>JAFFJZ010000034.1:1800000-2257500 GCA_018340375.1 Gonatopus flavifemur
AATCTGTAGTTCATCTATTCAGTACTACATTGCCTGAGAAATTACCTAAATGAAATAGATAGTGGTGGTAGACGACGTACAGATCGGATGGTGCATTTGCTTCGTTTTATCTTTTCTCATTCATACTTGATTTGATTGATACTTGATTTTGACAAGGGTTGTAATTGGATTGCTTGAGTAGTATCACAGGTGTATGAGGAAACACAAGAACGGAGCAAATATACCATAGACCTCTATGTCGTCTACCACCACTATCAATGTCATATAGGTGGTCTTGTGGAAATTTTGTATTAAATTGGTAATCAATAGCATGGAATGGCTGATTGAAGATTGTGTAATGAATCAAAAACTGAATCATCCCTTATGATCAGAAAGAGGAATTCATCAAAAAACCCCAACGCAATATAACAAGTTTTTACAAAGAAAGTCGATGACAAAACCCAATGAGATTTCAAAAGTTTGACCAACGGTAGAAGTTGAGGTTGGTCTCCAGTTACTTTAGTTATATCGAAGTATCTCAAATATTGTTTCATTAAAAACTCTTGAATACAGTGATTCCTTCGAAGCTGAAAATGCAGTAGATATGCCACAGATCTTTACAACATGCTGGGCTTATCAGTTTCTTGGAGTAGCATCACAACTGGCTAGAGACGAAGCAGAAATGAAGCAGACGTATCACAAATTTGTATGCTAGCTATCTTCACTATCAATTTCATTTGTTGGTTTCATATTCGAATGCAGAAGATGGAAAAGCGCAATGGATATATCACAGGTCCATCCGATACTGGTATCAGATTCTTTACGTACTGTTTCAGGGGAATAAGAAAGAAACAAAATGAAATGGATATACCACAGATCTGAGTGTTTGCCGCCACCACCACCATCAATTTTGAATCTGAAAACATCCAAAATACACTTAAAACACAATAACACTTAGAAATTATTCATTCGCGTTTTACTTTGACAGAAGTGAAATAACTTTGTATTTACAAGAAAAAAATATATGTCAATCTTTATGTTAGGTACCACAATGATCAATGTCGTTAGGTAGCATCATAGGAAAATGAAGAAAAGGCAGAAGTGCAGTGGGTATACAAGTCCTTGCGTTGAATAATACCACTATCAGATTCTCCCAACAGAATCATAGGTGGATGGAGAAAGAGCAAAAAGGATGTGAATGTACCGAACATCTGTACGTTAAATCCTACCATGATCATCGGGTAGCGTTGAAGGAAGATGCAGAAAAGATAGAAGCGCAGTGGACACACCACAAATCTTCGCATCGGGTGCATTCCACTGACCAATTGACGAATGATTAGAGAGACTGTTTAGGATCAACTCGACGAAAATTGAACAGATACAATATTCTGATGATAGAAATGGTTACAGAACAACTACAGGTCAACTTGACTGATGTGACTGGATGTGACAATTCATTCTGAATGTTTTCTTCCAAAGTTCCATCTTTTCAGTTGTTCCATTCAAGCTGGATTATATTGGTGTTCTTACAAACCTTCATCTTTATCTTTACTTATCTTCATTTTGGAATGATTCAATTCTCAAATATCATGAATTTTATTAAATTGTCATAGAGTTTTTTTGAGTTGAGAGATTTAGTAACTCTAGGATCTGTGGAATGTTCAAAATGTATTCAAAGTGATTCATGATCATTAAAAAGCAATATTGTATCGAATATCCAAACCATTTAATATTCATGATATTTGAGAATTGATTCATTCCAAAACGGAGATAAGTAAAGATGAAAATGAAGGTTTGTAAGCATACAAATATAATCCAGCTTGAATGGAACAACTGAAAAGATGGAGCTTTGGAAGAAAACATTCAGAATGAATTGTCACATCCAGTCACATCAGTCAAGTTGACCTGTAGTTGTTCTGCAACCATTTCTATGATCAGAATATTGTACCTGCTCAATTTTCGTCGAGTTGATCCTAAACAGTATCTCCAATCATTCGTCAATTGGTCAGTGGAATGCACCC
This sequence comes from Gonatopus flavifemur, assembly GCA_018340375.1. Taxonomy (NCBI): domain Eukaryota; kingdom Metazoa; phylum Arthropoda; class Insecta; order Hymenoptera; family Dryinidae; genus Gonatopus; species Gonatopus flavifemur. The sequence continues at coordinate 1,802,001 of JAFFJZ010000034.1, forward strand.
GATGCAAAGATTTGTGGTATATCCACTGCGCTCCTATCTTTTCTGCATTTTCCTTCAACGCTACCTAATGATCATGGTAGGATTCAACGTACATAAGTATGGTACATCTACATCCTTTTTGCTTTTTCTTCATCCAACTATGATTCTGTTGGAAGAATCTGATAGTGGTATTATTCAATGCAAGGACTTGTATATCCACTGCACTTCTGCTTTTTCTTCATTTTCCTATGACGCTACCTAATGACATTCATCATTGTGGTACGTAACGTAAAGATGTATGGTACATATGCATCCTTCTTGCTCTTTCTTCATCTATCTGTGATTCTATTGAAAGAATCTGATAGTGTACCTAATGCAAGGACCTGTGGTATATCCACTGCACTCCTGCCTTCTCTTCATTTTCCTCCTACGCTACCTGACGATATTGATCGTGGTGGTGAGTAACATACAGATGTATAGTATACCTGCATCCTTCCTACTTTTTCTTGATCCACCTGTAATTTTACTGAAAGAATTTACTCACTGAAAAAACTTTTTCACCTGGGTACTCAGGAATAAGGATATTGGATAATATATAAACCAGGGCCCAAAATATTGATGAAAAATCAACAGAAACTCACGCGTTGAACGTAATGGGTCTTCCTATTGTTGACGAATGACCTTGGAATATGTACCACAACCCGGTTTTGGATCCATTTTGGATGCATTCAATGACCCTTCCGGACCACTGTGGAAAGTAATCACCAATGTTTCGTTTTCTCCGTGTGGGATTTCGAGTTGAATTTACTATGGGATTATAGGAGGGTAAATGCTGTAGAACATTTTGAATTTGATCAGATTTCTATTGTCACGTCATAGCATCTTCCATTGTGGAGTCAGTCTGTTCTTTGGTTACAACCCAAGTAGCAACAGACGTTCGAACGTATATACGGAATAGCAACGTTCGTAGAATGTACGAATGACATACGAAGAACATATAGTGAACGTTCATAGAATGTTCGAATGAGACTGTTTCAAATATACTTAGTAAGTGCATAGTACATTCGAGATGTACGATATCCATTCAATCGACGTTCGATTAACATACGTTCATATATTCGACTACGTATGTTCGATGAATGTACATCGTACCTATAAAACGGCCTCATTAGAATGTGCATAGAATATATTCGAATATTCGTTGAACGTTCATACTATATTCTGATGGTGCTTGGGAACCCAAGTAGCGCAAGAATATTCCAAACATTCTGCGTTTATTCCGTGATCATGCATAGAATGCGCAGATGGGACTGTTTTGGATGAATTCGAAGAATACATTCTAAGGATGTGCATGGGATATACTTATCCAAAACAGTCTCATCCGAAGATTCTGAGAATCTTCATGAAACATGCTCAGAACTTCCAAGAACCTTCGTGGCATTTCTAACCTGTTGTGCCACTTGGGGAAGTGCCATAGTAAATTTAACCATTAAATCATCTCAGTGTAGTGCTCCTGTATATTTTGATTATTTAGTGCAACGTTACCCATTCCAGGCTACTCTTCTCAATCCAACTATCTTATATTTTAGGGGAAATTAATCACACGCGTTTGTATTCAATGAACAAGGAACAAGGTCAGTAGATGGACATCTAGTCTGCACATACAAGTAAATTCGATCCATTCACACATATGTATATAAATAATTATTCGAGAAAGTATGATGCAGTCGGAAGGTCAGAACGGAATGGTCGGGAATAAAGTAAAACAAAGAATACAAAAATCTAAAAACACATTCTAACGGAAAATTTCACTGCATTCAGAATTTCGAGGGGATATCAAAGGATATGCTCCATTTGAAAAAAAAAAGATATGAAATCAATGTGAGCGACCAAGTACATTGGTTATCCAAAGGATATGTGAAAGATTTTTGGTATATTGTAACTTCAGTTTGTTTGAACTGTATTGAAGGTAATTTATGATTCTCAAAAAAGCATTATTGTATTAAAAAAATTAATGAAACAAGCGTATCGTTCTGCCCGTATATAGATACCAAAAAGTGAAAAAAAAGTAGAATTCCACAAAACATACAAATGTCTCACAAAAACCCCTAAAAACTCCAACACAGTAAAAAATAACGTCAAATCTCAAAGACCATACAAACGTTTTACAATAACACTTGAAAAAAAATCCTTGAAAAAAATACTTCACTCTTTCCGGAAGATTACTTGATATAACAAATATACCATTAAAAGAAAAGATGTGAAAGGCAACCCTGTTCCGGAATTCGCATCAACCAGGAACACTTGGCGTGGCCGAAGAAGATTTCATGAAATTATATCATTCATTTTGTTAATACAATAATGCTTCTTTGAGAATCATGAATTACCTTCAATACAGTTCAAACAAACTGAAGTTACAATATACCAAAAATCTTTCACATATCCTTTGGATAACCAATGTACTTGGTCGCTCATATTGATTTCATATCTTTTTTTTCTCAAATGGAGCATATCCTTTGATATCCCCTCGAAATTCTGAATGCAGTGAAATTTTCCGTTAGAATGTGTTTTTAGATTTTTGTATTCTTTGTTTTACTTTATTCCCGACCATTCCGTTCTGACCTTCCGACTGCATCATACTTTCTCGAATAATTATTTATATACATATGTGTGAATGGATCGAATTTACTTGTATGTGCAGACTAGATGTCCATCTACTAACCTTGTTCCTTGTTCATTGAATACAAACGCGTGTGATTAATTCCCCCTAAAATATAAGATAGTCGGATTGAGAAGAGTAGCCTGGAATGGGTAACGTTGCACTAAATAATCAAAATATACAGGAGCACTACGCTGAGATGATTTAATGGTTAAATTTACTATGGCACTTCCCCAAGTGGCACAACAGGTTAGAAATGCCACGAAGGTTCTTGGAAGTTCTGAGCATGTTTCATGAAGATTCTCAGAATCTTCGGATGAGACTGTTTTGGATAAGTATATCCCATGCACATCCTTAGAATGTATTCTTCGAATTCATCCAAAACAGTCCCATCTGCGCATTCTATGCATGATCACGGAATAAACGCAGAATGTTTGGAATATTCTTGCGCTACTTGGGTTCCCAAGCACCATCAGAATATAGTATGAACGTTCAACGAATATTCGAATATATTCTATGCACATTCTAATGAGGTCGTTTTATAGGTACGATGTACATTCATCGAACATACGTAGTCGAATATATGAACGTATGTTAATCGAACGTCGATTGAATGGATATCGTACATCTCGAATGTACTATGCACTTACTAAGTATATTTGAAACAGTCTCATTCGAACATTCTATGAACGTTCACTATATGTTCTTCGTATGTCATTCGTACATTCTACGAACGTTGCTATTCCGTATATACGTTCGAACGTCTGTTGCTACTTGGGTTGTAACCAAAGAACAGACTGACTCCACAATGGAAGATGCTATGACGTGACAATAGAAATCTGATCAAATTCAAAATGTTCTACAGCATTTACCCTCCTATAATCCCATAGTAAATTCAACTCGAAATCCCACACGGAGAAAACGAAACATTGGTGATTACTTTCCACAGTGGTCCGGAAGGGTCATTGAATGCTCCCAAAATGGATCCAAAACCGGGTTGTGGTACATATTTCAAGGTCATTTGTAGCTTCGAAATTCGGAGGAATCAAAATCCCAGCTGCTCCCTTTCTCGAGAAATAGTTGTTTTCCTGTTTCTAACGTGAATTCACCATTGATCCTGCATTCGTTTGATATCAATACCTGTATAAGTTGGAACTTTATTCCATTTTTCTCTGCTAGATGTTACGTAGTCGTCAGAGAACTCAGGTGAACCAATTGTCCTTAGGTAGACATTTATGTCAATTATAGTACACTAGAATTCCCGGAAGCTACTGTTGTCGAGTCTTGAAAGAATCGATTCTTGTTCACATAGGATATATCAAATTTCCATTGATATCTCATATGTTTCTATAAAAAGTAAATACTTTGCATGACAACTCAGGAGGTGGATCCAAGTACTGTGCATTTCTCCTCTGTACTTAATGTTGAATCTTTGTGGCTTTCACTGATTTGAGGTTTTCTCCGTGCGGTCTGAATACTTGTCGGCTTCCAGCAAAATGTGACACAAAATCAAGAACGATGAAATACAAAAAAAGTGCTGAATAGTCGAATCGATCTTCTTGGACATTCTAGTGATAAAGCTCTGGAGAGCGTCAATAATCTCTCACAAACACTGAAAATTCACATCATTCTTGCATACGTTGAAGAGAGTTTGAAATTCAGACAGCATCATCATGGATTAAGCTTTTGGTCTTACCAAAGTGGAGAATCAACCTATTGTAAATTCCTCAAGTTCTGGGTTCGTCACAGAATGAAAAATGTTCAGGCCTGTTTAAGATGCCGGACAGAACCGGGTGAGAAAGATCTTGTCTGATTCTGATCGGTTTCTGTCTCCTGACAAATAATTCTAGATATAACCTGACAAAATTTTGACCAGAGTTTGACAGGTGTTATCGAATTTCTTCTGGGTTGTACGTCAAGAGGAAAAATGTTGACTTCTCATCTTTGGACCAGGGTATCGCAAGTTTCGGTCCAAACGATTTCGGCCAGATCTTGCTTGATTTCTTTCAGAAGAGAACATGAGGGAATATCCAATTCCCAACAATAATATAATTGATTTGTGGAGTTGAAGGATTGTAAGTAGCAGCATGAATGTTTTCGGATTTTTTTCCATCATTTCGGAAGTGGTTGAACAACGGCTGAACACAGATGACCCTGGTTCACGGAAGAAAGGTACCAAAGAAACGTTTACAGATGAAAGATTAATTCAACTACAGTTGAAAAAAAATCGAAGAGAATAGGGCAATAATACTACTAAGTTCTCGTCAGACTACGGTTCTGGGTTGGCAAACGATACATATACGAAATGAACGGACGCGGGGACAAAAATTCAGCGATGGTTACTCTTTGAACCGTAATGATCGCTTTGTCAACAGTCATCTTACTGAAGATAGCCGTTACTGTCTGTAACCTAATAACTACTGTATGAACATCACTTCTTCTTGTATTGTGGTAAACGACACTGTTAGTGCCGAAGGAGGGATGTCGGTACAGTAATCATCACGATCACAGACAGTGATAACAACATTCGGTAGGATGACTGTGAATGAAGCGATCATTACGGTTCACAAAGTGATCATCACTGATCTATTTCCTCTGAGCAGAGTAAATCATGAATTCACATTAGAGACATGGGAATGTCGATTCCTCGAAAAAGGGAGCAGCTAGGATTTTCATTCTTCCCAATTTCAAAACTACGGATGATCTGAAAACAGACCCCACAACCGGATTTTGAATCCATTTTGATGACATTTCATGAGACTTCAAAACCATCGTCCTCGGTAGGGATGCCGACTCTTGAAGGGAATCGATTCTTTTTCATAGTGTTCAGTTTGCATGGAAACACAAAAAATATCAGTGAAAATTCGATGTATCCGACATTAAAAAGAAACGATTCCTTCAAGATTCGACAACACCACCCTTCGGACATTCTAGTGTACTGTAATTCACATACATGTCTACCTAATGACAACTGGGGCTTACACTAAGAGGAAGTATTAGTTGCTGTGATCTGAAAGAATAAGTGAGACAAGGTCTTAACTATGAGTCAAAATTCGTGAAGTGGGCCCATGATTTTCAGTATGGTCATAAAAATCGATGGGAAGTAATTGAACATGAAGTGCTAGGGTATCTTATATCACTCCTCAAGTATTACATTGAAAATCGAATTTGTTTGGTAACAATGTTCAATTGAAAATTATTGGCTTTCGTAGGGAAAAAATGGATTACTCGCAAAATACTGAATGGATTTGGATAAAAATTCAATCACGTATCAATGTATATATGTTCTACCGTGTTCTACATACAGTTACTGAATTTTCTTTCAAGCATATTAGAATATACACTCTTAAGATTCTAAAACTGCAAGAAAAAATTTGTAATTCTTATTGTGTTAGACAAGAATGAATTTTGTTTAGTGCGGGAGGAAGATTTCAAATCACTTCCATATCAATCTGTTAGATTTCGACAAGATTTCGAGGCGATCGATATCAATTCGATATCGGAAGATTTTCATTCCTGGATGGGTTCATCGGTTTCTAACAATGGGGAATATATATCGGGATTCGAAATTCGTGAAGTGAACATGTGATTTCCACCATTGTCATGGAAGTCGATGAAAAATCAATAAACATCGAGTACTGGGTTATATTATATTATTCCATGAACATTGCGTTGAAAATGGAACTTGTTTATTAACAATGCTTATTTGCAAACTATTGTTCTGCCAAGAGAAGAATTGATTACTCATGACCAATTGATTAGATTTCAATGAACATTCAGTTACTTGTAGATACTTGTAGTGCTCTCCACAATGACATTATAAACAATCTCAAATTCTGCATTATTGCCATTTTTTATTCACGTTTTTTTTTTAAAAAAAAAGGAAATTCCACCTGTGTGTTCTACATACCTGAATGGAATCTTCTCTTAGGAAGTAGAATATAGATATTTTTGAGATCTTATAACTGCAGAAAAAAATTTGGAATTGTTATTGAATAAAAAATGGCAATAATGCAGAATTTTAGATTTTTGATCATGTCATTGTGGAGAGCATCTATGTATCTACAAGTAACTGAATGTTCATTGGAATCTAATCAATTGGTCATGAGTAATCAATTCTTCTTTCAGCAGAACAATAATTCGCAAATAAGCATTGTTAATAAACGAGTTCCATTTTCAACGCAATGTTCATGGAATAATATAATATAACCCAGTACTCGATGTTTATTGATTTTCCATCGACTCTTATGACAATGGCGGAAATCACATGTTCACTTTACGAATTTTGAATTCCGATATACTACTGTGGGCAAAAAGTGAGGTGAATTTGTTTGTAAGATGAAAAATCTTCATTTATTCTTCTACATCAATTTCATCCCCTTCAAAGTACTCCCCTCTCGATAAAATACACTTATGCCAACGTTTTTTCCAATCATCGAAACATGCTAAATGGTCCCTTTCCGGTATAGCCATCAGCGCCTTCTCCGATTCAGCTTTTATCTCCTCAATCGACTCGAAACGCTTTCCCCGGAGTGGTCTCTTGAGTTTTGGGAATAGCCAGAAGTCACACGGAGCCAAATCAGGCAAATACGGTGGTTGCGGAACGATATGCGTCGAATTTTTGGCGAAATGGTCACGAAGAACGAGTGCAGTATGAGACGGTGCATTATCGTGATGCAAAAACCAAGAGTTGTCAGCCCATAATTCTGTTCTTAATATCCTTCTGATATTCCGATCATATCAGTAAGGTCTCCAACAGTCAACCGACGATTTCTGACCACTGAGGCCTTCCACAACATCTTCAAAGTTTTCGCAGCCGAAATTTCATTCCGCAAACAAAATTTGATTGCACTTCTTTGCTCAATTAAATCAGACATCGTAGAAATCGAAAAATGCACTCTTGGTCGTTTGGTAAACACAAGCGTAAATGTATTACTGATCATGACATTGACATGGAATTTGGCACAGATGTCATTAACAGTCCTGCCAACTTGAGAAAAAAAGGACTAGCCTGAAATGTCAAGCCCACGAAGTTTAAATTAAAAATTCACCTTACTTTTTGCCCACAGTAGTATATCCCCCATTGTCAGAAACCGATGAACCCATCCAGGAATAAAAATCTCCGGATATCAAATTGATATCGATCGCCTCGAAATCTTGTCAGAATCTGACAGATTGATATGGAAACGATTTGAAATCGACATTGACTTCCTAGCTGGGGAATAAGGACGTGAACGCTGCTTGCGCGGTCACCACCGCGCTTCCTCCCGCACTAAACAAAATCCATTTTTGTTCAACCCAATAACAATTACAAGTTTTTTCTCGCAGTTTTAGAATCTTGAGAGTGTATATTTTGATATGCTTGAAAGAAAATTCAGTAACTATATGTAAAACACGGTTGAATTTTCATTTGTTTATAAATTTTTTAATAAAAAATGGCGAAAATGCAAAATTTGAATTTTTTGTTGTCGTAATTATGAAGAACATATATACATTGATACGTGATTGAATTTTTATCCAAATCCATTCAGTATTTTGCGAGTAATCCATTTTTTCCCTACGAAAGCCAATAATTTTCAATTGAACATTGTTACTATTCCAAATTACTATTACAAATTCGATTTTCAATCTAATATTTGAGGACTGGTATAAGATACCCTAGCACTTCATGTTCAATTACTTTCCATCGATTTTTATGACCATACTGAAAATCATGGGCCTACTTCACGAATTCTGACTCTATGTTTTTTAGTACTACTTATCAATCTCCATAATACTATATAACCTAGGATCAGGTTTGGAATCACTTGATTTTTAATAAACAAAACCATTCTCCACCACTCATTTCGAAAACTAAGCTGCACTATAATATTATAATCTGTAAAACTATTAGGATCGGATCATTTACTGTATCGTTTTGTTCTCATTCATAACCTATAATATCAAGGCCTGTTACGACGTTCATGCATATAAAAGTATATGCTCTTAAAAGAATCCCTAGTAACACCCAATCTTTGTCAAACGTTCTGAGAATGTTTGCAGGACGTTTAAATATCCTAGGAACGTTCGTACAATATTTTACGCACATTGGTGTTACTTGGGGTTGCACTGAAATTGTAGAGAAAAGTGAGCATTCTTGAACATTCCAGTCTCCAAACCACACGCGATTCAATTCATGCGATTTCCAGCAGCAATGCATCCACCTTTGACAAGTTTGATCGACTTACGCGTCTTCACGTGTAAAAAAAAGGGGACGTGTGCAAAAACAATTGAATACGAGAATGAGCGTGATTACATCCAGTGATGCCAGTATTCGGCCGACCGACGCACAGTGGTCGTTTTTCCCAATCTAGCTGGACAAAAAGTCCAAAAATCAAAGTCTTCCAATGGATTGAATGAACATTCGTATGTCATTTAGGATAGTTGTGAACACGATAAAATTGATGATCAACAGTCAGAAGTTTGCTAATCATGTCCAAATGTGCATGTTTCAATCACTCATTTTTGCGTTTGTTCGTTCTCGGTTTTTCAATGAAAAAAGGCTACATTGTGTTTCACCTAATACGCGTCGAAAAACGATTCAAGTGGTATGCTATCATGTTGAGTAGTGAAAATACATTGTCTTTAACATAATTTTCATGGTGGAAGTGGGAAAAATTAGTTTGATTCTTTCCTCGTTCATCATATAGTGAACCCATTTATACCTTTACTGGAATAACATAATTTCAACTTTAATGGACTATAACTTTTCCTATCCGGCCTTATCCGACAAACGGGAAAAAGGAGTCGAAAGTGTGAACAATTCTGAATCGTTTCGTTCGAATTCCAAGTGCGTCTAAGTGCGTCTCAGGATTTGGTGAATGTTTTTCCAAATTCTCTCTGTCCTCGCTTGTCCTTTCGCCAATTCGTTTGATTTCATTAGCCACATTTTATTCTGTATGCAATACATTTTTTTTCTTTAATTGGAATTTCTTACAGACAAATGGTTTTCAATGATATTTGAGTGATAAAATTGATTAGGTATCACTTTCTTTTAGAATACTGACGTTTTGTTTCTTGGTTTGGCTCCGGTATCGCTCTGTCAATGTGTTTTTCCTTATAATTCCTATATGTTCATTATTGTGGACCTCATATGATAAAAATGCATGAATTTCATAATGATTTGGAGTTTGTCAAGCATTCGGCGTGAAGTTAGCAACAAACGACGACTGGACGAGATTACACTTTTGTTTTATTTGTTAGTGACGCGACTGTCCTATCTTAAGAAGTTGTAATTTTTGAACTTTTGGTATAATCACTGTAATGTCAATCCTGGTCAGTTGTAATTCGCAAGCAATAATCTGTTCATTGTTTTTTTTAATATTTTAGTATATATTCTCATTCCGTTCTATCAGAATAATGTCTATCACCAAGAGAGAGCTGTTTGATGTGTGGTATTCCGAAAGAGAGGCGTCCAAGAAATTTGATGCAGTGTTGCGATATGTGAAAGGAAAAACGTCAATGTCGGGAAACTCAACCCATGTTTCTGAATGTGTACTGCGAATTATAAACAATTTTTTGAGCCATTTGCGGGACAAATGGAAGAAGTGCTATCGGTCGAAACAAAAATTCGAACAACGTTTTTCTGAATGGCTAGATTCAACGATCAATTTGTTTCCTGAACCAAGTGGTCAACAGAGCTCTATAGGGAGACCGTCCGAAGAATTCCAGAATTTGAGTGAGAAATCGAAAAAAAGAAGAATTCAAAACTTGCTGGATAATCATACTACAGAAGAATTGACGTTTGCAACTTGCTCGAATTTGTATACTACTGGTAAAAGAGACGCATCTTCAGTTTTAAAAAAGATTACAGAAAGCTCTCCCACCAGAGCAACAAGAATCAAACATGCATTTGATACCCCAAATGTGAAACCAGAAACTTATTCACCCGAAGAAGGTCTTGCTTTGTATATAGATGGACGTTTCTCCAAAAATAGCTACATCCTGATGCAACAAGGAGCTAGAAATCGGAAAGCCAATATATATCCAAGTTATGAAAACATCTTGGTGGCAAAAAAAGAATGTTATCCACCAAACAACAGTATAAGTATCACAGAATTTTCAGCAGAAATTCGACTTCAAGCCACAGTGGATCATACGTCATCAAGATTATGCCTCGCTCTGAAAGATATTTTAGAAAGCGTATGTGGAAATTCACAATCAGATCTTGTTTTATTGTATAAATTGGGAGCTGATGGAAGTGGGGGACAATCTATGTATAAAATTCGTATTCAAAATGAGGAAGACCGTGAAAAAACAGACGGGAATCTATATGTAGTTTGCATTGTGCCTCTTCGATTACAAACGAAAGATGGAAATACCATAATCTGGAATAATCGTCGGGCTTCGTCTACGAGATTTTGCCGACCAGTGAAACTCATTTTTGAAAAGGAAACCCCTGATTTAATTCGAAAAGAAATTTCGGGAATAGAAAGTCAGATCGAAGGGCTTTCTCCAACTATAGTTACCCTAGACAACATCACAGCAAAAATTGACCATCAGTTAATGCTAACTATGATCGATGGCAAAACCTTCAGCACAATCACAGAGACATCGGTTCAAACATGTAGTATTTGCAAAGTCACTCCTAAATGATGAACAATCTCTCTTCCGTTTATGAGAGAGAGTGTGATGAGACTAGATACCATCTGGGCCTTTCATCTCTCCAAGCATACATGAGATGCCTCGACTGTATGCTTCACATTGCATATCGCATTAATATAAAGAAGTACCGGATAACAGAAAAACAGGACAAGCAAATTTTAGAGGATAGTAAAAAACGTATCACTAAGGCGATTCGGCAGGGAATGGGATTGTTAGTTGACGTTGTGAAACAAGGTTACGGAACAACTAATGACGGAAATACCGCAGCTCGATTCTCTGAGAATTTTTCAACGGCTGCTCAAATAACAGGCCTTGACGAAAATTTATTGAAGAGGTTTAACGTAATATTGAAAACCATATCAAGTGGATTTGACATTGACGTTGAGAGATTTTCTCTGTACGCCAAAGAAACAGCGGATTTATACGTGAAGTTATATTCGTGGTACCATATGCCTTCTAGTGTGCATAGGTTACTGATTCATGGTGGGGAGATAATAAGTTCTTGTGCATTGCCTATAGGTATGATGTCAGAAGAAGCTTTAGAGGCCAGGAACAAAGATATCAGAAGATACCGAGAATTCAACACGAGAAAAATGTCTCGGCATCAGAACATGGAAGATTCGTTACACACTTTGCTGTATTCCTCCGATCCCCACATTTCTATCTTGTCTGATCGTGATAATAGGATATCTCAATTCAAAACCTGCAAACCGTTACCTGTGGAAGTGTTTAATTCACTGCGTGAACCTGATATTGGACAATCACATGCTTCTCCAACATCTGAATGAGGAATAAATAAGAGTTGATTTTTAAGGCATTTGGAAATTGGACCAGTTTTTTGTAAGTTGCTGCTTCATCTTCAAGATTGATGTTCAATAAAATACATTTCATCTTATTCAGCAGTGAATTAAAAATTCCATTTCGCTTTCTTTCTGTTCATCATTTCTATTTATCGCTGTAAGGATTGATAATCAGTGAATATTTGTTTTTTTGAGAGTTTCCACGCGAAGTTGAGAAAAAAACAAATGTTTCAACGATGAAAATTGGGATAATAACAGTGATTCGAACAATGAGGTATGTAGAACCCTAGTATGGTGCTTTTGTTTCATTTAGATAGTGTGGTATCCTGAAGTTGCAAAATTCTGAGTCCAGATTGAATTTATGCGACCCCGAAACCCCCTGATAGTAAGTTTCAAGCGGATATCAACCGTTTTTGAATTTGTGTCCGCCATATTGAAACCGCCATGTTGAATTTCGAATTTCTGACTCCACATTTGGATTCTGCGACCCCAAGAACCTTGCCATTAGTGAGTTTCAAACGGATATCAACGATTTTCGACTTTTTGTCCGCCATATTCAATCCCCCATTTCGAATTTCGGATTTCACACTCCAGATTCGAATTCCGCGACCCCAAAAACTCCTCGAAAGTGAGTTTCAAGCGGATATCAACCATTTTCTTCCGTTTTTGTCCGCCATATTGAATCCGTCATTCTGAATTCCGGAATTCTGAGTCCAGATTTGGATTCTGTGACCCCGAAAACCTCCAGGTACTAAGTTTCAAGCAGATATCAACCATTTTTGATTTTTTGTCCGCCATATTGAATCCGCCATTTTGAATTCCGGAATTCTGAGGCCAGATTCGGATTCTGTGACCCCAAAAACCCCCAGGTACTAAGTTCCAAGCAGATATCAACCATTTTTGAATTTTTGTCCGCCATATTGAATCCGCCATTTTGAATTCCGAAGTTCTGACTCCAGATTCGGATTCTGCGACCCCAAAAACCCCTTAATATCGAGTTTCAAGCGAATATGATAGAGTCTTGAATTTTGTCCACCTAGATTGGGAAAAACGACCACTGTGCGACGAGTTTTATCCCCTCTATCACGCTCTATACAATCAAATTTCTTTTGTCGGAGGTTTGAGTGTGTGTGTGTGAGATTACAGACAGATGTGATGGAGAGGGTGAATCGAGTCGGTCAACCAAATGCTGGCATCACTGATTACATCAACTATATTTTCTTAGTAGGATGAATTAACTTTTTAGTACCTCTCACTCAGCATATTTAGACGGGACGTTTCAGTCAAAGCAACTGTGAGGATTTCTTTGAGTGTACCTGAGTTCTCTTACGAGCACGTGACATCTGGTGGAGCGTAATGAAACAAAAGTCCTAACTTATACCGGTAGAACAGCTTGTCTAATAAGTCTTGTGAAATTGTTATTATGTGATCGATATCAAACGAATGAAGATTAAATGGTGAATTCACGTTGGAAACGGATGAACATCGATTCATCGAGGAAGGGAGCAGACAGCATTTTGATTCTTCTGAATTTCGAAGCTATAAATGACCTCGAAACATGTACCACAACCCGGTTTTGGATCCATTTTGGAAGCATTCATTGACCCTTCAGGACCACTGTGTTCCCCACACGACTGGCTCGTATTATGAAAAAAAACAAGTCAAATGTCCAGACGTTCAATGCACCTTCATTGAAAATTCCTTGAACCTTCGATTTCTCTTGGGAAATTTTTCTCAATGTAATTAAATCACTTACCGGATTTTTGCAATTTCGATGTTTGCTCATGTCTCAATTTCAGCGCTTCTTCCTTTTCTTTACGTGATTGAAATCTTCATTCTTTGGGAGCTAATTCCATATCAATGCCCAACATTGAACCAGGCCGTCCTTTCAGTCGCTTTTTCTCCAAGAATTCTTCATCCTCTTCGTTCCTCATCGACGTCAAGGCATCCGTAGCCGCAATGTCGAAAAGATCGTCTAACACATCCATAAAAATATCGAATTCTTGCTTCATTTCGGCTACCATTTTCTCCACCTTCACTTTGTTCAAGATTTTCCAATCTTCGTATATTTTAAGAAGCTTGCCGGTACGTTTATGAGATCCGCGGGTTGGTATACGCGCTTGTTGCCAAAATATCGAAACGGCATCAATCGTTAGCCTTGCACTTCCCTTTGAGGTTAGCTTCACAAAACGCACATTGTAAAAAAACACTCCCAAAACTTGTCTATTTGATAGCAACTTAGCTCCTATAATTTGATGCGATACATGTCCAATCAGAGCAATCCGTCGTTGTTTTTCATCAGCTTTACGTGTTGTCACTGATGAAACAGTGGAAGCATTGAATGCTTCTGCCATTCTTGAAGCGGAATGAGTGGAATCATGAATGACTTACTTGTGACACTTGAAATCAGCATGCGAATGAGTAAGTTTGTCACCAAATTTTTGAGCTCAATTTCATACATATGATGACGGTATCCAAACATGTGAAGGATTGTCATTTTTTTACATAACGACTCTATTGAGTATGGAGAGATATGCGTATACGCATGCTCAAACGTTGTAATTGGTTTTGTGATTGAGGATATAGTTTGCTATAGAGGAGCGACAAAAAAAACACGCAAAATTTCAATGAAATCCTCCTTGTCCAACTTCAATCGATTTTTGGGTCCATCAATTATTCTCGGATCAGCTTCAAATTTTTTTTTTTTTCAGATAAGAAAGAAACTTTTTCAACCCGGTGCTCATTGATATCATAGCATAACAACAATGGCCAGGCTGATATCTAGTAAAAATGAATCATATAAGAACATACATAAAACATATAGAAACCATATATGGTCATATATGACCATATATAATTCATACGCAATCCATATTGAATTCGTATATGATCATATATGGCCCATACAGAATCCATATATGACCTTTCGATGCAAGACTTTCCCATACATGTGAAACAATTCTGTCACATATGAAATATTTTTCGTATATGGATTTTATATGGATTATATATGAGTCATATATGATCATATATGGATCACATATGGATTAAATGTGGATTGTATACGATTCTATGCATTTTCATATATGAATCATATATGAATTTTATATGTATTATGTATGGATTATGTATGGGTCATATATGTTCGTTTTTTTACTAGGGTGATGAACATCCTGTTGTAGAATTCCTAATTTAGAATTCTCATTCGTCCTCATTAATGAATTATTATCGATGCGATAGGAATAATTCAAAAAGAGTATATAGTACCGAAGTAACATACTTGGTTACAGCGACATAGCAGTGACATCGCGGTGACTCACTATATGTCACTGTCATATCACTGCGACACCGCTATGACGATCGCGTTGCTTGGGTATCCAATAAATACTATAACGACCATTGGAACACGGAATTCATTTCTAAATATATTCCACCAAATTCACTCAAATTTTTTTTTATTCGCAAGCACACTCAACTCATCCGAATTTTTTTCATGTAATAACAGTTCGTTCAAAGAATTACGTTAGCATTAAAAATGTACAGCGCTCACATTATATTACACCATGTCATATCAACAACAATTATACACGCATCAAAATCCAATTGTCCGTGCCCGTATATCTCGAATCACTGCAGCGTAGGCACGTTGTTAAGTCCCGCGGTTCAAATCCCGCAACCACAAGGATCGAGATGCGATGAAATTCGTTGGAGCGCGAGAACGGTAAAGAGAGGAGGAAGAGAAGGGAGAAAAGAAGTTAGGAGTTTTTTTGGCAGCATATTTGAGTTGCTTCCAAGATATCTTCATGAATTCTCCAGAATATTCGTAAGTAAACTTGAATAATCTGTCTTGGAGACATCTTTGAGGAATCTTTTG
This sequence comes from Gonatopus flavifemur, assembly GCA_018340375.1. Lineage (NCBI taxonomy): Eukaryota > Metazoa > Arthropoda > Insecta > Hymenoptera > Dryinidae > Gonatopus > Gonatopus flavifemur. The sequence continues at coordinate 1,817,956 of JAFFJZ010000034.1, forward strand.
GGAAAATTCAAAATAACTCTGAGGAATTTTGAAGAATTCCTTCAGATGTCTTGATTCTTCCTCAAAGATATCTTCGAAAAGTATCCGAGAGATCCTTCAGATATGTATTCATGTTGAATAAGACCAGAGATGGGCAGACTCAATCACTTTTTGTATTTCAAGTACTTTTTTCTGTCAAGTATTTTTCTATCTCCGTACAATAATGATTTTGAACGTCAAATTATAAATTACTTCACAAAAAAAGTAGGGAAGACAGGGGCTAGTTGTAACAGGAGTGAGTTTTTGACGTGGTCTTTTCCTGTAGTATCTCTTATTAGATCATGTGTGCGCTTCATAAAATACTCTTTCAGCGACTAAACAATCATTCTACGGAGAGTGAGCCTTATTCATTAGAAAATATGAAACTTGTAGTCTGTGTTACAACTTACCTCTGTTACTTTCAGCCCCGGTCTCCGCTACTTCAAGTACAAGAAGGTAATTAAGGCTGCCTGCCCCTGCATGAAATATCCTTTTGAATACGAAAAGATATCTTTGAGGAAATTCTCCAAGATTTCTTGTACTTTTGAAAGACATCTTTTGAAATTATAAAATATATCTTTGTGTCCGTTCCGGTGTTATCTCATATATAATGAGAACAATATTTTTCTCATTCCAAATAAACTTGCTTTGGATTGAGAAATAATTATTTCCGTGCCAATTAGGGTTTCAAATTCCTCTCAAACTTAAACAATATTTCCCCAATTCAAAGTAAGTAATGTGGGAAAAGACAATGTTTTTCTCGTTACATATAATAACTATGGATATTGAATGAGTCCTCTTTAATTTTGCGTTCTTCAAGTTCACTAATAAAGCATCAGTATCCATATTCTACATACGTTATTTGACTAATGAACAGAACACACATGCACGGGAATAAAATTTTCTACCTATTATTTCTCACCTCACAATGGATTGAACCATATAAGTTTGTGTTTGAGGATCCAATTCTGAAATATGAGGTAATGCCATATGATAAACGTGATCTCCTCCACGACGATTATTATGACGAATATTGTGACACTGTAGACAATAACGGATTGGATGATTCCCGTTGTAACTTGCACATTCGATAGAGAAACAAACGCTGATCGCCGATTTATCAGTCCCTCTGCAGTTCTGGAAATATAATTCCGTATATTATTACAGTAAACTAGTACTCATGTAACGAAGGAGTTCAGGGAGGACTCTTCAATTAGAGATGATTACCCTGGTGAAAATGACCACGCTCCGGAAGCGAATATTGGAACAGATGAAGCGTGAAATGTTCCAATTTTCGCTTCTTTCGCGCTTAGATACTGTTTCGTGTACTCTTCCGCGTCGCTTCATACCCTTCTTACGCTTCCATTTTCACTAGGGTCATATTGAATCTCTCGAGACCTCATTAAGTTCTTCATGAGTCCTTTCTATTTTTGGTATACTGTATGAATAGGATATTAGAATTACGTTATTGACTGTTCATATTGAACAATATCAATCATTCAACTCCGAAAATTCTTGATCTCGTGAATTATCATGTTCAGTGTAATGGAATTGATCAAAATGTTGACAAAGACTCATGTTTTCCCGTTTTATTAGATTCGTCATGCTCTTGCTGGTAAGAAAGACCAATGTTAATCTACCCAGTTTTTAGTTACAAATTCCTCATTGTGGAACGTTACGAGAAAATACGGACCCAGATAGCATTTTAACCTTGCTGCAATGTTGTCAGGCAAACTTGTGACAAGGTTGACATAAGCCTCCTAGTTGACACATGACAAGGGTACAAGCTTACAAGACTCCTGCAGCAAAGTTGTAGCAGGCTTACACTGACAAGGTTGTCAATAACAAGTCAAGAAGAATCGAATGACAAGTCTGACAAGCTTATAACAAGCTTGCATGTTATCTAGGAAAGCTTTGATATTCAAAAAAGAATTTGAATGAACCTATGACCTTTCAGGACCGTTCTCATGTCCTTCCCACACAGCAGTGGCCGAAAACAAAGAAACAGGTTTGGCGAATGATCATACCATGGAATACTTTACCACTAGATGACATCATGGTTTGTATACAAAAATTTGCATCCCTTCCATGATACTGATATCCCTAGTAAAAATGAATTATATAAGAACATACATAAAGCATATAGAAACCATACATGATCATATATGACCATATATAATTCATACGCAATCCATACTGAATCCGTATATGATCATATATGGCCCATACAGAATCCATATATGACCTTTCGATGCAAGAATTTCCCATACATGTGAAACAATTCTGTCACATATGAAATATTTTTCGTATATGGATTTTATATGGATTATATATGAGTCATATATGATCATATATGAATCACATATGGATTACATATGGATTGTATATGATTCTATGCATTTTCATATATGAATCATATATGAATTTTATATGTATTATGTATGGATTATGTATGTGTCATATATGTTCGTTTTTTACTAGGGATGTAGACTGCGGAATTTTATGCCAATATCGATTTTTCATGGTACATATTTTCTGTGAATTCTACATCAATGATATGAAACAACATCCAGTACCTTTTCTTTTGAGACACAAGTATGTAACACACCAGTCTATGTCGTTAATGTTGAATATGCAAGGGAAATGTAACATGAAAAATCTATATTTGTATAAATTTCCGCAATCCAATGATATGTATAAAGGGGACCACAGGATACATCATTCAGATTCCTGTGCCATATTCTACAGCCGAATGGGATAATTTCTCGTTCTGGAAAATTGGATTCGTAGCTCAGTTTTTGGGTTATGAGCATTTTCAGATGTTTTTTCAAATCCGAATTACTTGACAGCATTGTCCCTGGTGGAAACCAGAGTTCGACACTTTTTCACATTTGTAGACGCTGTGGAGTCGCGGAGGAGTCGTCATTTCAAACATAATTGAAGAAAGAAATCGAGCTATATGACATATGGAATTTCAATCGATGTGTAGGTTGGAGTCTCCAGAATTCGTCATTTGCATTCAAGGATGAAATTCATTCTGATATTCACGAAGATGTAATAAGAAACACGGTCGGGATTTTGTCCAAGAAATCAAGACGAGAAGCGACGTTCAATGGAAGGGGGACAAAAGAATGAACGTGGCTTATGCGTGCAGTGGAGGAAAGGTAGGGATAGAAGGCGAGAGCGTTATATCCCTTTCCAAAGATGTCATAGAGGTATCGTTCGGTAATCGCGATAAATTCAGGATTGAAAAAAGTGGGATTTCCAACTTTTACCGTGCTGAGGGTCCAAATTACTCATATTCGGATGAATGTTTATATATTCCTTGTGTTTTAGGGCACATTTGCGGGTTCCAGGAGCATTACTCAGTTTGAAAAACAAAATACTTCGGAATTTAATGAAAAAGTCGTGCAGGCGTCGTTCCCTTGGTGGGAATATTCCATAAAATCTCATTGAAAGTGTCCGAAGTTCTGATTGAATACTAATCAATTCCATTGGAACCACTGATCTATAATATACACTGGATAGTGCATAGCATAGCCTTCCCGTATGCGAGTTTGGTTCCCATCAGGGCGCAGCCATGAGGGGGCAATTCCATCGTTTCTCTGATTAACAGCCGCGCGGGATTGGTTGATTCTATTACATTCCGTTGGATAGAGGCAATTCCACCGATATATATAGCTTTCTAAGTGGAACACGTTCAGCGAGCTATGCATTATCCAGTGTATACTATGGATCAGTGATTGAAACCCATTCAATTCCCCATACATCAATAAGATCGTATGGAATATTTTCAACAGGGTCCATAGTCGCAATGAATGCACGATTGTGGAGAGTGGAATTTTTCAACTTCTGTCTAGTGATGTTCTGGATCCCGGATACTGTATCCGGTCATCCGGTCCTATCCCCGGATAACATATCCGGCCGGATAATGAAATCATGATATCCGGTATACACCCGGATAATACAGTTATCCGGTACCGATTACCAGATGAGGTCATTTTTCCTATTATCCTCGCAAAATGCTCCCACCCCTTCTTTCCCATCTAAATATAACGTTGAAATTCAAAATTTCGCAAATTTATCTTATTATTAGGTGTGTGCGAGTACTCGAAATTTTCAACTATTCTCGAGTCGAGTATTTTGTACTACTCAAAATTTTCGAGCAACTAGAAAATCTCCGAGTAATCCGTCGATTTTCTTAGAATTATCATGAATCATCACTTGCAAAGGGTAGAATATTCTTAGAGAACATAAGAAATCGTTATCCCCCATCACATATAGAATATATCCATATTCGTATACATTATATACTTTTCGAGTATCCGGAAATCTATCAGACACTTGAAGAATTTCCGAGTACTCGACTCGATTCGAAACTTCAATTACTCGACTCGACTCGAAAAAATCACTACTCGCACACCCCTAGAATTTGTGCTTATGATCCATCAAGAATCCTTATGAATATAAATTCACAGGTATTTATGATGAATCATAAGAACAAATTCATAGGACTCCGTAATTTACTTATGAATATTCTGTTGCGAAATCCATAGTGTTCCATAATGAGTGCATTTTCTTATGAATTGCTTTGTCACTTCAACCAGGGTCACTACGATTGTGGGGTTCGCAATCGTTTCTTTCTTTTCAAAAAGGAAGTGATACTGAGTAATATGTAGGACGCGTGGAATTCATGTATATTCAAAAGATATTTTGAAGATATTTTGTAATCATTGTATATAATTTATTTGAAGTTTCAAGCTAATCTGGAATATGGAAGGTGAATAACTTTTGTACTTGTCAAATGATTGATGTACGTTTCTTGTGTGATCCTTTCATATTCCTCTTTGTAAAATCATTTTCAATACATGGGTAGTATAACAGGTATGTTTTTCGTCATTTTTTTGCATCGATTCGGAATTTTACTTCTCGCAACGACTGCAAAGTTGAAACAGTCATAATTACATTATATGTGCATGAATGAAAGTTGAATTATCATTCGATTCCAGCTAGACCAACTTGGTATCAGCTGGTGCCAGTTACAGACCATAATGGTTGGCACAACAGCCAATATGGGACCAACTTGGTTCCAACCGGTGTCCAGTTGGTTCAAGCTGGTGCCAGTTATACCTCACCCATGGTATAGACCATGATGTTAGGCCCAACAACCAATATGCGACTAACTTGCTTGTAACTGGTACTGTTTACAGGCCATGCCGGCTGACTCAACAACCCACATAGAATCAACTTAGTTCCAGCTGGACTGGCCTGATTCTAATTCCACCAACTCAAACTTGACTCATTTCAAGTGCACCAATATCAGAGTGATCCCGTACAATCAACATGATGCACGTTCTTCTTTCATACCAGGATTGATTAAAGAACGTGATAGGGAAAGTATCAACAGATATAAGTGTATTGTAAATACGAACAGCCTGAAAATCTTATGACCGAATCGTAAAATTTGTCTAATTACAAAATCTCAAGAAACGATACCTCTTCAAGGGGTAATATCACTTTGCGGACGAAAAAATTGACGTTTTCTTCAAAGCGTTGCCATGAAGTCAACAAAAATTATCAATGTATGGGGTCTTTTGCATATAAAAGTACTAGTAATTGGGTACAAAAAATACTTTTCATTTAATTTTTGAAATTGAAAATGGGGGCATGGTAGTACGGTCAAAAAAACATTTCTCTCTCCATGGTTAAAACGGGCGTATGGCTACAGGTCACAATTTTCAATCTAGAACAAGAAATAAGGGAATTCCTTAAGATATAGTTCAAAATCTGGCTATCTACGTAGGATTTCTTGGATATCAGCTTTTTAACCGATTTCATAGCCGATTTTCGAACGATTTTTTTGAGAAAATCGAAAAAAAATTTTTAAACCACGCCATTCCCCTCAAAATTCGTCTCTTGGAGAAATACCACGTGGGCAGCTAGATTTTGAGCTATATTCCAAGCAACATCCCTATTTTTTGTCGTAGATTGAAAATTGTGATCTATAGCGATACGCCGCCATTTTGGAATTAAAAAATTGAATGGAAAGTGTATTTTGTACCCAAAGACTAGTGCATATAGAGTATCAAAATTACGGCAACTCAGCGGAAAATGATCCGATTCCAAGAAACAACAAACCGCTGGATTTGGATCAGAAAACCCTATCGAATGACGTATCACAAGCTCAACCGTCTCATTTAAGATTTTGGCCCCCTTCCCCCCCCCCCCCTCCATCGTCCACTACAGGGCTAGGGAACTCAAAGCCCCCTGTTAAGATAGCCCTTGATCCCTCCTTCAATTCAAGGGAAATTTGATTCAATTATCATGCACCGTTCAAAAGTTATGGGGGTGCTTCCAGACTTTTGTGCCGCCCTGTATATCCCTCGCCTATGAGAGCACATTCGCGCGTTCCAGAAGCGTTCTCCAGTTTGGAAAACAAGATACCTCCGGATATAATACGGGAGTCGCACAGTGGTAAATCTTGGTCCTTTCATTGACAAGAATAAGCCTACAACCCAATTTTCTTCCGATTTTGATGACTTTTTTCCAAAAATATCTGGAAGGGTCCTACTTCAAGGTGCCACTGCGACATTCTGGTGATATTCAACCTGACCAAAGAAACATGTCAATCGATGTTGAGGAAGAGTTATTGGTGTATCCACAGATCACTATTCCTCCGAGAATGATTGTTTTATTCATTCGTGTTACGTTGAGAATTATATCGGTTGACGTGACAATGATCAATTTGTGGGAGGGAAACATAGAGATATCATGGGAATTGGATTGAAATTTCATAATCATCAAGGAGATCAAGAACTTTTGAGTAACTCAATCATTTTCCTGAATTCTGGATGGAATAAACGGAATCCCATGCCTAATCGATTACACGGCCACACAAAAAAGAAGTTCCTGACCTGGGGGTCTCACGATACGTACTATACGTTTTTGAGGTTGCTGAATCCGAATCCGGGGTCAGTCTCATCCCAGCACGTCTGGGTTCTTCCATAACCTCAGAACACCCTCAAATTTGCTATGTCCGTTGAAACCACAATGCTTATGGCTCCGGAACCTCATAATCCTATAATATGATAGTCCAATGAGCCCCCAACCTGATAAATTTATAACCCCATAACCTTACAACCAGATCACCCCATAATCCTGAAAGCCGGTAAAAAACATTCTCTGATGGGGGATCTGACTATGGGTACTATACGTTTTTGGGTTCGCTGAATCCGGATCTGGAGTCAGTTTCATCTCAATCTGTCAGAGTTTGGCCATAACCTCAAAAAACATCCTCAAATTCACCCTATTCGTTGAATCACAAACCCTATATCTCTAAATCCTCATGATAGTATAACAGAATAACCCAATAACCATCAAACTGATGTAAAAAATAACAGTCACTTCAATCACCCTCTTTTTTCGAACTGTATCGTGTTCGTTTGTGTTCAATAGATGTGTGCAATGGAGTGCGCTTCCGTTTCAAACCTCCATCCGATTCTCTTCGCAGAGTTCGACAAAAATCAGCGAATGGGGGCGAAATCAACGAAAAGACAAATCAACGAAATGAGTGTTCGAAGAGAGAGAGAGTGTGACGTATCTCTCTTTTCAACCAACTTTTCGTTGATTTGGTTTCCCGTTAATTTGGCCATCATCCAAATCAGCCATCATGTTCATATCTCATCAACCCTGATAGCGCGTTTCCATGACCTCGAGATCTTGGTGGAATCGTTCTTCCTGTTCTCCACTGAAATCCTTGAGGTTCTCAGGAAATTTGTCGAGATGAGAATCAAGGAGATGAATTTCCATATTCATGCTGCATCCAAGCTTTCCAAAGGTTGAGATAATTTGTGAAACCAATTTCTTATAATGAGGGCTCTTTTTGTTACCCAAGAAATTTTGGGCAGCTACCTTGAAAGTCAGCCAAGCGTTTTTTTCTTCCACATTCATCGCGCCAGTAAAAGCAGTACCCCGAAACATCGTTCTGATCTGAGGACCATGTAACGTGGACGTTACAATATAGCGACAACAACCCCCTCCCCCCTCACCCCACTACAATCAACTTGGTAGCACAAGGAGAGCGACGAGTGCGATCAGTTGCGCGACCTCAGCGAATGATTCGACGTCGTCGACCTCGGGATCTGCTGAACGTTCCGAGAGTGGAAAACCACGTGTTTCCCTCAACACCATTAAACCGGGTTGATATCAGGGTCACACCATTTATTTTTTTGGAGGGTGCTGAGCAGTGATCATTACACCCCACCCAGAAGAGGACCACTACTCAAGGTCCCTTCTGACAACGATCTCTTCGACCTGACACGACGAGACGAATTTACACTCCGACACACACACACACATTAGTGGTAAGCCGCTTGTATCAATAAGATACTCATTATAATTTTTGATATACTGGTTGATTCAAAATTGCCGTACACTTTTCTAAGAGCGGGTTCTTGATGGAATTCTGGAAAGATTTTGGTCCGGAATATTCAGATCTGATCCTTAGATTCGGAGATATGAGCATTTTCTAATTTTTCGGAAAATACAAATACTTCGGAGTTACCATATTTCTGACTTTTGAATCCAACACTATTCTCTGAGTCAGATCACGGGATATCCCTAGAAAAAAAATGATCTCATTTGGCTTCCTTCTCAGCGGAGTTATAGCGATTTTGAGTTGTTGAGTTCTGATTGGCTGGAATGCAAAAAATTTCAAACCGATATAACTCTACAACGAAGGGAGCTAGATGAGATTTATTTTCTCTCAGGGATATCCCGTGATGTGGCTTGGAGAATGATGTTGAATTCAACAGTCAGGGATATGGTACTTCTGAGGTATTTCGATTTTCCAAAAAATTCAAAAATGCTCACATCTCCGGATCTAGGAATCAGATCTGAATATTCTGGACCAAAATCTTTTCAGAATTCCATCAAGAATCTGCTCCCAGGGAAGGATGGGGGCCAAATCAACGAAAAGACAAATCAACGAATCAGTGTTTGGAGAGAGAGAGTGTGACGTATCTCTCTTTTCAACCAATTTTTCGTTGATTTGGTTTTTCGTTAATTTGGCCCCCATCCTCAGGAAAGTGTACGGCAATTTTGAATCACCCAGTTCAAATATCTGTCATGAATTTATGATCTATTTTGTAAATTTCTGACCCCCCCCCCTCTCTTCCACGTAATTCCTATCCTCACCAGCACATCATAAACATCAAAGACACCTTCTTTCAACTTTGCATCAGACAGTTTCGGGAATTTTCTTGCGAGATAAGTGAAGCAGGATCCAGATATGTTGAGAGCTTTGACGAATTGCTTCATCAGACCAAGCTTGATATGAAGGGGTGTGAGTAAGATTTTGCTTGTATCAACTAACGACTCGTGGATAACATTCCGCGAACCAGGAGTGAGGGGTTATCTGGACGACCAATTTTTCTTCCCATAATGATTCTCACGACCGCGACTATCCCACAGGCATGGATAACATGGGAATTCAGTGAATCCTGACTGTTGTCCGAGTAAAATTGTTAAAATCTTGGAATTCCCGCAAAGGGTATAGCAGGATGAGCATATGAAAAGTGCCCCCACTCCGATTTCGCTCAAACTCACATGGGGAGGTGTTCCTATTATGAGTGATCACTCATGAAATTTTTATCCCGAAATGTTAACGCGCACAGAAGATATAAAGGATAAATGAAAAAAACATATTAATTTTTTTCCGAAAACGGGTTGACCGATTCAAATGGAAGAAATATATGTTGTATAGCACCACAAACCACATTATGGTGAATTTCTGGAACCGACAATCAACAACAGAACGCCGAAAAAAAAATTTTTGAATTTTTCAAAAATTTTTTTCCCGCCATTTTTGGAATAACACCATCACCATTTCTTTTTATAAGACTGTCTGCTACCCACCTACAACATATTCCTTCCCCGAAGAAATCGAAGTGGTGGAACAATGTCGAAGAAATGTTTTTTTGACCAAAAATGGTGAAAATGACGTTTTTTGCCACTTTTTCAGCATATTTTTGTGGAAAACATATTTTTTTCAACATGTCTCCCCACTGCACGACGGTAAATATTCTCTTCTGATGTTTGGGTCGGAGGATAAACAATGAAAACCAATTTTTTGATTTTTCATCCAATTTTATCCAGGAATTGTTCCGCTTTTCCGTTCTCATTTTTCGTTGCCAATGTTTTAATATATTATTTTCGTGATCCTAAACAAGATGAGAGCGGAAGTCACTTCAGGGGATGGGAGATTATGAACTTGAGGAGATTTAAAAATAGTAAAACATTTCCTTCTCAAAAACGGTTCGACCGATTTTCGTGAAAACAATATACGTTATGGGTTTTGATCCTACCACCAAAAATATTTCCCGAATAATTTTTCATATCTTCGGGAGAACACATGTACCATAGTAACATATTGCAATATTGCTTCACCAGTAATCACGTCAATTGTTTCTGACAAAAATTATTTGTAAAGACCTTCCTGGTGAAAATTGCAGCGTGTAGGAAGTGTCATCCGGAACAATTCTACGCTTGAAATGTTCCAGTTTACGTTCGGTACACATTCTCTTAACTTTATGTATGGTATACTCTCTCTACATGCTTGACACGCTTCCCTTTAACCAGGGCTGCTATCAATAACCCAGTGAACATTTCGTGCCTTGCAATGTCTCTCAGATGAGTTCAAGATGTCTTGCGCAATAGTTTTCAATGTCTGTCAGAAGTCTAAAATTCTTCTCCAGTCTAACAGATGTCTAAAAGATCTCGAAAATATGTCTTGGAAGATATCTTTGGAGTTGTCTCGGAAGACCTCTTTTAGAGATATTTTAGATATCTTTTGGACCGAAGACGAGTTTGATACATCTAAGAGACATCTGAAAGTGTGGGAGTGAGACTGTTTTCATACTCCGCACAGATGAATCAATGGAAAGTCTCCATTCCTTGGGATTATAACAGTCCGGCTGCAGTTAATTCATTAGACCATGTATATTTGTGCAGTGAACAAGAGAGTGTTCTCCATCTTTGGTGTCAAATTGCCGAAATTTCATCTCTCTGTTTACATAAGTGGTGACTGTCGTTTTTGGTTCGAGGAGATTCCCTTCTCTTAGGACGGATGCTAGAAATCCTGAACCATCCTTCGGGAATCCTAAATCCCTCACAAGGTCATTCAAAACAACTTGGGATATCAATCGTGGTTCCTTAGGGCACGTGTCATCCTCCGTATCACTATCTGTCTGAATAGCAGCGTCATACTCCGATTCAACATCCATACCTATCACTTCGTCGATGTCCATACTATTGACATCAATTTCTCATGATCGTATATTATTGGCATCTTCGGTTATATTTCCATTTATCGATGTGGATAGTGTAGGTTTGACAGATGAAACATCATAGTGAACAATTTTGCTTTTGTTTTTACTCCTGTACCCTCTTATTATATTGCATAAATTCACTTTGCATGCTCTCTAGATCTAAATAATTCATCCCATTCCATACTAGCATTCATAATTCAAACATGAAATCATCATTCGAGTCATTGACCCAATCATGAGTATCTACCAATGAGAAGATGATGTAGATCTCTTTTAAGGGAAGCAGGAGTTGGCTGATTCCGAATGTGGGTTGGGAGTGAGTTCCAAAGTCTTGCAGCCGAAATCGTGAATGATTTCCCATACGTTGAGGTACGATGAAGGAGGATAACTGGAGCGTTACGATCAGATCTAGTATCGAAGGTTGAGTGTTGATCGGTGAATTTGAAACGATTATGGACAAATGACGGTAATCGTGTTCTCAACATCTGATATACAGATGAACCAAGAAAGTATTCACGTCGTTCCTTCAACTTCGAACAACGTAACCTCAGAAAATAGGGAGTTATGTGTTCATCTCGCTTAACATTGAAAATGAAACGGACGCGAACATTAAAGGAGCGTTGTAGTTCTAGATTCTCTGTCTCCGTTATATCCGTGAAAACAAGACAGCAATAGTCAAAATGAGGGATAATTGGACTAGATACCAATTTAGCTCTCATGTTGATTGAGAGAAGGTAGCCATTCAGTCCCAACTGATATAGGGCACGATGAACTTTTCTCCGTAGATCTAACACATTTTCACTCCAATTCAACGCTGAAGAAAGAGTGACACCAAACGTTTTGATTCGATTGACATAGGAAATCGACACATCCCCGACACAGATTTTAGGTAGGTTGTCAATTTCGAGCGAATTGATGTACGTAGAAGATCCAAGGATCATGCATTGTGTTTTTTTGGGATTTAATTTCAAAGAGTTATTATTGCATCACTCAACAATCCGTTTTATTTCAAGAATAATCAACACAATAGTATCACTCAATGAATTAGGAAGACAATGGAAGTATATTTGTGAAACATCTGCATATTTACATATTTTACAAAACTGTATGGACTCATTGATATCTTTCAGATAAAGAGCGAATAACAGCGGTCCCAACACTGAACCTTGGGGCACACCCGAGTTTACTGAGATCCAGCTAGTAATCCCTGCTGCAGTTTTAACCGCTTGATACCTTCCAGCTAGACAACTTCAGGACCAGCACAATACAGATCTAGATATCTTAAATTTCGCAAGTTTTTTAATCAGCAACGCATGATCAACAGTGTCAAATCCTTCAGAAAAGTCGAAACACACAAGTATCGTTACCATACGCTGATCAACTTCCTCACGAATATTATCGATAATATTGATGAGTGCTGTTTGTGTAGAATTAGGCTCAGCGAAACTAAATTGATGAGAGTCTAGCAACTCATTCTTTCTCAAGTAAGTAAGAAGATGGTGTGCAAGTTTTTCTAAGATTTTACTGCACTCGCATAGTATAGAAATTGGACGAAATTCAGTGACATTAGCTGGATTTTTCGTTTTCGGTACAGGAGTGATATGAGAGTATTTCCAAACTTGAGGGATTTCACAATTAGTGAATGAGTAATTTATGATATCGAGAAGTGCAGTCGAGATGGAGGGAACACAATAGGAGAGAAATCTACTAGGTGGTTCATCAGGGCCAGAAATGGAAGATTGTGAGAAACGTAAGTACGGTCGCAAATCAGCATGTGTGGCGTACGGGGAATAAAATAGTGAATCATCAAATGTATGAAAAGCATGAAGCAGACTAGGTCCATCCGATGGGGCACTATTATGAACCGAAGAAAAATACTGCTGGAGGTCTTCTAGTGAGAACTTGATAACTGTGCTAGTGTGAGATTTCCCATCTCTGATTATTTTCAAGCTTCTGAGTTCTCTCCACAACTGCCTCGATCCCTCAGTTTGGGACAGTCACATCTCAAAAAATTCCTGTCTGGATTTCCTCATTAGGAAGACGACTAGGTTCCTCAGTCTGCTGTATTCTAACCGATCATGATTGTCGAATTCTGGATAAGAACATCGTTGATGATGTCGTCGCGCCTGGTTCCGCAATTTGATAAATTCTTTGATTTCTTTATCAATCCAAGGGACATATTTCACATTATTTGATCGGTTTGGAACAACAGGAGCACGCAGATTGAGTAATTCATGGAGCAAGGAATTGAAATTTTCAACAAGATCATTCAAACATTGCACACTATTTTGATCCATGGAGACTAATTGTAATTGCGACTGCAGCATCTGACAGTTCAATCTAGTGTATTCCCTACTCCTTGTTTGTGGTACATTGGCATTGAGAGACCTCAATGAATATTGAACATATATCAAATCATGACCCGACAAAAACGGAACCTCAACCTGTCCCCTCCTCCTAACATTGGATACATCATCAACTAAGCACACGTCCAACCACGTAGATGTGGTTTCAGTATGATGCGTGGTCCCATGCGGAACGATGCACATATTGATGCTATGTGTCAGTCCTTGAAGATATGAAGCATCAAAGGACTGTGAGTTCCGATCAGCTTTCATATCTTCGAATATAACTTTATGATGATAGTCAGAAGTGATGTCTGTGAGAATTGGATCAAGATTAGAGAAACCTATCTTGGGGGGTCGGTAGATAACTCCAAGAAGAAGTTTACGCATAGATAGACCAGTAAGTTTAATGAATAAATACTCAGGTTGAGAAATATATTCATCAGTATAAGAAGAAAGTAGAAGGTTTGTATTCAAGTGAGATTCAGTATGGAAGCAGACACCACCTCCTCCACGTTCAACTCTATCACATCGAGTGATATTATACCCTTCGATTGAGCAGAAGGAGTCATCAATATCAGGCTTGAGCCATGTTTCAGAAACCGCAATCACATCATAATCGTTTTGGAGGACGAAATCGAGGAATTCAGAGAAGTGAGCTATGATAGATTGTGCATTTACATGACACAGCAATAGTGAATTGCAATCCGTATAATATATTTCGGGTCTTATTGGTCCCAATAAATATTCACGACGGGAGTTGTGGAGGGGCTTAACTGACCTTGCGCCTTTGTGCATGGGCATTGGAGTTTTCCATCACAGTGTGTGTACGCGTGTTTGAGCGTGCGAGCGCACGTGTGTGTGGATATGTGTAGATGGATGGACGGATTAGGGTGTGTCAGTATGTGTTGCCTATGTATGTGTATGTATGGATATATATACAGCGTGATGCAGAAGTCTGGATACACCCTCATAACTCCTGAATGGGTGGAGATGATGGGATAATTTTTTTTTCAAATCCAATGGTGGAACAGAATCTACCATACTAAGAGGTTGAGAAGTCCTCAATCTTGAAGGGAGCGATAGGAGAGCGAGGGGGGTGGAAATTTCGAATGAGTTCGGGTGGCTTGCGATAGCTCATTCGATGGGGATTCCTAGCCCAAATAAAGCCGTTCTTTGTTTCTGGAATCGGTCAATTTTTCGCCGAATAATGACCACTTGAAGATTGTTCTGGGGGCAGTCAGAGCCAGTGTAGACCTTCCTAACTTCCCATTGGATGTAGATCTTTAGATGTCTTTTTTGATCGAATAGGGGGCGCATGATGTATCATTCTAGGGGAGTGGATCCCCGAAAAGAATCGGGAATGATGAATAACAATGGATCCATCAACAAATGGAGATAAATAAGGAACAAGTGTAGACGGATTGTACACATTGCGTAGCCCCTAGCCAAAGTAAATTGTAATAAACATTAGGTAAAAATCGGGATCATTGACGAGATGTGTCTTGAATTGTTGGTAGGGTTATCACTTTGAATCGGAATTCATCATGAAAGACTAACGAACATTTCTGATGAGTTTCCATAACCTTTCACTGAAGCACACTTGGTATATCGCCATCCCAACTCAAGACATCATTAGCAATGATGCCAGATCCGGGCCTGGGATCGTTTTTACCCTCTCTATCGACCGCTTCCCCTTTCTCCCACCATGCGGATTAAGTCAAGCGAGCGAGAGGGGAAGAGTAACTATTACTCTCTCGCTCATCCGACTTAATTCGCATGGTGGGAGAAAGGGGAAGCAGTCGATGGAGAGGGTGAAAACGGTCTCGAATCTGGCATCACTGATCATTATTAGTAGACATTAGTGACCAATCGCAATGATTGATCAATTGTGTCTGGAATTGTATCTTCCCATAGGAGTGAGAATTCATAACTGCGGATGGAGGCTGAGGGATTTGTAGGGGAGAAACAAATCTGGAATCGAATTGGGAGCTTGCAACACGACTGTGAATGGCGTTTTTCAACCCGAATCCAATCGTCTTCGATTTCATGGAATCGGCCGATCCTTCGCCGAGATATAGCAATTTCTACATTCTAGATGTGGTTTTCCTCCATTCCCCAAATGATACCCATGTTTGGGCAAATACGCCCTTCAGTGTAAGACTTGAATGAGGTGTTCAAAATGGTTGCTCAAACATTCGATGCAGTAAATGAGATGATTATAACAACTCTCACCTACGTTCCGCAAAATTTCAGGAGTGATGAGTGCCACTTATTCTATCATTCTTGCACGCAACCCTTCTGAATCTTGTGCTCGATTTTGATGGACCCGATCTCTCAAATTTTCCCAGAGGAGAAAGTCTAATGAGGTCAAATCAGGAGATGGAGGGGGCCATTCGATCGCTCCTCGCCTCCCAATCTACCTACCGATAAAACTTCGGTGCAAAACATGTCGTACTCCTAATCCGAAATGTGCGGGTGCATCATCCTGCTGAAACCAAACTGCATCGAAATTCGGTCCTAAATGTCTACGGATATTGGTAACAATATACTCAATCAGCATGACCCTATGTTTTTCTGCGGTCAGATTCCCCTCGATAAAAAATGGACCCATGATATGCGTATCCAATATTCCTGCCCAAACATTCAATTTTTGTGGGTATTGGGTTGTCGATTCAGACTTCCAGTGAGGATTGCTGCCACTCCAGTATCTACAATTGTGTCTATTCACATTTCCATTCAACATGAATATAGCTTCGTCAAAAACGACTATATTCTGCATGAAATTAGGGTCTTCATCAACTGTTTGCATGATGCTTCCGCAATATCCTAGGCGTCGATTGAAATCATCTTCGCTCAATTCTTGGACTGAATGTGCCCTGTAAGGATGAAATTCATTCCGTCTGTGAACCCTCAGGACCAAATTATGGGGAATATCATGATCACGAGAAATTTGTCTTGCGGAGGTAATTGGAGTATCTACAACTGTTTGTAAAATATCTAACGCGACTTCATCAGACGTCGCTGTGTTACGTCTGCCCGATCGCGACAGATCTTCGACACTCCCTGTCTCCCAGTACCGTTTTACAGTCTTCGAAACTGTTGTTGCAGAAATACTCGGCTGCCTCACTCTGAATTCAGCATTGAATAAGCCCGCGACTCCTCTGCACGAGCGGTAGGGGGTCTTTTGGCCGAGGAAGTTTTTGGCCGAATCGAGATTATTTGACAATCGCTAGTCGCTTTCAGAGAACACTAGAGAATGACTAGCGATTGTCAAATCATCTCGATTCGGCCAAAAACTTTTCCGGCCAAAAGACCCCCTACCGCACGAGCGTTCTTGATCACCATATCCCTTTATCATTAGGATGGCGATCCTTTCTTTTTCCGGAAGAGACATTGAAACAGATTCATGGAGGATATGAAATATAATCCAATTTATTCAAGAATGTCCGAGGGAATCCGAAATCAACAAAGTTATCCGAGAATGTTCGAGAATTATGGACAATATCGAAAAAAAAAGAATTTATCCGAGAATTATCAAGAATGTCGAGAATAATCGAATTCATCCGAGAATATTCAAGAACTATCGAGAATATCGAAAACGTTTGGGAACTATCGAAAACATCGGGAAGAAGCAGGATTATTCGAAAATGTTGAGGAATTATCGAGAATATGGAAAATCAGCGAAATTATCCGAAGATCTTGGAGAATTATCAAGAATGTCAGAAACAATCAAATTTGTCCGAGAATATTCAAGAATTATCGAAAATATCGAAAATGAGAAAAGTCATCCGAAAATATTCGACAATTATCGAAATACTGAAAATAATCGAATTTGCCCGAGAATTTTCGAGAATTATTGAATATATCCAAAAGGAGCGGAGTTATCCGAGAATGTTTGAGAATTATCGAGAATGTGAAAAATAATCAAAATTATCCGAAAATATTTGAGAATCATCGAAAATGAGCGAATTCATCTGTAAATGTTCGAGATTTATTAGGAATGTCGAAAGTACTCGAATTCGTCCGAGGATATTCGAAAATTGTCGAAAATATCGGAGGACTCCTGATAAGATGGTGGTGAGGGTATGACGGGCAGTGCGTGGCAGAGAGTGATAAATAAAGGGAAGAGGGAAGTAGGGAGTGTCGGTGGACAAAAGTGTGCGGAGTGGGAGAGCAAGTAAGAAGTGATGTCTTGTTGAGAAAATTGAGTGGAGGAGAGGCAAAGGAGAGGCAGAAGGAGAAAGTGAAATTGAGAGTCAATTTAGTGAAACACGATCATGTCGATTCGGCCAAAAACTTTTTCGGTCAAAACACTCCCTACCGTTGGAGGAGATGGGAGAGAGAGTGGGTATGAAGCTGAGAGTGGAGTCAGTGAGGAAAATTGGAGTGGAGGGAAAAGGTATATGGATAAGGTTCAGGAACGAGAGACGGCTGAGGAGGTGTGGGAGGGGAAGAACGCGCTGAGGAGACTAGCGACCCATATATGTGGACCCGGACTTAACGAGAGAGGGAAGAAGAGGAGGAAGAAGGGAGCTGGAGAGAAGAGGGAGTAAGTAGAAGGAAGAGTGGAACGAGAGAAGGTAGGGAAGTGAATGAAGACGATAAGAGGGAGTAAAAGAAGGGAAGAGGGACAAGGGGAAACTATTCCGGTTCGGTGCTGGTGAAATGTGTTTTGGAGTGGAGATTTGGATTATGTTTCCTCCTGGTTTGTTCCGTATGTCCCTTTATGGGTGTCAATGTTTGGATGTAGAGTGTCAAGGAGATGATGTTTTCGTTTTTTCCGTTCTTTCATTTGAATGGTTGAGTAGTATGTTCATTTTGTGAAGGGACGTTGATTTGTGGAAAGAGGATTGAGAGGCGATAAGGAGATGCGGCCCTCGTAAGATTATATAAGCAGGCGCCGTCAGAATATAAATGGAAAAATACATACATACATACATCGAGAATATCGAAAATGTGCAAAGTTGTCCGAAAATGTTCAAGAATTGTCGAAGGTATCGTGAAATGATCGAAAGTAGCCAGAAATGGTGAGGAACACAAAAAAAAATGAAAACTATGACTCGAATCAACAGTTGAGAAAAACTTGTAGAAAATCCTGAATCACCAGTTTCGGAGACGTCATAAGGCGAATGCGGCGTGGAACGCTGATATAAGAGAGTTGGAGGGGGGGGGGGGGACTTTGGCTGGGGGACTACGTAATGTGTGCAATCCTTCTACACTTATTTCTCATTGATCTTGATTTGTTGATGGATCCATTGTTATTTATCATTTCCGATTGTCTGCGGGGATCCACTTCCCAAGAATGATATATCATGCGCCCCCCCATTTGATCAAAAAATACATCCAAAGATCTTCATCCGATGGGGGGTTGAGGGAGGTCAACGCCGGCTCTGACTGCTCCCAGAACGATCTTCAAGTGCTCATAATTCGGCGAAAAATTGACCGATCCCAGAAACAAAAAATGGCTGTATTCGGGCTGGAAACCCCCATTTAATGAGGTTTTGCAAGCTTCCCCACCTCATTCAAGATTTTCGCCCCCCTCGTCCTCTTCGAGATTGAGGACTTCTCACCCTCTTAGTATGGTAGATTCTGTTCCCCCGTTGGACTTGGAAAAAGAATTATTCCATCATCTCCACCTGTTCAGGAGTTATCAGGGTGTATCCAGACTCTTGCACCACCCCGTATCTATTTGTGTGTGTGTGTGTGGGAGAAATCAGGATTCTAGATATTTCTCGTGTATCCATGTAAGAATCCAAGTGAAGCTGAAGCTGGCAGATTCGACCTAATAGACTTGGGTCCTTATCCATTTCAAAATCTTCACAGAGAGGTGAAATATTTGCCAATGAGATTTCTGAAGCATGAGCACTGACAATATGTATTTCAGGAGGATTCCCCAGTCAAAATGGATGTTATATGAACTCATGTGAATGATTTATATATGAATCTGATCAAACGTGTATCGCCTCTATTTAATTCATATATGACTGTTATATAATCCATGTATGGTTCATATGAGTGGAAATCCCCTATAAATGAAGTGATTTTGATATGAGCTCATATATAGATCATTCGAGAGACTCAATTGAATCATGGGGGACATATATGATCTGCATTGCTCTCACAGATGAACCATACATGATATATATGATGTGTATATAGGATTCACTTCCACGAGAATGCAAACGTACATCAGTTCAGTTTATGAGACGTCACATATTGATATACATAGGTACTGCTAATATTATACATGTATAGGTGACATTATATCGATATCTCACGACTAGAATTCCCGATTCCCTGACGTTCTTGATTTCTAAGGATTCGAGGATCCTCTTGAACAATTCGCGTGAATTCCGGCGGAATTAGACATGAAGAAATACACACGAGGACACGTTTCGAGGTGTCCGTCGCCGATTTGGTTGTAATTGAGATATGTTGTAATACTCGTGATTTTGGGGGACACGTATTCTTTTATAAGTGCTCAATCGCGTTTTGGAGGGGTGAAACACCTCTTCAAAGAATTCCGGGAGAAGTGAAAAATTTTCAATTCCACATGGATAATTCCATTCGATCTACTCACGGATTTGCATGGTCAATGCCTTCGGAAATACAGAACATACGAGGTGTTTCCCATGTGGAAGAAGCCAAGTAATATAGTCAAGTAATATTCATTGACCATTGGATATACTGTCAAGTCGTTTTCCAACAGCTATTCGTTATTTCACGATCGTAATTTGAATACAGTAGTGAACTGTCAGTTATTCCTACAATGAGTTTTTGAGTTGAGACAAAAATGCACATCTGTCTCGATATAAAAATTGCAAGTTCAATTAATTGTCCAACTCACAAGTCGTCGTCATAGCTCGAGCATACTACTTCATGAAGAATCAAAAGCAGACCGAATACAGACCAAGACTTGACAGCGAAAATAACGTCGATATATTGTGAACATTGTGACGTGATATATTGTCATGAAAAGAATCGCGAGGTGGCATCGCGCATCACCCTTGTTAGAGTTAGTCGTGTCATTTGCGAACACCTCAGTTCGCTCAAGAGAACACAGCTGTCGCTCGCTCACACGAGGATCGGGAACGCATTTCCCCTCCTTCACTATACCTGGCCTCCTCTAATCCCTGCCCTTTCACGATTTGTCGAGGTTTCCCGCCCCGACGGAGCAACGCCATCTGTCACAAGGTGACACGGCAGTCCTTTACCACCGGAGGACGATCCACTAATCACAGGAGTTCACCTTCTCTTACCCCAGGCCGACCAACAGCGGAGGAATGAACGCCCTCTATCACCCTCTCGCCAAGGCTGCCGATCTGGAGGGAAGGAGCAAGCCGCATGCGCCGCCTGGCCACTCAACATGCCCCTAGGAGGGAAGAAGAGAAGGTCGAGAGAGACAACACGAACCCCGACACTTCTCGTCGCTTTCAGACGGGAGAAATCAAATGATTGAGAGAGGATAGAACCCCTCACCCCGAAGAACCCTCGCCCCCCTATACTCACACTCACGTAACGACTAATTGCAGACCACCACCGCCAAAACGAATGAAACAATCTCAAGAGGTGAGCTTCAACGGAAAGTCATCGACGGGGTTCCGTGTGTTACTTTGCGAACTCACCTGTCGGTGGAGAAGAAGGATAGGGCATCTTGATTTTCATTTCTCATGTAACCGAGCCACGGCGACGTTATCAAGAAAGACTCTTCAAGATGAAACATTGGCTTGCGCATCTACCAAGTTGTTTCTCTGGAATGAGAGTGCCAGTGTGGTGAATTTTGGTGTCAATTATAGTGAGGAAATTTCCTCCTTGTGGCACCCTCCACGTGCTCCCCCTCTCGAATTTCCCTTCACCTTCCGTGTTTGCACCCTCGAATCACCCCCTTCGTCCGATTCACCCTCCCTCGTATACGATTTTTTGGTCACGGTTTCCCCGAGTTCTCCTCCCCTTTGGTGAATGTTAACGGCTTGGTCCATATAGAGTATCCCCTCGTGGTCGTGCCCTCCATGCTTCTTTGAATTCCCTGTGTTCCCCAAGTCAAATGGATAGACTGTAATGAATTGTTCATATTTTTCTTTTCGCGACAAAATCGTGTGTGTAACATAAAAATCTTGAACTTGAAATTCATGTACGTGCTCTGACACGTGATGAATCTCATTCCAAGATTGGTCATTCCAGTGAATTAAAATCAACCCAACCCCTCTGTTCAGGATTATAAGACATTTGTATTTGCCGCACACTGGCGAGTGATTACTCGATGAGAACATCATCATGCGAGATTTGAATCTTATCGTTGTGTGTACGTGTGTGCAAATCCCTTCCTCTTGCCTATAGGCATGAGGAGGTAATAATTAGAGTAACGAGTCAGTCGTTACACCGCCGTTCTGGTGATCCAACTCACCAGTACTCATCGATGGTCACCTCTGTGACTTTCCGCGCCAATTAGTTGCGAAAGAATTCGTGGACTTCTGTTCCTCGGGAGAGTGTCTGCTGTGCACTCTATTCATATGTTTCATAAGAGCTGATCTACTGATCATTTCCACGATCTTGATCGCTGATTTCAGTTCGTTTCCGATAACTTTGATTGTTATAGAGGTTGATACCGGAGCGGGGCGTGGCGGCTCGCGTATTCAAACGAGAGTGCGAACGCGTTATTCGTTCTATCTTTTGTTAATTAAACGTTGAGAAGGTCGTTAGCGTTGAGGTGCGTGATTTGCAAACATAATTGTGATACGTGAAATTCATTTATTTCTCAAATTTGTTCCAATTCTAAGTGGCTTCTTCGGAACATGAATTTGTTAGTTTGGAAAATGAATCATTCAAACGAGTTATATGTGATTTGTCAATCTCTTGGTCATATCCGGACTATTATTGGTTTAAAGTATAAAAGGAAGTATCCGAGATCACTCCTTCTGAGTGATTCCCCGATCAGCATTTTTTTTTATGAGTTTCTTTCACCCTCTCCCTGAGCTTCCCTTATCCCTTGCCCCCTTCCAAATTATCGTGGACGTATCACTCGTTCGTTATCAATATATTCCAGGTGCCGTCACGCCTTATAAATATCCACCACGGAGGTCGTAAAGGCGCTCAATACCTTCCGCGCCTTCGTGCATGGGTCAGGATGGACCCATCACAATTTGGCGCTCAACGTGGGGTGCTGTGCTGGGGTGTGGTATCAACAGCTGCTGCGATACCTCTGGAATGAGGAGAATTGACTGCGACTCCCTTGATTCTCCTTGCGTCGACTGGTTTTTGGGAGACATACCCAAGGAGATGACCTCAAATCACTGTTGGGTTATCTGGAGACTCTAAGTATGCTCACACGAGGCCCAAGATTTATAGGACGACGCTCTGGTAAGGTTTCATTCGAATGTGTTTTGGGAGACGCAACCAACATCGAGTTTCTTCCAGTGACGCTAGTGTCACGTCTTGCTTGGAATAAGAGTGAATTCTCCAAACTGGTCAGTTGTGCAGTTCAGCTGTTGCCCACAGATTGTTCTTCTTCATCCTTCCTGATTGAATTCTGGTAATGACAGGTTGAGGTTAGATTCTTCTTTTTGTGTTGATACCTCAACGAATTGATGATTCCATAACAAGTCTCTCTCCTCCCTCCTATTAACTCTCTTTTCTCCCTGGATTTCCTACGAGCACTTGAAAGTGTTGTTCATAATTCTCCTCTTCGCAGGAACCTGATATCATTGGGACGATTCTGTAGAATCGATAGTAGAAAAATGTGTGACGTGATGTACGGTGCATATCTCCTCTTGTTTGACGCAAGCCATAGAAAGACACCGGCTTGCAAGTCGAAGGTGGTGGCTGAATTTGGAATTTACTGGCACGGAGGGGATGAATATTGCCAGTCATCTCTATTGTATATGTTTTGTACAATTCATCCATTATCGACTGTATCTCCTCATCGTGGTGAGTCCATTCTGATTTCATCATCTTGTTATTCCCTGGGAGAGCGATTCAGTAGTGCGAGTTTGAACTCACCCTTATACAACCTTGGTGAAAGCGAAAAATTGACAGTTCGAGGTGACGTACCCATGGTATGCAGTATATACAAAGAACCGGTAGAGTATTCCCTTACATTCGGTGGTTGAAGCTATTTCATTAGGGGAAATTCCCTCTTGATGTGACAAGTAAATACTTCTTGATATTTCCGTTACTCTTGTGTGGGGAATACTTCCGTGGTTATTCTTGGTTTTTTTTGTCATGGGAATCCCTGCTCTTACTCCGTCTCTCTCGTTCGGTAGACTAGGGGAAATAAGGTAACTTGTGTCCCCACTTTTGTTGGAACTTGTTGAGAGTTGAATATCGGAGCAAAAATGTCAAACTGCATTCCAACGGTACATAAAATTTCATATCATGTTGCGCGTCTTTGAATGATTGGGAATTAATTATCGAAGTTTCAACGTATGAATACGTTGACCATTTGAAATAATTCTGGAGTTTCAAGTGGTCACTTCTTTTATGAATTCGAAATCATATAGAAATATTGAGTAAAAAGTTCCAAAACATATCGTTTGAAAGAAGAATAAAAATGATCTTACATTTGGAATATAATCACGATTTTGTTCATGCTCGTGCAGTTCTGAATTAAGTCCAATCAAAGTGTCAAAAGTTTGATGAATTGCAATTACAGAGGATCATATACACATTTTGATCATACAATTCAGAAAATTTCGCAATACAGAAACTAGATTCAAAGATGTTAATGAGCTAGTATCATTTCTTCTCAGATGTATAAAACATCACGAATCATTATATTGTTACAAATGAGTTAGGACACGAAAAATTGCAAGTTATATTTGCTGAATCTCGTGTTTTCGAACTCGAGGATAAATAGTCAAAGGGAGAGAGATGCGAGAATCTTCACATATGATGGAGATTCGAACAATTCAATGCGTTACGTATATTTCGCTTGTCTTACTCCGTGGTTTGCATCTTGACCTGGATCATTGCGAATCCTTGTGTTCTGTACAGGCAGGACCCTTTATTTTTCGGGTTGTATATTTTAGAAATCCGAATCAAAATCGTGGCGTGTTTTTTAGTCCTTTTCCTTGGAAATTCAGAGTCCTACTCTCCTCACCCCGTACCCTAGATGCATTTTGAAGTGTTCTCTCTCGATTTGTCCTCTTTCTCGTTTTGAAATATACATTTGTCAATCCCGAATTGTGGAAACGCGATTTCTTATTGTTTTCGTTTCATCCCCAATCTCAACTCCGTTACGGCTGGGAGTTATTCAGAGTCGAGTTAGGAGTGGACGAGTCCCCTCAACCAAGACCCTAAAAGGCTCGCGATTAACCCACCTGGGACCATTGCTGAAATTCCCCTGAAAGAAGTCGTGGATCGACTTCGGGGTTTCGGCCTTTCCACGAAGAGAGCAGAGGGGGAATTCCGTGAGCGGTTACAAGCTCACGTGAATCCCATGACCGATCCCCCAGCCACTACCCAATCCACCCTCTTATACACTTTACCCAGAATTTCGGAACTCTCTGGAGATCCCAATGACCCCCTCGGTAATCGACCCCCATCGCGCGGTTCATCATACGCGGAAGACCCCGATGATCATTTATGAATAGACACCCTTCCCCCGGAAGAACTAGTAGCTCTCCTAGTGGGCCATTCCCTGGACTGTGCGAGAACCATGGAGGAAGAGCGATATCGGGCCCATCGTTATTACCGATGGGCGAAACTCCCCACATTCCAATTAGCCCCCTCGAAATTGGCCTATAAGCCAAAGGAAACTCGAACGGAAAATTCCCAAGCTCTAGCCTCCCTGGAGACTCCCTTCACCTCACCAATGCCTGGCTGTTATTTGGGCCATTAAGAAATTCCGAAAATACTTGGCAGGTTCCCACTTCATAGTGATAACCGACCGCGCAAGTTTGAAGTGGCTATATCAACTTCATAACCCAACAGGGAGACTAGCCAGATGGGCCCTGGAACTCCTGGAGTATGATTTTGATATAGTCCACAGAAAAGGCGCCCTCCACCATGTCCCCGATGCCCTGTCACGAATGTACGAAGAAGATTCCCCCACCACATCTGCCCTGAAACCCTTCACCCCCAAGCTCTTGACCCACAAATTACCCCGCCCCAAAATGATACCCTCAGAGACTGGTACATCAAGAGATATAACGTCCCGCAATCACACCCCAGACATTATTCCAACTGGAGGATTGTGGATGGCCGGATCTACGTCAAGCGTCCAGACCTACTTGTTAGTCAAGTCATGTACGACTTGCACGAATGGAAACTGGTCCTCCCCGATGCCCCCAGGGACTCCATGATGCACGAGTGCCACGATGCCCCAGATGCAGGCCACTTAGGCGTCGAGAAGACGTACAAACGAGTGATCCGGGAATACTATTGACCAGGTATGTTCGGGGACATTAAACAGTATATCCGAAGTTGCGAGATCGGCCAGGAGGCGGAAGTCTGTCCCCTTGCTTCCCTTATCCCTTGCCCCCTCCCAAATGATTGTGGACGTATTACTTGTTCGTTATCAATATATTTCGGGTGCCGCCAAACCTTATAAATATCCAGGACGGGGGTCGTGGAGGCGCTGAATAACTTCTGCGCCTTTGTACATGGGTCAGGATAGACCCATCACAACATCAACACTTATCCTGATCAGTTAGGAGTCCAAAGCGGGGCTGATTTCCTCGGCTTATGGTATCTGGAATTGGTTCCTTATCATTCGATATTTCCAAACGACAATTTCCTTGGAACTTGAAGGAATAATTTGGTTCCGCATTGGATCTTTTCGAGTCAAGAATATTTTCCACTTGATATATCACACATACAGCAGTACAGTTCAAACTTATTATCACGTTGCCATATCAAAGTCTCGAATCTGTGTCTCTCATTGAATGCCAATAAAAGTTCCTGAGGATATGTTCTCCCTCCCCATCTCACCCAACCACCTGTGAACACTCATTTCTTGTTACAGCTGTAACCATGTATCATCTACCATGTATCCTCTTGCATTTTGTCGGATTGTTGTACGTATTTGTTATCGAATGAGAAAAGGGAAAAAAGAAATAAGTGTTGAGAGGTGGTTGGGTGAGATGCGGAGGGAGAACATATCCCATTGAACTCTATACATACTGGAATGAGCACTCCCTAGATTAGCGCCGTCAGAGAGAGAAGTCATATACGCAGTGAATGTACGACAGTCATCGCCTCACCCTGTCACTTACTACCTTAGCTAAAAACATGGATGATTTCCACAATTTTTGTAGCAAAGGTAGTAAGTGGCAGGGTCAGGCGATGTCTCTTGTACATCCACTACTTTTTCTCCCTCTGACGAAGAATTTCTATTCAATATCTGGGGAGTGCTCATTCCAGTATGTATACAGTTCACTGACATATCCTCAGAAACGTTCATTGGCATTCAATGAAAGATACAGATTCGAGACTTTGATATAGCAACGTGATAATAAGTTCTGACTTTACTGCTGTATGTGTGATATATTAAGTGGAGAACTTTGATATAGCAACGTGATAATAAGTTCTGACTTTACTGCTGTATGTGTGATATATTAAGTGGAGAATATTCTTGATTGAAGAAGATCCAATGCGGAACCAAATTATCTCTTCAAGTTTCAAGGAAATTGTCGTTCGGAAATATTGAATAATGAGGAACCAATTCCGGATACCATAAGCTGGAGAAATCAGACCCCGCTTTGGACTCCTAATTGATCAGGATAAGTGTTGATGTTTACAATATATCGAAATTATTTTTGCTGTCAAGTCTTGATTCGTATTTGTTCTGCTTTTGATTCTTCATGAAGTAGTATGCTAGAGCTATGACGACGACTTGTGACTTGAACAACTAATTGAGTTTGCAATTTTTATATCAAGACAGATGTGCATTTTTGTCTTGACTCAAAAACTCATTGTAGAAAGAACTGACAGTTCACTACTGTATTCGAATTACGATCGTGAAATAACGAGTGACTGTTGGAAAACGACTTTACAGTATATTCAATGGGTCATGAATATTACTTGACTATATTCCATCATAGTATATTACATGATGTATACATCACTTTGAGCGAATTCAGTGTGACCGTGGATCCAAGTTGACAATATCCTAGTCACCATCGTGAATTTCGAATTGTGGCTCATACAGCACGACATTCCAGAGAGAGCCCTTGACGAATTCATTTCGAACTATAAGAATTCAACATAAATACATTTTACCCTCTTTCTGAACTGTGGTACCGTGAGAGGAATCTTATATTTGTCAGTTTCGGCCTCAAAAACCCCCAACCTCGAGCTCCAGGTGAATCCGCTTGAGTGCCCGGTATTGGGGTCGCCATATTTGATTCGCCGTTCCGAATTCCACATTTTTCCTGCCAGATTCGTAATCAGCGACCTCGCAAACCCCTGAGTAGTGATTTTAAGTACATTTGACAGTTTTTCCGTCACCCTTCCAAAGTTTTCGCATTCGGGGGGTCGCCCCCTCAATGTGAAATAGGAGCAACATGGGGAAACACATGTTCTCTCATTTTGAGAGCTCTAAGAAATGACGCAATGTTGGTGAATCCTGCTCAAAATTCATTGGAGAACATTGAAAACCTACCCCCTCCCACATACATTTTCCCCCCTCCGTGGGAGGGAAGGGGCTTTTTCCACATGGGGACCACCTCGTATGTCACGTCTCTTTGAATGATCCGACCATACAAATCCGTGAGTAGATCGAATGGAATGATCTATGTGGAATTCGAAATTTGTCACTTTTTCCCGAATTCTTTGAAGGGGTTCCACCCCTTCAAAACGTGATTGGGCACGTATACAATAATACGTGTCCCTCAAAACCACGAGTACTACAACATATCTCAATTTCAACCAAATCGGCGACGGACACCTCGAAACGTTTCCTTGTCAGTGGGAACATTATCAATCTGAAGAATTGAATCAATTCAAATGAATGGCAATCGTTGATGTTTCAAGATTTTGGCCATACCGCTGTCTTGTTGAATTGGTCTCCCCTTCCATGTTTCATTGACGAAAATGAAATAAACCAGAGGACTCCGCCCACTGACTGCTACGCTCTGCTCAGCAGTCCAACTCCCTTCAAAATTCGCTCCCTTTATTTTAAACGAATCGTGGCCTAAGTATGCTCGCTTCTCTCGCATCTTTAACACTCCGGATCCCCGTGGATATATGAGAAGGCACTCATCGGTCTTTCATTCGACTAAAAATATTTTTGATGTAACATTGAATAAACCAGCAAAACTTCCAAAACCCATGTTTCATATGAATCCGTCCACAAACGCGGAAATGGATGAATTCACGTCCGCTGTACTGGATTCGTTATCTTGCATTCATTTTTGACGTCAGATCTGAATCCAACACCCTCGCAAACATCTAGAGCTCAAGTTTCATATAAATCTGTCTACAAATGCGGGAATGACTCCGAATCTCAGATTCATTTTTGACGTCAGATCCGGTCCCAGCACCCCCTGAAACTTCTAGAATCCATGTTTCATATCAATGAGTCCTTAAATGTGAGAATGACTCAATCCACGTCCACTGGACTGAATTCGTTATCTTGCATTCATTTTTGTGCGATAAACACTTACCTCTTCAAATTTTCCTTCCCGACAGGGTCGGATTAAGGGCGGGTCTGATGGGACCAGTGGCCCCAGGGCCCCTACCAGTCCCAATCTAGACCTGGTCCCCAATCTTCGGGGAATTTTTGGCAACGCCAATGCCGGAGGTCGGCATCAGCGTTGCCCAATGTGCACCACAAGGAGGTTGCGCGATCGGACTCTGCAAATCATTGTCACCCTGAAAAGAGCCGATTATCTGGACTAGATAGGTATTCGTCTGTGAGGTTTGGGAATAGT
Organism: Gonatopus flavifemur; assembly: GCA_018340375.1. Lineage (NCBI taxonomy): Eukaryota > Metazoa > Arthropoda > Insecta > Hymenoptera > Dryinidae > Gonatopus > Gonatopus flavifemur. Next base: position 1,847,518 of record JAFFJZ010000034.1, read on the forward strand.
CGGGTTTCATGATTGAGTGATAATTCCCTGATCTAATCATCTCGTTAATTCACTGAATGCTCAAATACGTTACCAGGATTCGCGATACACACCCGTGTTCGGCGTTGGAAAGCTTCAACACATTCCAGAAGGACACTTCTTGGAATGCTCCTACAAGCTGTGGTTATTCGCTGTTTCATATCCTCAATGGTTGGAACCATAACCGTCTCCTTCTTCCTGAATCAACATTCTCAAGGAGTTTACAATTCCATTTTCCGAAAAGTTCAGGTATTCTTCTCCGTTGACATTCCCATGAGGGAAATACGGTCCTATGAGATACCCATTTATGACCCCACACCATACAACCAAACTCCAGCGATGTTGATGATGAATCTGTCGATACCAATGAGGGTTGTCTACGCACCAGTAGTGAGCGTTTTGTCTATCCAGTTGACCAGTGCTATAGAAAGTTGCTTCGTCACTAAATAGGACATACTTGAAAAATGTTGGGTCTTGCAGCAGAGTCCTTTGTGCCCACCCACAAAACACTATTCTCCGTTGCATATCATCGGGTGACAATCCTTGAGTCAAAGTGATGTGATACGGATGATACTCATTGGCACACAAAATTTTATGAGCCGTGGATTTTGCGATGCTCAATTCTCTCTCGATTTGACGTGTGGATACATGTGGATCCAAAGCTCACATCCCTAATATCGCGAGAACTTGAGGAGTATCTCTTTCCGGAACATACTCTCTCCGCCTTCGTCGTTTTGCCTCTCGGTCCCGTCCAAGTTGTATGATCCTTCTAATTGTGGAACGACTTGGAGGTTTCCGATTTGAGAAGCGATTTTGAGACAGGAGCACGCTTTGCGTCATATCCCCACGATATTCTCCAATCATCAAAATCATGTCCACTATTTCGTTTGGCATATAATCTCCTATGTCAGCTCTTCTCCGGAGAGAGAGTGACAAAACACGCGCCGTAAAGTATTTTTCGATAATCAACCACTAATGGAAAATTTTCATTGGAACTGTGCAACACTGCTGACAAAGTCATCAACTGTCTGGGATTGAGTTTTCCTCTAATCGTATGACAGCGCGATTGGAGTGAAAGAATGTAAACACAGGAGAATAAGAACAGAAGCCGCCAGTGTTTGTGTGATCCTGTATTGAATAATTTGTAACAGCCTTCGAATAAAATTCTCAAAATCCAAGACTCAACGAATTCGCAGGTTCTGTGATTATGTCCCTGTATCAAAATCGCTCCTTGAACCGGAAACCTCCAAGTCGTTCCATAATAAGAAGGATTATACAACTTGAACGGGACCGAGAGGCAAAACGACAAAGGCAGAGAAAGCAATCCATGAGTGAGTGCAATGAGGAGCTCAATAGAAAACGTCTGTTCAATCAGAAAAAGCGGAAGATTCGAAATGCTTATCCAAATGTTTGTCACTGGATGGACAAGAATTTTTCAAATCGTATCTGAAGGATATTCCTCTAAAGAAGAGATAGTTCAATGATTCCTTTGTTTCCATACAAGTTGATTGATAATTCTATGCAATAATGAATCTAAGGATTTTCAAACGTTGCGAAGACCTCATGATGTCTGACTAAATCTAGCTCGAAGAAATTTAAAAAACGTCCAGGAAATATTTTTATAAACATTATAATACGTTATTGATTCATAATGTTGTTGTAGATAAATATAGGCGAAAGAGAATACATGATGAAATGTTTCAAAATTCAACGGAGGGTTCCATGTTTTTCAGACGGAAAAAGTTCGTACTTCCCAATGAATATGGAGGGTTCTTCTTATTATTATATTGTCTTGATTTCATATTGATTAATAATGCGTCATATGACTTGAGAATATTATTATTACTATAGCATAACAAGAATGTAACACGATGATGTGATCGTACTGCGCATGTCAGTGGAGCGAACACCTTGAGGAACGGCAAAGAGAAGGGCAGTCGGCTCCCTCCTCGGGACGAAGACGTATGTCAAGCGACTCAAGACGTTCTTTTCTTCATATTATGACATTATATTCATTCGGTTGATAAATGTCTGTGAATCGAATTATTATTCAATCATTGCATATTCCCCACAATTTGGGGGCTCGTCCGGGATATGAAATGATATGAATCCCTGAAGAAAGACGATGCATCAAACGTACAATGACGCGCTGACAAGAGGACACCATTTTCTTTACAACAAGCGACGAAAATTCTGAGTTACGGCGAAACGACGCTGCTTTGCATTGAAGAGTTTCACGTTGCACAGTGGGCCAAAAACTCGAAAAAGTGGCCAAAAATATAAATCCTCAGTCGATTTGTTTCAAACTGTGTCACATGGGGGTTTTCGGGTCGCTGATTACGAATCTGGAGTCAAAAATGCATAATTCAAGATGGCGGATCCAATATGGCGGACGAAAGATGGAAAATCAACTGAATTCGTTCGGAATTGGCTGTCATGGGGTTTTTGGGGTTGCTGATTACGAACCTGAAGTCAAAGATGCATAATTCAAGATGGCGGACCCAATATGGCGGGCAAAAATTGAAGAATCAATTGAATTCGCTTGGAATTGGCTGTCATGGGGTGTTTGGGGTTGCTGATTACGAATTCGAAGTAAAAAATGCATAATTCAAGATGGTGGATCCAATATGGTGGACAAGCATTGCAAAATTCTCGGCACCAGCCTGAAAATTGCTGTTTGAAGGTTTGTGGGGTTGCTGATCCAAAATCTGAAGTAAGAAATGATGAATTAAGAATAACGAACCAAGCTGTAATTGTAACATTGACTGAATTCGTTCAATCAGCGGGTTTTATTTACGGCACTGAAATTCCTCAATCGATAACATTCATTTGATTAAAAATTCTGACACAGAGAAAATTCGCTCAGAAGAATCCTAGTAAGGTGACCCTCAAACCCAGTGCCATCGTTATATACATATACAACAATCCATCTATTCGCAGCACTGATGCTGTTTAATAAATATGTCCCTTCCTGCCGTACCCGGAGCCACGAACTTGGGCGTATGGACTGTAGACTCCTTGTTTTTTCCTTTGTACTTTCATAGTTTTGAATTTTTCTTGTAATTTTCGTTCAATTTTGTATTTTTTTTCTTTTTCTAATTTTTTCACTTGTTCCTAATTCTAAACGCAATTTCCAGCTCTCGGATGCTCTACTCTTAAACCGTTAATTGTCATCCCCAGACAAATTTTCAACGTCGGTCAATTCTGTTTGATCTAGGAGAGTATCAAATTCTGAATTATATTCAATTTCGTCGTGCTCATAATCAGTCATATCTTCGTTTTGTTTCAAGGAAGTTTGCCGTATCTGAGGCATGTCCAATAATTCGATCACTTCCTTAGGAAGAAGCATATGTTTTTTCGATTGCAATCGAGAGTTAGTACTCAGTTTTGATATGACGAATCCATTGTTCTATAGAATAAATCTTCCATATTGACTTGACGATTACAATGCCTGCTGTGATGCAATCGAATACGCTTATAATCCTTATTACGTGATTCTGATGCCTCTTTACCCAACATACCAAGTGGGAGCATGCGGTTTTGAATTATCTGACTACCATGAATGAGTGTTTTATGTAGTGTTGCTGTCATAGGAAACCACGGATATAAATGAACAAAGTCTTCAGCAAGATCGAGACAATCGCTTCGAAAGAGGCTGCCGTTAAGAGGGAGATCGCAAGAAATCTCAATTGCAATAGCAATCAAAACTATTTTCAATTTATACAGTAGATCACGATCAACTCCCGAACATCTAGAAAAGATATCTACATCTTCAAAACATCGGCGAGCAGTATTGCCGTCATTCGTGGTTCCACTATCTCCAGTTTTAGATTGATCTACCCGTGAGCCTAATTCTTTCCAAAGAGCATCTTGAACTTTCTCTTTTTGATTATCTCTTTTTATCTTGTTTTTGGTTCCTCGCACCTGCCATGTTTTCATTGTGAGCCTATATGAAATGTGTAAGCAGCATTCAAACAACCGGATCCATGCATGGAGTGAGCTTATTCCGTACTGTAATGATGCTTCTTCTTTAGGTGAGAACCGTGATGATTCAAAATTTGAAACACAATTGAAATCTTTTGGATTAGCATGACAAATAGGGCATGTTTGATGAGACTGTGTATTTGTGATTGCATTCAAGACTTCACCGTCTATTAGAGTCAGGAATAGTGTAAATCTTACTTGTATCTGGAAATTTTTCAAATTGCAATTGAAAACATGCAGATCTCTTATTTGATCATCCATGTGTTGCTTTTCTCTTAATATAACTGCTCGGGATTCTTTAATGAATTCTAACTTCACTGTTCGGCATGCTCTGGCTGATTGGGACATTCTGTTGTTGAAAATAATCGTACCATCTTCCGTACTTAGACGCGAAGGAATAATTGTAGTAGCGAATAAGTGTTCATCGTCAATGTTAGTACCTGTGGTTCTCTGCTTATATGCTGAGTGTCCACTACTACCATCAAATCCCCAAGAACACATCAAGTTCAATTCAATAACATTGTCAGTGCACTCAATAATAGATGCATGTTGGAGGAAAACCTGTTCTTGTAACTCGATAATTCTAGAAACTGTATGATTAAGAAGTGCCTGCAGTGAAACTTCAGTGGTTCTTTCAGAAATGAATACCGCATCTTTTGGTGGTCTAAGTTTTTCTCTTATTGCTCCAATACGATGATAGGCAGGCCAAATATCTGCTCCAGAAGACCTGGAAGATGAACGCATATCAACGTATGATTGTTTGGAAAGGTTATTGTCTATGATAAATGCCGAAGCTTCTTCTGCAGTTTTTTCCGTTACCACGATTTTTGATCGCATCGAATCAATCATTTCTTTCGGTTTGTGAGGATTCTCCAGTACATAAACCTTATGGTCATCAGATTTTCTTGCTGCATGACAACCAGCCATTAGAATCTTTTGCACGTCACAGTTATTTTGTGTGCTAATTGAAGAAGCTTCTCGTCTTTCAGACCTCACAAACTTTTCCCCAAAATCAAGAGATCGCCTACCTTTTTGTTTGGGAATCGCATCGCTTTTTTCGGGTTGTGGACACGGAATTGTGAACTCTGAATCTAGCCAATCTGCATACTTGTCATAAAATCTGTCAATTTTTCGTTGAGCACTTTTATATTTGATTTTGAATTCAGATTCCAAGACCTGGACAGTATATTTCACACGCTGAAGTACAGCCTCATCAACGCTTGTTGTTTCCAAACCTTTTTTCGGAAGAATGAAACCTGTAATGACATCCTCACCTTCATTCTCAAAAAATCGTTTGATGATATCTCTCTTAGTTATTTGAGACATGTTTGTGAAACGAAGAATATGGTGTGAGCGTTTTTATAAACCTGAAAGAACACAACACAACTGCAAGAAATGAAGAGTTATTACGCCGTCTGGTGGTGAAAGTTGATATCAGCTATACGCGTCTCCCCTGTGAATCGTCGCGCATCGAGTTATGTATCGCAGAAGATCGGCTTTGGCATGTGTAACTATAGCATACGGTGCGGCTAGATATCGTGAGAGAGACGGGGGATTGTCAATATATATTGTCTTGATTATTTTTGTGAGGTCAGATTTTTTTTATTCTGACGGAATTTCCACTGCAGATTCACAATCAGCAACCACGAACATTCCTTGATAATAAATTTCCAGCCGAACTCCGGATTGTTATATTAGATCTACCAGTTCGAATATCGCATCATTGACTTTAGATTTGTAATCGATGATCTCACAAACCCCCGAACAACGAAGTTTGAGTGAATCCAGCTGATTTTATGATTCCAGTACGCCATATTGGATCCTTCATTCTGAATTTTTTTCATTCCTCACTCCAGGTTATCATAATTGAACGTAATCACCAATCTCAAAAAACTTTGGTCACCTCTTTTCGAAAGAATACCAAAGAAAATATATGAATTCATTCGAAAATATTGAAAATCCATGTATGAAAGCACAAAAAAATCAATTTCTGCGATGTGTTTGTTATGAGGCGCAAAAAGGCGCAGGTTGACTTTAAAGTACACTTCATCCGGAATGTAATGAGCCTAACCCAGATAGAAAAATGTCTCCATAATGCCATCATAATGGTGACATGCACGCCAAGAAATGTTCGCATAATGGTGCCAAGGTGTTTCCGCATAAAGCATCGTTATTGGTAGCAAAACGAGGTGATGGCACCATAATTGAAACATAATGTTTACATTCTATGCATCATTGCAAGCTGAGCGGAGTTCATGATAGTATGTTCACGGCACGTTATGTTACAAAACATTCAGAGCATGCTTTTCTATCTGGGAATCTGATGTTCATATCTGGTGGAACTCAGGGGAATAGTTAATTGGAAGATTGGAAAATGATAAAAAAAACTCTATATTTCGTGATATTGTGTTCAGTTTCAACTATAAACAGTGAAGATGAACACTTTTCCCATCGTTTTCAGTTTGTTTCATTGTTGTTCTTCCTGAAAAAATATAAGAGAGAACTCTTGGATGAGCGAAGTTTGCAAATGATACAGGTTTGCACATGACACTTGAAGAGTGAAGTTCAACCTTTTATGCTTGGGGATATTGGTTTAACTTGTACATACATGCATCAAATCTCATGAATATTTGAGAAGAGTCGTCTCAAAGGGTCCTATAAATGATCAACTACTTGTTTTGTAAAAAACTCAAAGTTCATTTTTGGCCACTTTTTTGAATTTCTGGCTCACTGTGCGTTGTGAAGAAAAGTCATTGCGACAGTTAGAATACAAGCCTGTATTGAAGAACGACGATAGATCAAAAGACGATGTTGTAAAAGATGACGCCGTGTATCACAAGACGATTCTGCACCGGTAAGAAAACAACGGTACGTTGATAACAAGGTGTGTTATTCAGTGATTGGAAGGCACGTTGCAGCAAACGATAGAAAAGAGGTTGCGAAAGTGAAAATTGAAAAATTCGCGAATGATAATCTTGTGCGTGACGATATAGTAGCATGATATCTGAAAAAATCATGTGTCGATTACAGCGGGAATTGTGTGAATAAGATTTTACGTGATTTTTTGACCTGCTATAATGGAAAATCTTGGACAAATTCCGTCAATAAAAGACAAGATTAAGTCAGCCTCAGTGGCTGCGATTCGAGCTATGCACAAGTTTGTTCTCCAAATCGCGGGTGATCGTGGTAATCGACGTCGCTTACGTGAATTCGCCGGATTCGATTTTGCAGATGATTCGGCACAATATCGTGAAAAGTTAGAATACGCAAACGGTCTTTCGTTCGGTGATCTTATATCGATCTGCAATATTTTGGGTCTCGATTACGCGGGAACAAATGAACAGTTGAGAATTCGTATTTCGCGTGGTTTGATGGACATTCAAACTCTTGTGCCAGGTGCAGGTGGCGAAAGCGAGGAGGAAGAGGATGAAGATAGTCAAAATGGTGAAAACGAAAGCGACGACAGTGATTCAAGCAGAAGCTCGGGCCCCAGTGCTGCCAATCGAACAGGCGGCGAACGTCGTAGACGTGCTACGAAGGCAGATGATGTAAAATTCACGCTCAATTTCAAACACGTGGAAGATTCCATACGACCATTCGATGGCAGTGATGTATATCCAGTAGAACAATGGATTTCGGATTTTGGAGGTGTGGCTGTGGTGTTCAAGTGGAGTGAATTGCAAAAAACTGGTTTTCGCGAAGAAATCGTTAACGGGCTTGGCCAAGCTCTTCGTCCTAAGCGAAGGTGTAATCAGAATGTGGGAAGAGTTGAAAAAACTGTTGACAGAAGAGTTTTCGCGTAAGATTACCAGTGCGCAAATTCATAAAGAATTGGAGTGAAGACAAATGAAGAGTGATGAAAGAGGCACTGTTTGAATATGTGATTGTCGGAATAAGAGACGATGAAAATGATGAAGCAACGTTGTATGGAGCGGAGTCAGTGCGTGAGTTTGAAGAGAATTCGAAAGTGTACAAAAAAATTCGATTGAACAGGGCCTCAAAGTCATCGAGAGGTTCCGTATCCAAAAATGGTTTCACCGACAGTGCAGTACGTAGAAAATCAACAAACGAAGAGAATGAAAATAAAGTGTCAACTAAGGAGAAGAAAAATATCATACGTTGCTTCAACTGCGGCAAGAACGGCCATCGCTCCAGGGATTGTGAAAAGAGGGCGCTAGGAAAAAAATGTTCTAACTGCAACAAGTTTGGGCACGAAGCGACAAGGTGTAGTGAGCCGAAGGTAAGCGAATAATCATCAACAGCAGCTTCACGTTCATCTGTGAATATCGTAAATACGCCAACAAATAATGGGTTCAAAGAGGTCACAATTGAAAATATCAAAATGTTTGCTCTGATGGATACTGGTAGCCCGTTTTTGGCGTGAAGATATTTTTTCAAATTCTAAAACTATACCATTGCTCAAGTCGACGCGTACATTTTCGGGATTTGGAAAAAGTTTCGTAAAAACATTAGGTTGTATACAAGTAATGGTTTTAATCGATGGGGAAGACTATCCTCTAACTTTATATGTTGTACCACGCGATGCAATGGGTGAGAAGCTGGTAATTGGTAGAGACATCTTGGGCTCGGCTCAATCACAGTTCACGTGTGACGGTGTAAGATTAACTGAAACAGCATTTTCAGTCTTTTTAACGAGTTTGAAAATGGATAAAGGACCGAAAATAGATATTGATCCAATTGCTGACGAAAAAATTGGACTTGAAGTTGCAAATTCAATTCGATCTTATAAGCCAAACAAATGTAAGAGCACCAATGTGAAATTGAGTATTGTGCTCAAGGATGAAAAATCAATTACTCAACGTCCTCGAAGACTTCCTGATAATGAGAGAAACATAGTTGAGAATCAGGTGGAAGAGTGGGTCAAGGAGGGAATTGTAGAGCCATGCTCTTCAAATTTTGCTAGTCCTGTTGTAGTGGTGAAGAAGAAAGATGGGTCACCCCGTGTTTGCATAGACTACAGACCATTGTATAGGGTCATGATAAAAGATAAATATCCTCTGCCGCTAATTGAGGATCAAATTGATAAATTGAGAGATGCACAAGTGTTCAGCACACTTGATTTAAAGAATGGTTTTTCCCACTTGGAAGTAGAGAAAGAAAGTCAGAAATATACGTCGTTTGTTACTCACGGAGGCCAATATCAATTTTTAAGAGCTCCATTTCGCTTGTCTAACTCACCACCTGCTTATCAGCGATTTATCAATTGCGTGTTCCAAGAATCAATATTGCAGGGCATTGTAACGTTATATTCAGACGATGTAATTATTTTAGCAGCTAATGATAAAGAAGCGCATGATCGTTTGCGATTGGTATTGCAAGGTATGAGCGACTACGGTCTTGAATTAAACATTAAAAAATGTAAATTTTCGAGAAGACGCATAGAGTTTCTGGGACAAATCATTGAAGGCGGTAATGTTCACCCTTCGCCTGAAAATGTTGAGGCGGTCAAACGTTTTCCAGAGCCGGAATCAGTTGAGGAAGTACAATCATTCTTGGATTCATCGGGGTACTTTCGTGAATTTATAGATTCATACTCAATTATTGCGAAGCCTTTAAGCGATTTGTTGAAAAAGACCATGTCTTCCAATTCGGAGAACCTGAGAGATATGCTTTCAGAACTTCAAAAGGAGTATTGATTCGAAGCCCAGTTTTAAAGATTTCTCATTCCCAGGATGAAACTGAGCTACATACCGACGCGAGCAAAGATGCTTATGGAGCAGTACTTTTGCAGCGTTCATCCGAAGACGGAAAGTTTCACCCAGTTCATTATATGAGTTGGAAAACTAGTAGTACTGAGAAGGATTACTCCAGCTATGATTTAGAAGTCCTGGCTATAATCGAAGCGTTGAAAAAATTCCGCATTCCCTTACTTCCTATCGAATTCAAAATTGTAACAGATTGTGTAGCATTCACTCAAACAATGAAGAAAAAGGAGGTGTCATCTAAAATTTGGCGTTGGGCTGAAGCCTTAGAAGAATTTGGGTATAAATTACTATAGAGCACCGTCCGGGTAGTAGAATGAAGCATGTGAATGCTTTAAGTCGTTACTCTGTGTTAACCATAGTCGAAGATGATATCATCGCGAGAATTCGGAAAGCACAAAACGAGGATTCTAAGCTAAGTGCAATTATAGCTGAAGTGAAAAATGAACCTCATAATGAATATACTTCACGTCAGGATTTGTTGATAAGGTTTGTGGATAGAGTAGATTTATTGGTGGTGCCAGATTGTATGCAAGAAGCGATAATACAAACGGCTCATAATAAGGGTCACTTTGCTATGAAAAGGACGATGGAAGACATCAAAAGAGAATACTCCATCCCAGGCTTGAAAAATAAGATTGAAAACTTTATTCATAACTGTGTTCCGTGTACCAGGTGTGTAAGTATGAAACCGGAATTTTTGTACAGAATGAACACGTTTATTGTAATGATATGATACAAAGTAATTTATTCAAAGTATTGTCTGTCGCTATCCATACATTTTTTCCATCTTTCTGGCAATTTGTGGATTCCGCGCCGAAAGAACTGTTGCTCTTCTGAGGCAAACCAGTCATCGAGCCATTTTCGTACATCTTCGTGAGAAGTCAAGCGCTGCTCAGCAAGTGCGTGTCCCATCGATGCAAACGAGTAGTAATTGGATGGGGCAAGGTCCGGTGAGTAAGGCGCGTGCTGAAGAATCTCCCAACGGAACGACTCTATCGTTTCCTGGACCTGTTTTGCTTTGTGTGCTAGTGCATCGTCATGCAGCAAAATCACCTTGTGTTGTCTCTGTTGGTATTCTGGTCGTTTTTGACGCAAAACTCGATCCAAATCGATCATTTGTTGTCAGTAGCGTTGAGTATTGACAGTTTCTCCAGGTTTCAGCAGCTCGTAGTAGATCACGCCCTCCTGATCCCACCAAACACACAGCATTGTCTTTCGTCCGTAGCGGTTTGGTCTTGTCGTCGACGTTGATGGTTCACCCGAAGTAACCCATGACTTTTTGCGGTTAGGATTCTCGAAAGATATCCACTCTTCATCGCCAGTCACAATTCGATGGAGAAATGACTTTCTTTGGAACCTGGCGAGCAGCATTCCGCATGATGTTTCGTGGTTTTTCTGCTGTCTTTCGTTGAGTTCATGTGGGACCCATTTCCCCACCGTTTGTATCTTTCCCATGGCTTTCAACCGAAGGAAGATGGCTTTTTGGGTCACATTTAACTGATCCGCCAGTTGTTGTTGTGTTTGAACGTCGTCTCCGTCCAACAAGGCTTGCAGGTCAGCGTCTTCAAACTTTTTGGATGGTCTCCCACGTTCTCCGTTCCTGACGTCAAAATCGCCACTTTTGAACCGTTTGAACCACTCAAAACACTGTGTTCCACCGAGAGCATGCTCACCAAACGCCTCCACAAGCATTCGATGCGATTCGGCTGCGGTATTCTTCAAATGAAAAGAGAAAAGTAGTGCCGTTCACAAATCGTAATTTGTTGGCACAAAACTCGACATGTTCATCTCTAAGAAACTAATGCTACTGAATGAAACTCCTGTTATTGTGAGTTGGGAATCTTTGTTGGATATCAATACAATAACAAGACACCGCTGACGTGATGTGTCGGTAACTGCATCGATATCTAGCGCCACCTATGGGCAAATTCCGGTTTCATACTTACACACCTGGTATACTAGCGAATAAAGAAGAAGGTAAGCCAGAAGGTTACCTCCACTCGTTATCGAAACCAGACGTGCCTCTGCATACCTATCACGTAGAACATTTAGGTCCCCCAGATACCACGGCGAAGCAGTACAAGCATATATTCGCAGTAATAGATAGTTTCACAAAATTCGTTTGGCTATACCCCACTAAATCTACTACATCACAAGAAGTTATTCTAAAGCTGGACACTTAAAAAAGAACATTTGGTAATCCAGCACATATTATATCTGATCGGGGAACTGCGTTTTCCTCCGAAGAATTCCAAACTTATTGTAAAAGTCAAGGCATCAAGCACTCGATGATTACAACTGGTTCACCGAGAGCCAATGGGCAAATCGAGAGGATCAATCGTACGATAATACCGGCCTTAACTAAAATGTCAATAGATGATCCTGCAAAATGGTACAGTCATATTGATCGGCTCCAACAGGTGTTGAACGCCACTTATCAGCGAAGCATGAATACGACTCCTTTTGGAATTTTGACAGGTGTTAAGATGCGTTTCCCAGAAGATATTCAGTTGAGGAAGTTACTAGAGTCACTATTCAGAGAACAGTTCGAGAATGATCGATGTGTTTTAAGGATCGGAGCCAAAGAAAGTCTGTTGAAAACGCAGGAAGAGAACAGAAAGGGTTACAATTGAGGGTCCGGATGCGAGAACCGACGATACGCTCGAACTGCGGGATGAGTATTGTCCAAGCCGTGACGTCAGGAGTCGAAAAAAAAATCGGAATTCCGAAAATCTGAAAATACTGGGTGATAGGGCTTGAAAAATCAATACGAGTCTCCCTCTCCAATTTTTTCCTATGATCAATAGTTTTTGAGAATAACAATTGAAACTACCTTTTTTTTGCAACCAAAATCAATGTTTTTCAATATCAAACTCGTCATAACTCGGTCATTTTTCATGTATCTGAGTGACTCTTACGGATTCTTATTTGTAAGACTTCCCCGATGACAAAGATGTTGAACGAATTTGTAAAAATTCATAACAAAGTTATAATTTTTTAATGCGAAGTGAAAAGCATGCTCTCTATGATTTGGGATCAAGAAGTGGTGGGGGAAATGAGAGGGACAAAAAACTTCCAGCGACAAAGTTGTTCGTTAGTATATGGATAAACTTTTTGGAAAGTTTTAGATCGATCGGATTATCAGTTTGCAGGATCCAGCGATTTTTTTATGAACGCGCAACGGTTATTTTGCATGCCTCTACGACGTGTACCCGCTCAACATTGACATCCGTGAAAAAGATTATGTTTGTTTGATTTCCCAACGTAGATTTATATTTTTGGATCAGAGAATTCAAATATCGAACTATTTTTGCAAGCCTCCTCACCAATTCGTCTTTTATGAATAATTTTATTGCAAGAAACTCACACACTAATGTGAAGAAAAATATTTATATAAAGTATTTCTATATTTTTTTACATAATTCACCTTCATATATCATAAAAGATACTATTTTCTTATAACATTATAGTTCCGCGTCTTACAAAATAATCAGAGTTATCAATCATAAAGTGGATTGTAAGTAATACTGAACATTTTACCTCATATCACAGTTTTCGAATGTGTAACTGCAGGCAATAGGAAGTTTCCCATATCCCTGGTCAAAGGAATCCGTTGATTCTCACCAAATCTCATTGAATCACATTGAATCTTGAGAAATGTTTTGACTAAATCTCACACGGTGATTTCTTAATGAGATTTGGTCAGGAGAATGAATTCTTTGAATGTGATTCTGGTTGAATCACGCTAAATCCCATGGAATTTCACTGGTCGAATTCAATGGATTCTCTTAACTAGGGGTCGACTCCTATCAGAATGGATGAAAAAATTCCACAAGATACACGTTGAAAGGGTTCGTACGGGAAATTTCCATTTGAATCAACCGCAAACTTCCATATGGATTCTGAATGGGTTTCAATAGGAAATTTCTGAAATCAATGTTTGTAGGTCAAAATAGTTTGTTCCTAGAATATGAATAATGAACAAGTTTCTGTCGAAAACAATCCATTGGGGTTTCTATTTGTTCTGAATGAATGTTTAATCGATGCCAATTAGAAGTTGCCCATCTCTGTTCCTTACAGGAAAAATCCAATTCAAACCTACACTGTAAAAAAATTTCACCGGAAAATTCCAGTACATGTACTGGAAGCAATTAACCTGTACATGTACCGGAAAATTTTAGCACATTTGTACTGCAAAAATTGAGTGCAGACGTTATGGAATTTCAGCATCAAAACTGGAAATTTTCTGAGCCTCAGTACTGGAATTTTTCAGTACACGAACTGGACTTTTCCAGGATATGTACTGGAAAATTAATGCTGAAAATATCCATGAAAATTGAAAAAAAATTGCTCACGCAAAGTGATTTTGCAGAGTTCTTGTGTTCCAAGATGATTGAAAAACTTGATCGTTCATTTGGATGGACAGAAACTCATGTCTACCTAACGGGATTTGGACCTACACTTTTCTTCCTACCTACCAACTGAAACCTAAGACCTAACTGATGAGCTATAGTGCGACATGTTGGAAGGCCAGCTTGGGTTACTACATATGCTTCATACCTAGAATACACAAGAGAATAAGTCTTCGAAGAACCTCATATATCAATTTCATTGGCTACAATTACAATTATTATTCAAAATCTCAATCAGGAAATTTTTAATATAAAGACTTGAAATTTTTCCTGCCAGAAATGATGAAGTCCAATAGAAGTGGAAAATTTCAGTGCAACAGTGATTGAATTCCAGCATAACTGGAAAATTCCATCACACGACCTGAAAATTGCAGTTCAAAACCTGTATAATTCAATTGCATAGCAACTGGAAAATTCCATCACAAAACCTGAGAATTGCAGTTAAAAACCAGTATAATTCCAATATACCAACGATTAGGTTTTTTTTCTAAATTCGAAATTTTCCCCAAGTCCTTTCTGAGGGGATAATTTTTTCTGGTGCACAAGAACTATAAAATTGTAGTACGAGCCGGTAAAATTTTCTCGAAATCATGGCAAAATTTCAGTACATCATCTCAAACTTGAAAATTCTAGTACAGGGACTGAATTTTCAGTTATGCTTGGTAAATTTTCAGTAACGTACCAACAAAATCTCTGTACATGTATTGGAATATGGATAATTCCAGTACTAGCACTGGAAATTTCCAGTCCAGTTGCACAGTCAATTTCCAGTTTTTTTTACAGTGTATTTAATCATTCAATCAGATCAAATCAGACTTTTGTCCTAGGAATTTCCAATTTGATCTCATTCGATGTTTGTTTTCTACAATTCCCCCACTTAGTCTCATAAGAATAGACGTAGGAAACTTCCCATTGACATCCCATTGAATATTCATTCAGGATGAATAGGTAGCTTAATTGATTATTTCCTAAAGGAACTTGTTCATTACGTACATTCCAGAAATAACCTATTCGCTCTTATAAAATTCAGTTTTAGAAATTTCCTATCGGAACCTATTTAGAATCATTGTGGGAGAATACTCAGATAACATGTAAGTTTGTCATAGGCTTGTCAGACTTGTCATTCGATTGTTCTTGACTTGTTATTGACAACCTTGTTAGTGTAAGCCTGCTACAACTTTGCTGCAGGGGTTTTGTAAGCTTGTACCCTTGTCATGTGTCAACTAGGAGGCTTATGTCAACCTTGTCACGAGCTTGCCTGACAACGTTGCAGCAAGGTCAAAATGCTATCTGGGATACGTTAGATTCAAATGGAAATATCCTATACAAACCCATATATCGCTGGTCTTGTGGAATTTTTCCATTTATTCTTATAGAAGCTCATGTTACGTCCAAAGGAAAAAGATACCTCTGTCCGTAACTAAGGAAAGGATTTGTACATAATTACTAACCCTTTGATAATAATTCCCCTATTGAGCGTGCATCGTGATTGCATATTTGACATTTTATACGTTCGTTTGGATTTTGAGATATCAATGGTTTCTAGTTTTGTGACTGGTGTCTTTGCAAATCAAACATCTGCATCTTTCAAGCTCAGCGAGCGTAGTGCCTTCTGTATGGATAATTCCTTTTCTATGGCGATGGCTTCTGGCCCAGCTCTATTCAAGTTAAGTTTTTCTTTCATTTGTCGATGAATTTTTTCATTTAGCTCGAGTACGAACGCTCGACAACATGCTTGTTCTAATTTTACTCTTTTTTTAATTAGTGATGTCATTTTCGTTCTCGGATTTATATGCTTCTATGATCTGCATTGCTAATAATTTCACTCTATTGAAATAAATAGCAACATTTTCTTCGGGTCGTTGATATAGGCGAGAAAGGTTCCCTATTAATCCGAGACTTGTTTTGCGTGAGGAATAGATTTCCTTCCAGCATTGTAGTAAAGCATGGATTCTATTTGGGTTGGAACTCCTAACGAGTTGTACACGGGGAGGAATTTGATGGTTGAAAGTGGTAAAATACGTAGGTAATATCATCATCAAAATTGGTAAACTGAAACTATTGGGAATAGCTTGGAAATAAAATTATCATGATGGTAAACTTCACTTTGTCAAAGATTTCAGAATTTCTTCAGGAAAACTAACAAAGGTAATATTGATGATTCCAGGCAGTGCTAATACTTTTTACCATCAGCGATCGTAATGTTTCTTTACACTTTATTTCAAGATTCTCGCAAGCAAGAGCTCTAAAAATCGAAGCAAAGGCAATAATTTTCACCATCAATGATGAAAATATCATTCACTAAAATGAAAAAAAAAATTACTTGCAAAAACATATTTCCAGGCACATTTGTTAGTCCATGTTGTCCAACCTTCGAGTCATTACCACCATATTTGTTGATTGCAATCATGTTATTTTTGATACATTCTTGAGTACAGTTGATAATGAAAAATCCTAATTATGCGGAGGGGATTTGAACTTAAGAATAATGTCCTTATACCTACCTATAAACCTTACAATTAAAGCCGCTTTGCTACGCTCGCACTTATGAATTCGCTGTTTTGAAGTTTCATTGGAAGACTAAACGAGGGAACTCAAAGTGGACAACTTGTCGTGTGCGATGATTGTAAGCAAATCTCAAGCACTGTTGGAAAATATTACCATCAGCGCTTGTACTATACCGACCCGTCATTGGTAGTAAATGTGATTCGTGGCTTTTCAAATTCAGAATAGTTGTTCAAACAAAATCTATTATTGTCAAGTGGCGATAATTTTCATCAGAAAAGGTATTTATTTCGTTTGTTCATAGTTGTTATTACTGAAATATATTTTCTCACGCTGAATTTTCAATTTTACCATCGTAGCTGACGATTATTTATTACATGCTTATGAAATCATACACTTAGGTTACAAATTACTGTCAATATTTCCCAATAATACTAGTTCACGACAAAAAATAGTAATTTTCACAATCAAATTTTTCTCCGTGTAGAGCTCCCCCTCGTAATCGGGATCTAATCATAGTGGTGAGAGTCCTCTCCGCGGCGGGAGGAATCAATGCTAGTGCATCATAACAGCATGCAGCAAATTCTTGATAATCGCATCCATCGCGATCTCCGGAAAAGACAGGGATCATTCTGACAGCTTCATGGATTTTTATATGTTGATGAGCCATGGTGACTATGTTTGATTTGGATTTAATTGAAAATTCTAAGTCATGGGTTATATCTTGAAATTGATCAGAGTCTTCTGAGCTGCTGACAGTTGAATAATCGTTTTCGCTACTGTCTTTACTAGACGTATGATCCTTGAGGGTGTCTTCTTTGTTATTCAATAGGAGATTGTTTCCAGAAGTTGTTGCGATATCGTCTTTGTAATTGTCTTTATTTGACGTATGATCTTTGAAAGTAAAATTTGTTGTTGTATCGTCTTTGTTATTATCTTTATCTGACGTATGATCCTTGAAGATGTCTTGTTCGTTGGTTAATAAGATAGAATTTGTTGCAATATCGTCTTTGTTATTATCTTTCTTTGGTGTATGATCTTTGAAAGTGTCTTGTTAGTTGATAATTCTTGTTGCAGTATCGTTTTTGTTATTATCTTCACTTGATGTATGATTTTCGGAAGTGTTTTGTTCATTGGTCAATAGAGTTTTGTTCTCCAAAGTATTTTTTGTTGCAGTACCGTCTTTGGGAATCGTTGAGTTGCTGTTGCTTGAGTCAAGTTGTTTTTGTGGTGAGGGAATATCGTTTGATTTATTCTTGGAATCGTCTTTCGTCGAGATATGTTCTAGTGTGTTATCATAGTGTTGTAGGGTAGGGAATATCGTTTTTTGGATTCCCTGTGCGAAAAAAACCAATAGAAACCGATAGGCGAAATCCTAATGGAATCAATGATATCCTATCGGTTTCTATGCGGTTATTGTCACAGTACCTATGGGAATCCATGGGAATCTATGGGACTTTTCGGACAGGGTTACTATTATCGATGGGAGTACTCGTTCGTGGAGGTGATCGTGATAATGATTTACTCGGTTTGAAAGGGTCGAAATTTGCGTCAAATTCTCTTGAATTTCTTGGAGCTCTATCTGTCAAGAGACCAGTTCCAAGAAGTGAATTTTTCGTGGGTTTGTCTAGGTCTTTTGTCGTACTTCGTAAAGTGCGGTTAGGCATTGATTCATATAAGGGTCTTGTTAGATAGGTTAAATTTCGTGTTTGGTTATTGGTTGATTGTTGATTTGATTATCAATTCATTAAGAGTGAAGAAGGCGTTGGTAAGTTATGATGATGAAAAATTTGTTTATTAGGTTTCGATTTGTATAAATGGACCGTGACTTGGGTTTAAATTTTTATTTGTACCTTTGAATGCGTCCTTGGATATTTATTTGGATAATTTGAATTTGATTTATCTTGAGGATTCGTATTGACTCATTTGCTTACGTGTTTCTTTATAATTTCTCAAATGTGACCATTGTAAATGTTTCTCAGTTTCCATTCTCTCAATTTTTCTTCAAACTCTGTTTTTTGTGAGTCCTACCGACTGCGCCAAAAATTTTTCTCGTGTTACGTTCAGAGGAAAAAGATACCTCTTTCCGTAACTAAGGAAAGGATTCGTAAATAATTACTAACTCTTTGATAATAGTTCTCTTATTAAGCGTCGTGGCCAAGGATGGGGGAGAAAACAGAGTTCGAGGGAGAAAACAAAAATGAGGAGAGAAGTGATTCAATATATTGAATTGTATTCTATACGATTACATAAGTCGAGTAGTTATTTTGAAAAAATATATCTGAAAAAGTTCATCAGTTGACAAATTCAATCCTTCTAAGTTATTGTCAGATAGTTCGGAACAATATTTTATTAGAGATTTACAATGACCACACTTGTGGAAATCTATTTTATTAGTTCCATATTTTTCGCACCGGATTGGAATATCGGAATTGATAATGATATGCTTCCGTGGTTGTTTTTCTATTGATGTATCAAAACTATTGCTCAATTGTATGAGTTTTTTTTAATGTCGCCAGCATTCTTGTTTAATTTTATTCTTTACTTGGGACTCAGAAATAGTCCCTTATCATTTGAAGATTTCTCCTTTTTCTCCAATATCCCTTTTCATTGGTTTATCCGGCTAAGTAAGTCGGGTATTTCTCCGGTACGCGACCGTTTTCATGCAGTTTTCGTCGAAAGAAGGCGAGATTTTTGTCAATTTGCACACAATTTGCATGAATTTCGTTATTTGAAGACAAGTCGACGTCCGATTCTTGGAGTAAAATCAATAGATTTTGATGAGAAATTGTCTACAGAATCCAATGATGTACGGCTCATTCCGGTACGCTGCCGTGTTTTTGGTTTTTCACGCCGAAACGCGTTGGCTGGTATTTGACGGAATAATCGAGATTATGCAAATTCTTCCATCGGCTGCAGGGTTCTCCTCCGATTGAAAGAATGAGATGCAACAATTCTTATAGAAAATTGTCCGAGGAATCCAATGGTCTATGGCTCATTCCGGTACGTAGCCGTTTTCATGGAGTTTTCGTCGAAAGAAGGAGAGATTGTTGTGAATTTGCAAACAAGTTGAGTGAATTTCGTCATGTGAAGAGAGGTCGACGTCCAATTCCTGGGATGAAATCTATGGATTCTTATGAGGAATTGTCTGAAGAATTGAATGATATACAGTTCATTCCGGTACGCTGCCGGGTTCTTGATTTTCCATGCCAAAAGTCGTTGACTGGTATTTGACGGGATAATCGAGATTATGCGAATTCTTCAATCGGCCGCAGGGTTCTCCTTCGATTGAAAGAATGAGATGCATCAATTCTCATAGAAAATTGTATGAGGAATCCAATGGTGTATGGCTTAATCCGGTACGCGGCCGTTTTCATACAGTTTTCGTAGGGAGAAGGCGAGATTTTTGTCAATTTGCACAGGATTTGCATGAATTTCGTTATTTAAAGACAAGTAGCGTCCAATTCTTGGAGTACAATCCATGGATTCTTATGAGGAACTGTCCGCGGAATCCAGTAATATACGGCTCATTCCGGCACGCTGCGGTGTCCTTGATTTTCCACGCCAAAAGTCGTTGACTGGTATTTGACGGAATTATCAATACATATGCAAACTCTTCCATCGGCTGCAGGGTTCTCGTTCGATCGGAATGATGAGATGCATCAATTCTTATAGGAAATCGTTCGAGGAATTCAATGGTGTATGACTCATTCCGGTACGTAGCCGTTTTCATGGAGTTTTCGTCGAAAGAAGGAGAGATTTTTGTGAATTTGCAAACAAGTTGAGTGAATTCCGTCATCTGAAGAGAGGTCGACGTCCAATTCCTGGGATGAAATCTATGGATTCTTATGAGGAATTGTCTGAAGAATTGAATGATATACAGTTCATTCCGGTACGCTGCCGGGTTCTTGATTTTCCGTGCCGTAAGTCGTTGACTGGTATTTGACGGGATGATCGAGATTATGCGAATTCTTCAATCGGCCGCAGGGTTCTCCTTCGATTGAAAGAATGAGATGCATCAATTCTCATAGAAAATTGTATGAGGAATCCAATGGTGTATGGCTTAATCCGGTACGCGGCCGTTTTCATACAGTTTTCGTAGGGAGAAGGCAAGATTTTTGTCAATTTGCACAGGATTTGCATGAATTTCGTTATTTAAAGACAAGTAGCGTCCGATTCTTGGAGTACAATCCATGGATTCTTATGAGGAACTGTCCGCGGAATCCAGTAATATACGGCTCATTCCGGCACGCTGCGGTGTCCTTGATTTTCCACGCCAAAAGTCGTTGACTGGTATTTGACGGAATTATCAATACATATGCAAACTCTTCCATCGGCTGCAGGGTTCTCGTTCGATCGGAATGATGAGATGCATCAATTCTTATAGGAAATCGTTCGAGGAATTCAATGGTGTACGACTCATTCCGGTACGTAGCCGTTTTCATGGAGTTTTCGTCGAAAGAAGGAGAGATTTTTGTGAATTTGCAAACAAGTTGAGTGAATTTCGTCATGTGAAGAGAGGTCGACGTACAATTCCTGGGATAAAAGCTATGGATTCTTATGAGGAATAGTACAAAGAATTCAATGATATACAGTTCATTCCGGTACGCTGCCGGGTTCTTGATTTTCCCCGCCAAAAGTCGTTGACTGGGAAAATACCGGGATTATCAATACATATGCAAATTCTTCCACCGGCTGCAGGGTTCTCGTTCGATCGGAATAATGAGATGCATCAATTCTTCCAGAGAATTGTCCAAGGAGTCCAATGATGTATGGCTCATACCGGTACGCGGCCGTTTTCATGCAGTTTCCGTGAGAAGAAGGCAAGATTTTTGTCAATTTGAACAGAATTTGCATGAATTTCGTTATTCAAAGACAAGTAGCGTCCGATTCTTGGAGTACAATCTATGGATTCTTATGAGGAATTGTCTGCAGAATCCAGTGATATACGGCTCATTCCGGTACGCTGCGGTGTCCTTGATTTTCCACGCCAAAAGTCGTTGACTGGTATTTGACGGAATTATGAATACATATGCAAACTCTTCCATCGGCTGCAGGGTTCTCGTTCGATCGGAATAATGAGATGCATCAATTCTTCCAGAGAATTGTCCAAGGAATTCAATGGGCTACGGCTCATCCCGGTACGCGAGCGTTTTCATGCAGTTTTTTTGGGAAGAAGGCGAGGTTTCTGTCAATTCGCACAGAATTTGCATGAATTTCGTTATTCAAAGATTAGTCGACGTCCGATTTTTGGAGTGAAATCTATGGATTCTTATGAGGAATTGTCTGAAGAATTGAATGATATACAGTTCATTCCAGTACGCTGCCGGGTTCTTGATTTTCCATGCCAAAAGTCGTTGACTGGTATTTGACGGGATGATCGGGATTATGCGAGTTCCTTCATCTCCAAGAATCGGACGTCGACTTGTCTTTAAATGAGGAAATGCATGGAAATTCTGTGCGAATTGACAGAAATCTCGCCTTCTTCCCCGGAACACTGCATGAAAACGGCCGCGTACCGGAATGAGTCGTAGCCCATTGAATTCCTCGGACAATTCTCCGGCAGAATTGATGTATCTCATCATTCCGATCGAACGAGAACCCTGCGGCCGATGGAAGAATTTGCATATGTATTGATAATTCCGTCAAATACCAGTCAACGACTTCTGGCGTGGAAAATCAAGGACACCGCGGCGTACCGGGATGAGTTGTAGATCACTGGATTCTGCAGACAATTCCTCATGAGAATCCATAGATTTTACTCCAAGAATCAGACGTCGACTTGTCTTTAAATAACGAAATTGATGCAAATTCTGTGCAAATTGACAAAAATCTCGCCTCCGTCTCACGAAAACTGCATGAAAACGGCCGCGTACCACAATGAGCCATACACCATTGGATTCTTCGGACAATTTTCTATAAGAATTGATGCATCTGATTATTCTGATCGAACGAGAACCCCGCAGCCGATGGAAGAGTTTGCATATGTATTGATAATTCCGTCAAATACCAGTCAACGACTTTTGGCGTCGAAAATCAAGAACACCGCAGCGTACCGGAATGAGCCGTATATCACTGGATTCTGCAGACAATTCCTCATGAGAATCCATAGATTTTATCCCAGGAATTGGACGTCGACCTCTCTCCAAATGACGAAATTCACTCCAATTGTTTGCAAATTGACAAAAATCTTGCCGTCTTCTCCCGGAAACTGCATGAAAACGGCCGCTTACCGGAATGAACCATGGACCATTGGATCCCTTGGACAATTTTCTATGAGAATTGATGCATCCCATTCTTTCAATCGAACTTTCAGTCAACGACTTTTGGCTTGGAAAATCAAGAACATCGCAGCGTATCGGAATGAGTTGTATATCACTGGATTCTGCAGACAATTCCTCATGAGAATCCATAGAATTTACTCCAAGAATCGGACGTCGACTTGTCTTGAAATAACGAAATTCATGCAAATTCTGTGCAAATTGACGGAAATCTCGCCTTCTCCGCACGAAAACTGCATGAAAACGGCCGCGTACCACAATCAGCCATACACCATTGGATTCTTCGGACAATTTTCTATAAGAATTGATGCATCTGATTATTCTGATCGAACGAGAACCCTGCAGCCGACCGAAGAATTTGCATATGTATTGATAATTCCGTCAAATACTAGTCAACGACTTTTGATGTGAAAAATCAAGAACACCGCGGCGTACCGGAATGAGCCGTATATCACTGGACCCCGCAGACAATCCCCCATGAGAATCCATAGATTGTACTGCAAGAATCGGACGTCGATGTCGAATTTAATTCAGGAATTGATGAATTTCAATCCCTGACACCGACGACGTCCTATCATGAGATAACAAGATTCACCGAAATCATGTAGAAGTTGTTAGAAATGTCGCTTTTTATTGAGAGAAAACCCACGAAAATGGCCGCGTACCAAAATCAATCCTATACCATTGGATTCCTCAGACAAAATCCTATAAGAATTGATGCATCTTATCCTCCGAATCGACCTTCGTCTCATCAGTAGGTGATGAAATTCGTTAAAACCTATATATAACTCCTCGTTTCTCTGCAAAAAATCCTATGAAATCGACCTTGTATCGTGAAAAATCTTTCATTTTCGAATTCCTCGTCTCAAATACTACAAATTCATATCTTTAAATATCATAATTTTCTCATTTTAGCAGGCATTTATGGAGAAAACATCCAAATAATTCGATCGTTTTGTTCAGGTACAGTCCCAGCCAAAACATAACCCCTGTGGCCGACAGCTTCTTCTTCATATGTGCGTGTATGTATATATATATATATATATATATATATATATATAAGGTGCGTAGAATATGTTCATTGAAGAAGGGCATATGGGAGTCAAAGCGAGGTTGTTACACTCATATGGGAAGCTTCCCTCTGCGACTCATTGAACATTCCCTGAAAATGAGCAGTAATCCCAGTTGGATATTCTCTGAAGGGTCGTTTCATATTTCAATATTCATTATTCACACTTCAGAAATATCCTATTCCCGCCCATAGGATTGGATTTCATAAATCTCCCACTGAACCCCATTCGAAATTGATGTGGAAGGCTGCAACAGATCCAAATAGGAATTCCTCATCGAATCCCATATACCATCCATCTGTTTGTTCCATATGTGAGAGTTCCGATTGCTGCTTATTCCCTACCGTTCCTCCATTAGAACCGATAAAACCGCTCACATAGGAGCCTTTCGAAGTTGCTGATCCAAGTGATCCGGATCACTTCCCAACCAATCAAAATGCTTGAAAAGTAATCCGAATCACTTGGATCAGCTACTTAGGCTTCATATCCAATGGGCTATCACCAATCGAATTCCATTACCAATTGAATCCTATTTCCCATTCAGTCTGATTCATTTTGAATGAGCACCGGAGTAGTCCTCATGGGTCTTATTCAGACCCAATCAATTTGGATCGATTTCTATCAGTTTCTATGGGATCTTCTGAGCAGGGATGTAACCCTTTGAATGAGGTGAGGGCAATGAGTAAATCAGTTCTATGTAAAAGATGCACGCACACACACAGATACACAACACGAAAATACTTTCGAGAGCGACTGATCAAAATCCGTTAACAATAAAGTCGAAGGCCAACAACACATTCAATTGGAAATTACCCATGCGCACTCTTTCGAGGGTCATTGTTTGGAATTACAGATTCGAGGTGAAAATGTGAGCATGTTGAGATTTGCGGATGACATAGCTATATTAGCTACGAGTGGTGCTGAGTTAGAGAATACTCTCAACACTATGAAAAAAATATTACTAGACAAGTATTGTGTGAATATAAATAAGGACAAGACAAAGCTCATGATTTGTACAACAGTGGAAACATCAAGAAGAACGGAAATCAAAATAGATGCAGAGACAATTCAGCAAGTCGAAGAATTTAAATATCTAGGGAGCATAATTACAGAAAACGGTGAAAGTGAAAGAGATATAAGAGCAAGAATAGCACAAGAGAAACAGGCTTTCCACCAAAAGAAACAGTTACTATGTTCGAAGAATATTGGCTTAGCATTAAGGAAGAAATTCTTGAAGAGTTACGGTTGGAGGACAGCATTATATGGTTGCGAAACTTGGACAATTGGAAAAACGGACCAACGAAGAATTGAAGCTTTTGAAATGTGGTGTTATAGAAAGATGCTTAGAATAAAGTGGATAGAGAAAGTAATAAATGAAGAAGTACTTGAGAAGGTGAATGAAAAAAGAAGTCTCTTGAGACAGGTCGTGAAAAGAAGAAGTAATCTGATAGGACACACAGTAAGGCATGATAGCTTATTGAAAACAATATTGGAAGGAAAAATGAATGGTAAAACTCGAAGAGGTGGATACATAGAGGTAGTCATATGAACACTGTAAAAAGTCCGACTGAAAGTGGCTGCATCTTACTTGAAAACTTGACTGAAATTCAGTCTTTTCCATTGTGTCGGCATTTGTTTTCGATGCTTACTTTCAGCTGAAATAGGGCTAGTTTTGGCTGCATCTTGAAATAAGCCGATATTAAGGTTGGAAGTAAGTTTTACTTTTTACTGTGAAGCAAATTAAACACTGTAAGAATTCCGACTGAAAGTGGCTGCATCTTACTTGGAAACTTGACTGAAATTCAGTCTTTTCCATTGTGTCGGCATTTGTTTTCGATGCTTACTTTCAGCTGAAATAGGGCTAGTTTTGGCTGCATCTTGAAATAAGCCGATATTAAGGTTGGAAGTAAGTTTTACTTTTTACTGTGAACAAGATAAGGGTTGCCGTAGATATGCAGAAATTAAGCGGTTAGCGGATAATAGACAGGGTTGGAGGATTGCATCAAACCAGTCATAAGACTGATTACTTCATGATGATGATGTTTGGAAGCTCCTCATTTCTTTTTACAGGATAAGTTGTGAGGAATTCCTTATTGCCATCACGGTAAAAAGAAAAACTTGATTTCAGTTAAAATATAAGCTGAATTTAAGATGCAGCCGAAAGAAGACTCATTAGACTTAAAGTCAGCTACTGGAAAACCTTCTCAAACTCAAACAAGAATACAGCTTACATTGATCCCTATTGGACTGAAATTGAAACTGATTTTGAACTGAAATTCAAAGCGAATTATTCCTGATAAATGGGTTCGTCCATTGTTTTTTGTTTTGTTCTTCTCAACATAGCGTTACCTATCGACGATGAGGAAGTTGTTTGTGTTTATTCGGAGAATGCAAAATGAAAGTTACCTGTTGTGTGAATTTATTCACTTCACTTGTTGACTATTCAATTATATCATAATCGTAGTTTTTGAAGATTGAACATCTTTAACCCTCATCGGGAGATTCGAACCCACATTGTTGCTGGAATAACCTGTCCTAGTCCTTTGCGTTTAACCACTTCGCCACGGTACCGTTTCGATCGACGCATGTGATAAATAATTTCATAATAGTATAATTTGATGGTATGTGTAGTGTGGAGTCGAAGATAAATTTGGAAAACATTTCACGGAAACTGAGAATTAGTGGAGATGTGAATACCCCCAAAAGTTTGAATTAATTCCAATTTGTGTTGTAATGTTGAAGTGAAAGTGTCGACATAAAAAATCCATTGACAGTGCGGAAAATCCAATAACAAGCTTTTACGAAAGTGATATTACAAACTGCTACCGAATTTGTTAGACACCTTGAATAATAAATAAAAAACCTGAAATAATTTGACTGAATTGAAACTGTCATTAATTATATGCAAATATATATGTGTACGTATAAACAATTGTAACACTGAAAATGAAAGAATTCTAATCTCATTTTCAGATATTTTTTACTGAATTATCCATCAAACTCTACATGGCTGCCTATAAGATATGCATTGCTGATAATCAGCATATTATCCGGTTTAATTGAATTTAATACGGCCATAACTGTTTTTCATCCCATATTACGGCTGAAATCGTAACATTGCTTATTTTGAGCCTCATCTGAAAATCAGTCGATCATGGAATTAAGATTTACTTTTTACTGTGATCTATCAAGTATTCATTATACATTCGACCAGATATTGAACAGGATATTTCCAGAAGAAGTTTATGCAACACCTACATCCTAGCATTGTCCCATTCATTCTGATAGGATCAGTTTTCGAAAATTTCCGATTGAAACTCACTGACAATGCACGCGAAAAGCAGCAGAATCCAATTGGGAATTTCCAACACGAGATCATTGGACGCTTATTTGCTGAAATCTTCCCATTCCTTCCAATTGAACCAATTGTGGGAAATTCTGAATTATCATCCATTAACCTTTCGGCGGGCGCGCGATTTTTTTTACGCGAGCGGGCGCGCTGGTGTACAAAATACACAAGGTAATATTGATACAAATATGACACGAATAGAACAGTCATGGTAGAATACTAGATACACAGAGGATGTCTGGATACATATAAAACTTCATTAACAATATTAAATTTGCAGTAATAAAAAAAACAGAGTATAAAAATTGTAAAATAACATCCATCATGGGGAATAAAAGAATGTCAAAATGAAATGTTATCAATCAGGGAACATCGGATATGTGATATCATACATCATTACCTGATGTTTCAATCAAGCATTTCTGACAAGTTACGGACTTTGAAGAATGTTTCTCACACATGAATCCATGGCACTGGATACATTTTTGTGTAGTCCTTGTGTTGTCACAAAGCTTGCATCTGCCGCGCTTTCGATTCTCATTCGGCTTTTCCATTTTTGACAGGATCATACTTTTTCAGGAATATTCGAATGTCATTGGGCAAAGAAATAATCAACAACGGAGGAATACATCTGAATCTCAGGCTGGTTGTATTTCGTTTCGGATGAATTTTCAGTGAGAAAGTAATTTCTGTGTACTTTGTACACCAGCGCGCCCGCCGGAAGGTTAAACTTTCAGATGAAATAAATGTTGAATCCGATTGTATATTTCCCACAGGATCTTCTTCGACCGATGAACCCTCTCATTTTCCTCTTCATTCCAATAGGATCAGCTTTTGGAAATTCCTGATCCAAACTTACTGACAATGAATGCGATAAGCAGCAGCAAATTCAATTAGAAATTCCCCATACGAACCAATTCAAAGTTCGTTGTTTCGAAGTTTCCAATCCTTTCCCATAGGATGAGTTGTGAAAAATTTCCAATAATCATCCATTGAACCTCCATATGAAACAAAGAGATTGTCCAACTGGATATTTCGTAAAGAAACTCATTCAACACCCCATCGTGGAACTGTCCCATTCATCCTTATAGAATCATATTATGTAAATCAATCTTATTCGATGATTCAATGAGTATTCAATGTTCTGCACAGTAGACAACAACCCCCAAGGGAGTCTTCAAAACTGCTCTTGGGCATACAATTCTGAATATTCCTTCCCAATTGGGAAATGTTCCGAAGGATGTCCTAGAGATGAATGCCACTGGAAAACCTTCCGATTGCGATTGTAATTATGTGAATTTGGTGTGGAATTTGATGTCCGCAAATATGCCACCAAATACATATTTTCAATTTTCTCAGGGACGAAACACTTGCAGTTAAAATTTCCTGAGAAGAATAATAGGGACTGTCATTTGGCATCATTTTATAACGGTTTCAAAAATGTCCTCGAAACTGCCCTGCACATTTCAATTTGGAAGAAAGAGATCTCGGGGACCGATCGAAATTTTCGTTCAAGTGTCTACACTGAGAGAAAAAATTTCCGAGAACAATGAAATATTCAGTTGAATAGTCGCCATAAAATACTTAATTGATTTGAATGAACTTTCATTAACTCGATTGAATATTCATTCAATCAAACAAATATTCTATATATTTTGAAATATTTCATCAATTGAAACAGTTATTTAATTAAGTCAATGAAAGTTTATTCAAATCAATTAGGTATTCTATGGCGACTATTCAACTGAATGTTTTATTGTTCCCGGAAATTTTTTCTCTCAGTGTACTTTTCATTGCCGTATGATGTTTTTTGGAGATGGCGACTATTTCACCAATATGGCGGCTGAAATGAAGAAGAAACGTGATGAGAATAATCAAAACCAGTCATAGAAGTATGATACGCGGTTGTTTGATAGTTCTGTGGATTGGGAAATGTAATTCGACCGTCCCGGATTGATTGCATGCGGTGAGAATACTGGAATTGCAAATAGTGAATCCAATATGTCGGTCGGAATTTCAAAATCACTCCAAATTTTTTCAAACATGGGGAATGGGAGTTTTTCGGGTCGCTAATGATCCAAACTCAGATTTTCGGAATTACAAAAGGTGGATCCAATATGGCTGTCAAAAATTTATAAATCACTTGAATTTGTGAAAATATTGTCATTCTGAGGTTCTTGGGGTCGCTGATCAAGAATCCGGAATCAGATTTCTGGAATTACGAATGGTGAATTGAATATGACGTTAGGAAAAACCGGAAATCGAAAGGATTTCAGGGGGGATTGTCGTGCGGAAGTCTTTGAGATCGCTGATACACATTCGAATCCAGATTCTCGGGATTATGAATGGGAGATTCGTTATGACGATCTGGATATGAGGACATCCGTCCTCTGAAGTGAATCTTTGTTCCGAAAAAGTTCTAGTCGTTGATTGCGAACCTAAGGTCGGATTCCTGAAACCAGAATGATCGCACCACGTTCAATGATCGGCGAGCACATATAATATGATGGAAACAAATATAATATTAATTTCAGGAATCATTTGGGCCCTGATCACAGACATGGATCTGGAATTGATTTGCGAAGTGCTGCTTCGCTCCGTCCCTGGTACGAATAATCCCATTCATTTTCTTCACATTCCGTTGCATTTGAGAAATTAACGAAGTCTGAACAGGACAAACAGCAAAGATGTCGTGTTTTAACCCTAGAACGGGCATGTGGGATCTTTTAGGACCCCAGGACATCTTTTTCTACCCTAGCATCTGAGCGTCTCTTTATCTCTGTGGTTTGTCACCCAAATATTTTCAAAGTTTACATCCTGACAAACAAAATCCGCCCTTAGTGAGTTGAAATCCGTTTAGGTTCAAATGAGTTACAGTCATTTGAAATTTCCTGTGTTTATTACATGCCCGTTCTAGCGTTCAACTTTCTGGACAGAGAAAGTAATTCTTGTGCTTAACATCGCGTCCTTATGATGATGAATAGCAGGAACCACGGTGCGTTGGGCGTTACCGAAATTGAAATGCTTGTGAGGCATCCTGGCAAACATATACATAGTTCTCAGAAAAATTGAACGTGACCGGTACTTCACCATCGCGAATATTGTGTTTCCGTTCTTGGATCCAAAGATTCTGTTGCTCAGACATAAATGAATGAGATTTGAGTATTGTCAGTCTATTGCACAATTCTAGTACGAAATTATCAATTTTTATCATGACTGTTTGTGGAGTTGAACTATCAGTTGCCGTTCAAACTGAATATTGGATACCTGTGATGAATGATTTCTCCAGTAGATCATGTAATTTCTCCGAGAACTGTGAAACTCCTGGACAGTTATCACATGCGTCAAGGCAACAGTCACTACGAGGTTTTTTACAAACAATTTCATTGGGCAGTTCTTGTAAGTGGTTAGTGGCTTCCCTGTATTCAACGTCAGTTTTTGAATATCAGTTGCATCCAACATCAATTCCGGATTTTGATGTATTGTGCAAACACAAACTGAGACTGTTCCACAAGCCCCAGGGAGTATGCAATTTTTTGGTCTGAGTTTAGCGAACGTGCTAGAGCAGATAATATGTTCTGAATGAGACTGTTTGAATACAATATAAAGTTCCTTCAACTCCATCAATAAGATACGATTCTGTTCCAACGGTTAGTCTCCATCAATCTTCACAGAAACGACATCTTCCGATGCAGGCATTATTCTACTATTCATGTCACTGGTATGAAATCCTTCTACTCTTTCCAAAGTTGTTTGAGAGAGTTTTCTCCCCTCCCTTGCAATGTTATCGGGTAAAATGCCAGCTTCGATCTTCAATTTCTTCGATTTGTTGGCCAAATATGGGACGTTCTTCTATGAACCGAACGGATTTTGCTCAGAAAAAAACTCACAATCCTTGTTCATTTTTGAGAAATTTTCTGTGGGTTCTACGTATGAAATAAGTTGACACGTGTCTGAGGATTTGCCATTATTTTCATTCTTTTCAGGAATTTGAATTTTTCAAATTTGACCAAATCGTCGCTGATGTTAATTCTCTGATTCTCATAGCTCCGGTTCTAACTACTTACAAACTTCCCTCACCACTCATTTCAATCGGAAAAGAATAAAGTTCATGACAGAATTCTTCACTAATACGTTTCTCCAAAAATTCTAAGAGTCATTGACAATTGGAATTTTTTACGTGGATTTTCACAATCGCCCCCGGTTTTTACAAATTTGAAAAAAATACTCTCGTATTCCTCGTTTGATTCCCTATAAAAAACATATTCCTATTCCATGGGGTCTCCATGGGCACTATTCTAATTCATTCAATTGTCACAGCTTGGAGCAGTGCTCGGTTACA
This sequence comes from Gonatopus flavifemur, assembly GCA_018340375.1. Lineage (NCBI taxonomy): Eukaryota > Metazoa > Arthropoda > Insecta > Hymenoptera > Dryinidae > Gonatopus > Gonatopus flavifemur. Next base: position 1,879,205 of record JAFFJZ010000034.1, read on the forward strand.
GAAAGTATCACTGGTACTCGCGTAAGCAATTATATACATAATTAGTTGATCATACAACAGTCCTATATGGATTGATAATTTTTGCGCGTTCCAACACTAAAAAAGTATTGCACAAATGATCATAATCAGTGCTCGTTATTTCGTGGAAATTAAATTTTTCCTCATTGAATGATTCTCTCACATTCAACCGAATATATTCCATTCTCCTCTGTCCAAGGAATTTTTTCTTCTTCAATTGTTCATTCCACTGATGTGATGAGTAGGTTTTACTGATATGGTCAGTGGATTTCATTGAACCACATAATGAATCCCTTGTTCTGAGGGATCCATTTTCAAGTGGTACAATCAGTGATGATCCATTCAAAAGCAGTAAATATTCACTGGTTACAAAAAATATCATTGAAGAAAAAATAACCAACACATGGCATCGGAAAACATTTTTATTGAATGTCAATCCTAAATTGTGCTCCACACATAGATGCCAGATTCATTCTGGGAAAGAGCAGCATATTTCGTGACATTACAGAAATTTTTTTTATCTTCTGAAGATGATTTTTCTGAGAGCACGGAGAGGGAAGAAGGTTTTGATACCGGATATGTTGGAGGTCACGAACGATAACGTCTGTTGTCATAACAGCCTGAAAACAGCGAATTTCATAGTTTTTCCGGAATTTCATCACCGTGGAAGTTGAATGTTGAGTGGAAAACGGATTTATTATAATAGTTGTGATTGAGTAGAATGATTTGATACAAAATTTGTTAGGGTCACGACGGAGGACATTTGTTACCACAACAAAAGAAGGTTAAAAATATGAGTTCTCGCGAAGTTCCTGATTTTTCGATGCCGTAGAGATTAAATATTACTTGAAAATGGATTTTCTATGGAAGATGAATTCAAGGAGAACAAGTTCTGACGAAATTCGTGAGGGGTCACGAGCGGTAACATTCGCTGTGGTAACAAACAAAGGGTCCAAACATCGAATTTCCAAGCTTTCTGGAATTCTGGTTCATGCGGAAATCGAATATCTGTTCAGAATAGGTTTTTTATCGGAGGCGAGGTGAGTACGAACAATTTGATACCAGATATGTGGGAATCACAACCGGGAGAATTTGTTCATGGAACAAAAAATGTCTCGGTACGTCAGATTTCGTACTTTTCCCAAAATTTCATATTGTGGTCTATCAACAAATCTTCCCGGTTGTGATCCTTCACATATCTGGTATCAAATTGTTCGTCCTGACCTCCCCTCCAATAGGAAACCTATTTTGAACGAATATTCGATCTCCACACGAACCAGGATCCCAGGAAACTTGGAAATTCGATGTTTGGATCCTTTGTTTGTTACTACAGCGAACGTTACTCCTCGTGGCCCCCCATGAATTTCACCAGAACTTGTTCTCCTTGAATTCATCTTCCATAGAAAATCCATTTTCAAGTGATATTTAACTACTACGGCATCGAAAAATCAGGAACTTCGCGAGAACTCGTATTTTCATCCTTCTTTTGTTGTGGTAACAAATGTCCTCCGTTGCAACCCTCACGAATTTTGTATCAAATCATTCCACTCAATCACAACTATTATAATAAATCCGTTTCCCCTCAATATTCAACTTCCACGGTAATGAAATTCCGGAAAAACTATGAAATGCGCTGTTTTCAGGCTGTTTTTGCTATGACAAAAGACGTTATCGTTCGTGACCTTCAACATATCCGGTATCAAAATCTTCTTCTCCCTCCGCGCTTTCAGAAAAATCATCTTCAGAAGATTAAAAAAATGTCTGTAATGTAGAAGGCATGAAAAAGCCGATTTCAGTCCCCATATCCTAACTCACCCTCCCCCGAAACCCCCTCACTCATACCTCCGATCTTTCCAAAACCCATCCCAATCGATTCCTCGATTCAGAATCCATCGAACCATCTAGATTGATATTTTTCCTCAACCCCACGGATCATGTTGTATGACTTTTTTTGATTCGTGCGTGCTGAATACAGTCATATCCAGACGCTTCATGAGTGGCGGCTAGCTTGGAGGCCACCAAATACCATCTGTTGAGTCACGCCTGAAGAAGGCAACCATTTCTTCAAGGGTTACTCCTCCAACTCCTCTTGTGTCGTGAACTCCATACGGCACAGGTGGGAGTTCACCACAGAGACAACGTGTGATCGTCAATCTTCGATCAATTCAGTTCGCGACAACTCGTTCAAGGCGAAACCACGTTGGCCTACGAATTGGTAATTACACATGGTCACAGGTTTGCCCATCAGTCTTCTCTCGCGCAAGGAGAGATCGTTTTGCCCTGTAAATTAGTGCCAAGAATATTCCTTATTCCGCCGTGGATACTAATAGTGCGTTTTCCTCTGGGAATCCAGTCATTTTTTCTCCTTGTGAACACAATCGCGTGAGAGTGTGGTGACACTCGCTTGCTGAGTCGATCATTATTGACTACGCTCAATCATCAACCAACATCAGTCGTTTATGGGTCAGATCGACCCCACATTCATTCATCGGGTGCAGTTCTTCTTCACGGCTACAGGGTGCACCGAAGAATGGCCAGATTCAACACCTTGAATTGTCATAATATTGATCGCTCTGTGCGAATTCTACCAAATGAGGTATTATTGTTCTATCGCTTCATTAGTGAATTATCTGGTTGATTTAAACGTTTTATCTTCTCATCGCTGAGTCAAACCGAAAGCGAGACGGAAGTTATTTTCCTTCCCTCAATACAGTCCGCTAAGCTTTTCCCATCATTATTGCTCTACCCAATTCAGATCTTGGTTAAATATCTTTCTGGTAATTCGTTTTGCTTCCCTCCAAAGATATCGTTCCGGTTGATTTCATCTTTCAAAATCTATGTCACCACGGTGAAGGCCGAATCACCATCTCATATATTCGGCCAACAATTCGAAAGAATTGAATACCGGAGCTGGCATTCCACCCGATAGCATTGCAAGGGAGGGGAGAAAACTCTGTCAAACAACTTTGGAGAAAGTGGATGGATTTCATACGAGTGACATGAATAGTAGAATGATGCCTGCATCGGGAGATGTCGTTTCTATGAAGATTGATGGAGACTGACTGTTGAAACAGACTCGTATCTTATTGATGGAGTTGGAGGAACTTTATACTGTATTCAAACAGTCTCACCCAGAACATATTATCTGCTCTAGCGCGTTCGCTAAACTCAAACTAAAAAATTGCATACTCCCTGGGGCTTGTGGAACAGTCTCAGTTTGTGTTTGCACAATACATCAAAATCCGAAATTGATGTTGGATGCAACTGATATTCAAAAACTGACGTTGAATACAGGGAAGCCACTAACCACTTACAAGAACTGCCCAATGAAATCGTTTGTAAAAAACCTCGTAGTGACTGTTGCCTTGACGCATGTGATAACTGTCCAGGAGTTTCACAGTTCTCGGAGAAATTACATGATCTACTGGAGAATTCATTCATCACAGGTATCCAATATTCAGTTTGAACGGCAACTGATTGTTCAACTCCACAAACAGTCATGATGAAAATTGATAATTTCATACTAGAATTGTGCAATAGACTGACAATACTCAAATCTCATTCATTTATGTCTGAGCAACAGAATCTTTGAATCCAAGAACGGAAGCGCAATATTCGCGATGGTGAAGTACCGGTTACGTGTGATTTTTCTGAGAACCCCCAGCAACGTCTTCGATGGAACTGTCTAGGGCCTCGTGAGAATCTAGCCAAGGGCTAGAAAAAGTCCAGTGGCTAGCGAGGAACATGTGAGGACCTAGCGAGTGCTGATATAACGCTTCCTCGGGACTATGTATATGTTTGCCAGGATGCCTTACAAGCATTTCAATTCCGGAAACGACCGACGCATTGTGTGACCTGCTATTTATTATCATAAGGACACGATGTTGAGCACAAGAATTACTTTTTCTGTACAGAAAGTTCAAAACACGACATCTTTGCTGTTTATGTCGGAAGTTTATGTCGAATGTTTATATCCTGTTCAGACTTCGTTAATTTCTCAAATGCAACGGAATGTGAAGGGAATGAATGGGATTATTCGTACCAGGGACGGAGCGAAGCAGCACTTCGCAAATCAATTCCAGATCCATGTCTGTGATCAGGGCCCAAATGATTCCTGAAATTAATATTATATTTGTTTCCATCATATTATATTTCCAACTGGGTTTTTGCACGCGATTTTTAGTGAATCTATTCCTAATACATCGGTTTATTCACTCGTCGTTTCATATTGTTTCCACGAGGTCTATCCTATTTGTTGATACTTATACACATCTCGTGTACTCACGTATGATAAGACACTCTTCGTGTGTGCGTGTGTGTTTACCTTGGTACAGTGGATCTCATACTTGCCGTTTATTGGAATTCAAAAATTTTTGTATTATCATATAAATCATATGAACTTCAAAATGCCAAAAAAAGTGTGTGAAGGATGTTCCAGAGTTGTGGATAAACCGGTATCTTGTGCTCCATGCAGTGTTATATCACATCCTGGTTCGTTGTGTTTAGCGAGGAGTCACCATCCATGGCATAATGGAGTACTGATTGACTGCAAGGGGCCTCTTCCGTCTTCTGATACTTCTGTTGATCTTGCGGAAAAATTTGATGGCGTGTTGGATCAGTCAGGTTTTTTATCGGAAATTCAGAGCATCGTTGATTCCGCTTGTTCGAAACTCAGCAACCAGCTCAACGCGTTTGGGATCGGATTAAATTCTTTATCCAACACTGTGGCGGAATTATCCACGAGATTATCCACCTTGGAATCGTCTGCCCCTTCTTCTTCACAAGGTTTCTACAATGAGGAAGATTTGATAGATGAGCTGAATGAACGACATCGGAGAGCATGTAACATTCTACTCTTCAACGTTGAAGAATCTTCGAGGGATGGGTCTCCAGATCATGTTATAGTTACTGATCTTCTTCAAAAAATCAGACCTGATACTTACGACAATGTGCAGATTCGTCGTATCGGTAAAAAGAAGGATGCTTCTAAAACTCGTCCGATCTGTGTCACATTTGCATCACGGAACATACCCATTGAGATTCTTCGTAACAAATCGTTGTACAATGGTTCAATTAGAATATCGCAAGATCGTACCTTGAAGCAACGGAATCATCTGTCGAACTTACGTGAAGAGTTGGAAAATCTAAATGACCCTTCAAGGACTATGCGCTATTTCAATGGGATACCTAGGATAGTTCCTGCTCACCAAAGAAAAACCGCTTAATCGACCCTTTGGTGTATTATCAGAATGTTCGTGGCTTGAGAACTAAACTTGATCAACTTCATTGCTCTGTTGCTATATCAGATCCATGTTATGATATTATTATCTTATCTGAAACCTGGCTGCGCGAGGATATTCTATCTTCTGAAATTGGTTTACATGGCTATGCAGTTTATCGTATGGATAGAAAAGGACTCACCAGTCAATTTTCACGGGGAGGTGGTGTCTTAATCGCCGTTAAGGATACCCATCGGAGCTGTGTCGTCTCATCTTCTTATGCCAAAGTTGAACATCTTTACGTCAAAGTTTATTTTGGTCCTTTGTCGTTGTTGTTTGGGGCTGTCTACATTCCACCTTCTTCGGAATCTTCAATATACTTGGACCATTGTGAAAGCGTTGGCGAAATCCTTCTCAAGGAGAACTTTAACTCCTTATACTTATACGGGGATTACAATTTACCTCATATTTCCTGGAGCAATATTGATTCCAAATTATCTTTCTCAGTGTTACCTGGTTCGACTCTCAATGAAATGACTTCTGCGCAATATGTTCTCGAATATTTCAATGAATTGAATTTGTTTCAACTTGATACTTTCAGAAATTCTCATGGTAACATACTTGATCTTATTTTTTCTGATAACGATCGTATTGATGTCAATATTGCTCTGGATCCTTTTCTCGCGTGTGACAACTTTCATCCTTCTCTTGTATCTAAGCTCAACCTACGTGATAGTGTTTTACTGGTCCCCAATGAAATCATCAAATATAATTTTAATAAGGCGAATTACAGTGCAATTTGTGAATATTTAGGTTCTATCAACTGGGACGATGAGATGCGTAATCTTAATGTTATTGAAGCTGTTGAATTTTGTATCTTCATTTATATAATGCAGTTGATTCATTCGTACCCAAGTATGTATCAAGGAATAGTTCTTATCCAAAATGGTTTTCTTCGGAATTAATTAAACTTATTCGTCAAAAGAAAATTGCTCACAATAGGTACAAAGATCGCCGTTAAGGATACCCATCGGAGCTGTGTCGTCTCATCTTCTTATTCCAAAGTTGAACATCTTTACGTCAAAGTTTATTTTGGTCCTTTGTCGTTGTTGTTTGGGGCTGTCTACATTCCACCTTCTTCGGATTCTTCAATATACTTGGACCATTGTGAAAGCGTTGGCGAAATCCTTCTCAAGGAGAACTTTAACTCCTTATACTTATACGGGGATTACAATTTACCTCATATTTCCTGGAGCAATATTGATTCCAAATTATCTTTCTCAGTGTTACCTGGTTCGACTCTCAATGAAATGACTTCTGCGCAATATGTTCTCGAATATTTCAATGAATTGAATTTGTTTCAACTTAATACTTTCAGAAATTCTCATGGTAACATACTTGATCTTATTTTTTCTGATAACGATCGTATTGATGTCAATATTGCTCTGGATCCTTTTCTCGCGTGTGACAACTTTCATCCTTCTCTTGTATCTAAGCTCAACCTACGTGATAGTGTTTTACTGGTCCCCAATAAAATCATCAAATATAATTTTAATAAGGCGAATTACAGTGCAATTTGTGAATATTTAGGTTCTATCAACTGTGACGATGAGATGCGTAATCTTAATGTTATTGAAGCTGTTGATTTTTTGTATCTTCATTTATATAATGCAGTTGATTCATTCGTACCCAAGTATGTATCAAGGAATAGTTCTTATCCAGAATGGTTTTCTTCGGAATTAATTAAACTTATTCGTCAAAAGAAAATTGCTCACAATAGGTACAAAGATCGCCGTTAAGGATAACCATCGGAGCTGTGTCGTCTCATCTTCTTATTCCAAAGTTGAACATCTTTACGTCAAAGTTTATTTTGGTCCTTTGTCGTTGTTGTTTGGGGCTGTCTACATTCCACCTTCTTCGGATTCTTCAATATACTTGGACCATTGTGAAAGCGTTGGCGAAATCCTTCTCAAGGAGAACTTTAACTCCTTATACTTATACGGGGATTACAATTTACCTCATATTTCCTGGAGCAATATTGATTCCAAATTATCTTTCTCAGTGTTACCTGGCTGCGCGAGGATATTCTATCTTCTGAAATTGGTTTACATGGCTATGCAGTTTATCGTATGGATAGAAAAGGACTCACCAGTCAATTTTCACGGGGAGGTGGTGTCTTAATCGCCGTTAAGGATACCCATCGGAGCTGTGTCGTCTCATCTTCTTATGCCAAAGTTGAACATCTTTACGTCAAAGTTTATTTTGGTCCTTTGTCGTTGTTGTTTGGGGCTGTCTACATTCCACCTTCTTCGGAATCTTCAATATACTTGGACCATTGTGAAAGCGTTGGCGAAATCCTTCTCAAGGAGAACTTTAACTCCTTATACTTATACGGGGATTACAATTTACCTCATATTTCCTGGAGCAATATTGATTCCAAATTATCTTTCTCAGTGTTACCTGGTTCGACTCTCAATGAAATGACTTCTGCGCAATATGTTCTCGAATATTTCAATGAATTGAATTTGTTTCAACTTGATACTTTCAGAAATTCTCATGGTAACATACTTGATCTTATTTTTTCTGATAACGATCGTATTGATGTCAATATTGCTCTGGATCCTTTTCTCGCGTGTGACAACTTTCATCCTTCTCTTGTATCTAAGCTCAACCTACGTGATAGTGTTTTACTGGTCCCCAATAAAATCATCAAATATAATTTTAATAAGGCGAATTACAGTGCAATTTGTGAATATTTAGGTTCTATCAACTGGGACGATGAGATGCGTAATCTTAATGTTATTGAAGCTGTTGATTTTTTGTATCTTCATTTATATAATGCAGTTGATTCATTCGTACCCAAGTATGTATCAAGGAATAGTTCTTATCCAAAATGGTTTTCTTCGGAATTAATTAAACTTATTCGTCAAAAGAAAATTGCTCACAATAGGTACAAAGAGTCAAATTGCTTTGAAGATTACCTAATCTTTAGTCACTTACAAGCTCAATGTAAAGTTTTGACTCGCCAATGTTACTTGTCTCATCTTCATTACGTTCAAGGGTCCATTCCTACAAATGTCAAAAGCTTTTGGAACTTTGTTAATAGTAAGCGGAATTAGAACGGTATACCCCTGGTGATGCATTTAGACGGTACTATTGGCAATACTGGTATTGCTATTTCGAACTTATTTGCATCTTATTTCAGATCAGTCTATCAAAATTATCCCGTTGTTCCTTGTAATTTACCAGAATCTACTTTCAATGTCAATCTTTCCGATTTATCCATCAATATCGGTGAAGTGTTCAATAAAATCTCATCCTTGAAAACTTCTTCCGGTCCTGGTGATGATGGTATTCCTCCTAATTTTCTAAAATCTTGAAAGTTCGTCATTTCTCGGCCTTTGTGGTTGATCTTCAACAGCTCTTTATCCTCTGGAATATTTCCTTCTCAATGGAAATCCAGCTTAATTACTCCTATCTTCAAATTTGGGGACCGTTCTGACGTGAGAAACTATAGACCGATTGGTAGCATGAATGTTATGCCGAAAATTTTCGAAGATATAGTTACTGATAAAATAACACCACTGTTTTCTGATATGATGGCTTCACTTCTGGCAAATCTACCGTAACTAACTTGTCTATTTTTTCTCATGTTGTGTCCTCTGCACTTGATCAAAATGCCCAAGTGGATACTATATATACAGACTTCTCAAAGGCTTTTGACAGAGTTGATCATAATATATTGTTAAATAAATTAAGTAATTTAGGTATTCGAAGCAATTCTTTGTCGTGGTTACAGAGTTATATTCTGAATCGTACGCAATCAGTTCGTGTCTCTCAATATTTCTCTGATTCATTTTTTGTATCCTCAGGTGTACCGCAAAGCTCACATCTAGGTCCTTTATTATTTATTATTTTCATTAATGATATCTCTACGATTTTCAAGTACTGCACACATCTTCTTTTTGCTGATGACCTGAAACTGTTTATGATTATAAGAACTTACAGAGATGCTCAAAATCTGCAATCTGATTTGGATCGGTTACAATCTTGGTGTGTGCTATCTAATATGTCATTAAATCTCACTAAATGCCATGTGATGAGATTTCATAGAGGTAAAAATGCTATTTATTTTCCTTATAACTTGTCTCATTCTCTGTTATCACCTATAAATACTGTTCGTGATCTTGGAGTTTCATTTGACTCTCGTTTTAACTTCTCAGATCATTACAATCACATAGTTGGTACTTCCATGAAATCTCTCGGATTCATCAAGCGCGTTTGTAAAGATTTTCGTGATCCTGTTGCACTTCGAACACTGTATTGTACTTTAGTTAGACCTCATCTTGGGTATGCGTCTCAAATTTGGAGTCCTCATCTAATTCGCGATTGTACAGACTTGGAAAGAGTTCAGCATAAGTTTCTGCGTTCCGCTGCCTATCAGATAGGCCGTCCGTTGGACGCTCAATGAGTAATCATGACAAGTGACGCTACTTGTCATGATTACTCATTGATTATGGCTCTACTTAACTTACCTCCCTTGGAATCGCGTGGTTTGTTCAATGATTTTTCATTTTTGTATAAAATTGTTAATGAGAAAATTCGCTGCCCTCAACTGCTTGGACTTGTACGTTTTAATGTCCCTTCTCGTTTATTGAGGCGCCCTAAATTGTTCAATCCAATTTCTTATAAATCGTGACACGGTTATTCTGATCCGGTAAATCGGATATCTATCCTAGCAAATTCTTACAGTGATGTGCTTGAATTATTTTCATCTCATTCTGATCTTAGGAATTCTCTTTCTCTTATTTGTCAAATTTAATATCTAATTGTCCTTTTCACCTATAATTATACACGTTAACTGTTGTTGTAATATAAGGTGCATGTAGTCGAGCTTAACATGATGCTTAATGCTTTGATGTATGATATATATAATGTGGTTCAAATAATGTATATTCTATGTACCAAAGGGTCTTTTATACCCGTATAAACAAAATAAATAAATAAATAAATAAATAAATATATGTGCTCGCCGATCATTGAACGTGGTGCGATCATTCTGGTTTCAGGAATCCGACCTTAGGTTCGCAATCAACGACTAGAACTTTCTCGGAACAAAGATTCACTTCAGAGGACGGATGATTCCTCATATCCAGATCGTCATAACGAATCTCCCATTCATAATCCCGAGAATCTGGATTCGAATGTGTATCAGCGATCTCAAAGACTTCCGCACGACAATCCCCCCTGAAATCCTCCCGATTTTCGGTTTTTCCTAACGTCATATTCAATTTACCATTCGTAATTCCAGAAATCTGATTCCGGATCCTTGATCAGCGACCCCAAGAACCTCAGAATGACAATATTTTCACAAATTCAAGTGATTTATAAATTTTTGACAGCCATATTGGATCCACCTTTTGTAATTCTGAAAATCTGAGTTTGAATCCGTCATTAGCGACCCGGAAAAACTCCCTTCCCCGACGTTTCAAAAGATTTGGAGTGATTTTGAAATTCCGACTGACATATTAGATTCACTATTTGCAATTCCAGTATTTCCACCGCATGCAATCAATCCGGGATGCTCGAATTACATTTCCCAATCCACAGAACTATCGAACACCCGCATATCATACTTCTATGACCGATTTGGATTATTCTCATCACGTTTCTTCTTCGTTTCAGCCGCCGTATTGGTGGAATAGCCATGATCTTCAAAAAACATCATACGGCAATGAAAAGTAGACACTTGACCGAAAATTTTGATCGGTCTCCGAGATCTCTTCCTTCAAAATTGAGATGTGCATATACATATATATATATATATATGTATATACAGGGTGATGCAAAAGTCTGGATACACCCCGGAGAAAAAAATTCCATATATGGACCCATATATGGATTCATATATGGTCATATATGAAAATGGGGAATCTATCAGCATTGATCTCACTTCTCTCTCCTCTGGCTTTTCATCACATTCCATGTAAAATTGTGACATTTTTTTGTCCATATATGGATGTATATGATGATGTATGATTGAGTATGATCACATATCGCCATATACCGTCTCATTCACACATGATCATATATGGCCAAAATCCATATATGCTCATATATGATCTCATATATGTTTATATATGTTCATATGTAGTTCATATATGTTCATATATGATCCATATACGCTCATATACGACCATATATGAATCATTTTTTCCCGGGTAATAACTCCTGAACGGGTGGAGATAATGGGATAATTTTTTTTTCAAATTCAACGGGGGAACAAATAAGTGTAGAAGAATTGCACACATTACGTGACCCCCGAGCCAAAGTCCCCCCTCCAACTTCCTCATACAAGGGTCCCACGCCACACTCACCTCATAACGTCTCTAGAACTGTTGATTCAGGATTTTTCACAAGTTTTTCTTACCTGTTCATTCGAATCATAGTTTTCATTTTATCTATGTTCCTCACCATTTCTGGCTACTTCCGATCATTTCCCATCATTTTACGTTACTTCCGACAATTCTCGTACATTTTCGGATAACTTCGCACATTTTCGATATTCTCGGACAAATTCGATTACTCTCGATATTCGTAATAATTCTCGAACATTTACGGATGAATTCGCTTATTTCCGATGGTTCTCAAACATTTCCGGATAATTTTGATTATTTTCGACATTCTCGATAATTCTCAAACTTTCTCGGGATAACTTTGCTCATTTTGGATATTTTCGATAATTCTTGGAGGTGGGGGGTCTTTTTGCAGGAAACGTTTTTCGCCGAATACACTGTGATTTGACAATCGATAGTCACCTCCAGAAATGACTAGGAGATTTCGTAGTGATCTCTAGAAAGGACTAGCGATTGTCGGATTAGGTTTATTCGGCGAAAAACTTTTTCGGCAAAGAGACCCCCTACCTCCTTGAATACTTCGGACAAATTCGATTGCCTCCACATTCTTGATGATTCTCGAACATTCCCCGCCTCCCCCGATCTCCCGATTTGACCCCATCAGACTTTGAGGACATTTGGAAGACCGGGTTTATTAAAATCGAGCACAAGATCCAGAAGGGTTGTGTGAAAGAATAATAGGAGGAGTGGCACTCATCACTCCTCAAATTTTGCGGAACGTAGGTGAAAGTTGTTATAATCGTCTCGCTCACTGCATCGAATGTTTAGGAAACCATTTCGAACACCTCATTTAGGTCCCACACTAAAGCGCGTATTTGCCCAAACATGGGTATTATTTGGGAATGGAGGAAAACCACATCTGGAATGGAGAAATTGCTTTATCCCGGCGAAGGATCGACCGATTCCATGAAATCGAAGACGGTTGGATCCGGGTACAAAAATCACCATTTACAGATGTGTCGCAAGCTCCCAATCTGATTTGAGATTTGTGTCTTCCCTACAAATCCCATAACCCTCATCCAGAGTTATGAATTGTCACTCCCATGCACAGTGGGCCGAAATCCACAAAAAGTGCTCAAAACTGTAAGGCGTTGTCTGATTCATGCATCGTTCTGGACTAAGGGGTTTTGGGGATCGCTGATTACGAATCTGCAGTCAGATTTTCCGAATTCAAGATGGCGAATCCAATATGGCGAGCGAAAATGTCAAAATCACTCCGATTTGCCTGGAACTCCTTCCGGGAGAGTGTTTTGGATCGCTGATTGCGAATCTGCAGTCAGATTTCCAGAATTCAAGATGGCGGATTCAATATGGTGGACGAAAATGTCAAAATCACTCCGATCTGCCTGAAACTCATTCCGGGAGAGTTTTTTGGATCACTGATTACGAATCTGCAGTCAGATTTTCAGAATTCAAGATCGCGGATCCAATATGGCGGATGGAAATGTCATAATCACTCCGATTTGCCTGAAACTCGTCCTGGGAGAGTTTTTTTGGATCCTGATTAGGAATTCGCAGTCAGATTTTCAGAATTCACGATGGCGAATTCAATATGAGGGACATGAATATCAAAATGATTTCGATTCGCCTGAAACCCGTTTCCGGACAGTTTTTGGGAGCCGCCGAATACGAATGTGGATTCAGATTTTTCTTCAAAATCTTTAGCTGAATTATATATGATGCCAATGATACATTAGTTTCGATCTTTCAATTCACTCACGTGTTTTACCGCGTGAAGATTGTAAATTGGACTTCGGAAACACTTTTTTCCATTTTTTGAATTTATTCATCCATTCTTCCTTTATTTTCTTTCTTAACATTTTTTTCAAGGTTTTTTATTCTTCATTTCTTGTATTATTTTACACAAATTTCCCTTCATATTCAATGTTCGAATGTCCCTTGCCCAACTGTATGTGCGGATCTTGTAGAAGTGCAAGGACTTCTGGCGGAAAGAATTTATTCTTTTTTCGGGAAAATCTCCGTGAAAAGGAAATCCACGGATGATGATATCAATAGCATGTGTAAAAGGTCTAGATTGGTTAAAATTCTTGAAGATTTGCTTGTGTTATATTCTTTATAAGATTTGCAATCTTTGTTCCGAGCCTCTTGGGCTTCCCCAGATAATTCACCAATTGGTAAGTCAGCATGTTCTATGATATCAGACCCATGAACAAGCACCTCATGGACTGATGCTGACATAGGATACCAATTATACTTATGAACATACAGTTCAGCCGGATCATGTGCATACTTAGCAAAAGCCTCAACATTGATAGCAAAACCACTAGAGATTGTTTGCAATATTACGCGGAATCTTTCAATAACTTCCAAATTCATCCCTGTGATTTCAGATGATGTGGACGTGTGTTCCAAAAATTGCCGGGCAGTATTGCTATTATTGGTAGTTCCGCTCCCTCCAGGTATAGGCATATCAATGAGCAATCCCATTTCACTCCTGAATCTATTTTGTATAATTGTTTTTCTTTGGGAGGATGAATCCTTGTCCTTGACACTTCAAATCTGCCACTCCTGAATGGGTAAACGATGAGGAATTTGCCAGAGCAATTCAAAAAACCTTATCCAAGCATGGAGAGAAGATAATCCGGAATGAAGATTGCATTGATCGACTGTTCTTGTAGAGACTACTTCAATATTATTCATTTTTTTGGGCGTAGCACCACAAATATTACAAGTTTGCGCAGATGCAGTTGATGTGATCGCGTTGCAAGCTTTCCCGTCTATCATAGTCAGTGCCATTTTATGAGTAACACTTACAACACCCACAGGACATGATACTTTAGAAGGCACAAGATTATTGATCTGATTCTCTATGTATTGTTTCTCTCCTTCACTTACTTCAGTTGTTTCCTTTATCAATTGTATCCTTATTGGGCGACAGGATCTCGCTGACGATGGACGTGGATTTTTCCAAATTATTTTCTTCGTCAAGTCAGATTGCAAGACATTCAGTTCTAAAGGAACAGAAGAAGTTACAAATAGATTACTATCACTGAACATGCTTTCGGAGTTATCAGGTTTCTGTTTGTATTGGGAATGACCTGGACCCCCATCAAATCCCCATTTTGACAACAGCGTCAGTCCACCTATTTGCTCGATTGACAGCATACCAGTAACAGATTCACTAACCTTCACTATACGAGTTGCAGTGTGATCGAGGAGAGCTTGTAATGTTACTTCTGCGATACTATCAGTGATTGTTATATATTCATTCCCAGGATAACATCTAGTCTTAGCATCCAATATCTTGTGATAAGAAGGATACAAATCCACACCCCTTTCTATCGCACCATGTCGCATATTCAGATACCCATTCTTCGTTGATTCATTCTCCACAATCAGAGCTAAGGCTTCATCGTCAGTGTAAGAAGTTATGTTTTTAACATTCTTCTGGACCATGTGTGGTATATTACCGGATACTGAACAAGCTTCTTGCTCTATTTCAGCTGCCGTATGATGGCCTCCACAACGTAATTTCATTTTTAGGGTCAAAGACAATTCTGCAGTTGACTTAGTTTTACATAGTTCACTCGCTTTTCTGCGTTTTGTTTTGATGGTCGAATTTTCGAATGATGAAGTAGGACGACCACCCTTCTTGTTTGTTTCATTTGGCATTCTAATGATTGGAAATTTGACTATTCCGTTGAGCCATTTTTCATTCCTGTCGAGAAAAATCTTCAATTTTCGGGAAGCTTCATCGTACTTATCAAATATACTTGAACCAAACAATGTAACCTGTCGTCCGATGTGTTTTATATCCTGATCTTTTCTTATGTGTAAGTTATTGATGACGTAACTTTTTAGGTGATTAATTTTTGCATCACGTGAGGCACTCTTCACGTTCCGTAAGATATCAAACAACTCTTTCCGTGTTGAAGTGAATGACATGACGTTGCCAAACTATCAAAGGACAGTGGTCAGAAAGCAAATAAAATTCATTCAATACTCTAGAAATTTCCGCACGCTCTACTTAAACCTTACTTGCACGGAGAGAAATGATGTATCAAATATTACTGCAGTCACTCGTACATTAGTGCCCGTGAATGAAATAGTATAATGTTTACAACTGGATGTAACAAGAAATCGTGCAATTTGGTGCAACTTCGTATCATGAAGCATGAGATTCCACTACATTCAGTTGTAAACATTATACTATTTCACTTACGGGCACTAATGTACGAGTAAATGTAGTAACATTTGATACATCATTTTTCTGCTTGTGATTTATTTTAATGTTGCATGTTGCATATCACTGTTAAAAATTTCCACCGCAAATTTGGGAATATTTATATCGATTTTGATACAAAAGTTTGTAAGCTATTGACAAAACACTTTGTTTATTGAATTTCCCATACTCCTATTAAAATTCAAACACAATATTGTTTTAGAGTGCTTTTCATACAAAATTTGATTTTAATTCTCATAAAATCTGTAGTGAATTTGAACACAAATATGTATGTTAATTGTTTCCAAATTTTGGGTATTCAATTCACAAACTTTTTCAACAGTGTATACCGGAGATTTAGTAATTTCACAGATACTGTGTCATAAAAATTAACTTACCACTCGTTGCGCAGGTCTGCGCGGCATAAATAAAAGTGATTTGCAAGTAGGAATCATCTAAGAACACATTGCGAAAACCTCCCAGAGAGAGTTTTTTGAAGTATTTGAGAAAATCGTCAATGCAATATCGAAATTGATGATTTAATTTGTACGCACAACTCAAAAACGCAATGTTCCATCCTAACACTCATGTCCCCTGGACAATATTTATTATTCTCATATCGAAACAACATGTAAACCTCCACAAAATCCTTAGATATCAAAATCATGAGGGCTTGCAAGCGTTGATTACTTCGAAAACTCTTGTATTATTTTCCGGGAATTTTTAGAATTTCACAGTAATTTCTGTATCTTACGTAACAATATCTCACAAACTAACTCACCTTCAGACACAGCGTTACATACCTTCATACTACTAATGTATTGGAGTGAGAAAATACCAACATTCTTGAATCTTAGAGTATTTCAGAAAAGGGGGTTTTGAGCGCTTTTTGTGAATTTCGGCCCACTGCGCCATGGGAGGATACAATTCCAGACACAATTTATCAATTATTGCGATGGGTCACTAATGTCTACTAAAGATCCCTTGAGTTCGAATGGCGATATACCAAGTGTTCCTCAGTGAAAGGTTATGAAAACTAACCAGGAATGCTCGTTCATTTCTCCTAATGCTTGCCGATTCAAGGTGACAACCCTACCAACAATTCAAGGCACATCTCATCATTGATCGGGATTCTCAACCAATGCTTTTTAACCGTTTCTAGAGTTAGAATCATGATTGTCCAAGTTTTTCTCAGTAAACAATCATGACAACGAAGTAGGAATTTTTTGTCACTTTTGCAAATGCATTGTTCTGAAATATAATAACCCCACCCACGGTTCCAGACACATTTCATCAATTTTCGCGACTGTAAACTGATGTTTATCAACAATTCCTTGACGTGGAAGTGCGATATTCCAAGTTTTCCTTAGTGAACGTTTCTAGAAATGAAGCATCAATTCTAACGAGGATTACAAAAAATTTAACAAAAAACAAACAAATTCAAAAAAAACAAGGAGAAAAAATTTGTCTTTTTTTTGTTGAAATTAACAAATTTTTCCAAATGCGTTTTTTCAGAAAATAAGAATTCTATCAACAATTCAAGACACATCTGATCAATTGTCCCGATTGTGACCTAAGGCTTATCAACAATTTACTTTGGCTAGGGGCTATGTAATCCAGGGAAAAATAATTCATATATGGTCGTATATGAGCGTACAGAATCATAGTATATGAACATATATGAAATACATATGAACATATATAAACATATATGAGATCATATATGAGCATATATGGATTTTGGCCATATATGATCATGTATGAATGAGACTGTATGTGGCCGTATGTGATCATATTCAATCATACATTATCATATACAACCATATATGGACAAAAAAATGTCACAATTCCACATGGAATGTGATGGAAAACCAAAGGAGAGAGAAGTGAGATCAATGCTGATAGATTCCCCACTTTCATATATGACCATATATGAACATATATGGCCAAAATCCATATATGCTCATATATGAATGCATATATGAATCCATATATGGGTCCATATATGGAATTTTTTTCCCCGGGTGTGTACAATCCTTCTACACTTATTTCTTCTTCATCTTGATTCATTGATGGATCCATTGTTAGGGTGAAGGATGAATCAACGAAAATCGAAATCAACGGAACGAAAAATTACTGCAAGTGTGAAGTTGGCTATTCATGTGGTATATAATGGAGTTAGTAATAAAATATGGATTAAATAAAATGGAACATTGATCATATTCCGAAGCAACACAAACCGGAATGGTACCAGCGTACCAGCGAGAATCAAATTCATAACTCGGAAAAGTCAAGTTGGTCATGAGGTTATGTGTTTTGTTTGAACTAATCACTGTTTTTCATGTTTCGTTTTATTTAATCCATATTTTATCACTAACTTCATTATATACCACATGAATAGCCAACTTCACACTTGCAGTGATTTTTCGTTTCGTTGATTTTGATTTTCGTTGATTCATCCCTCACCCCATTGTTATTCATTATTCCCGATTGTTCTCGGGGATCCGCTTCCCTAGAATGATACATCATCCGCCCCCTCATTTGATTGCAAAGAACATCCGAAGATCTCCATCCGATGGGGAGTTAGGAAGGTTTACACCGGCTCCGACTTCTCCCAGAACAATCTTGGAGTGTCCATAATTCGACGAAAAATTGACCGATTCCAAAAAACAAGGAACAGCTGTATTTGGGCTAAGAATCCCCATCAAATGAGCTATCGCAAGCCTCCCCACCTCATTCAAGATTATCGCCCCCTCGTCCCCCTATCGCCCTCTCCAAGATTGAGGACTTCTCATTCTCCTAGTATGGTAGATTCTGCTCCCCCGTCGAATTCGAAGAAAAATAATCCCATCATCTTCACCCATTCAGGAGTTATCAGGGTGTATCCAGACTTTCGCACCGCCCTGTATATATATACATGTATACATAGTCAACTCATACTCACACACAAACCAATCCGTACATCCAAGTACACATATTCACACACACGCGCGCTCGCGCTCAAACACACGTACGCACACATGAACATACACCCCGACATATACACATACATAAATTCTCCTCCCCGCATTGTGACACTCACAAACATACGCATAGATCACTTGGAATCGTGTGTCCTCACGTCTCATATCGTGAAATTCGTAACTCATTGGCTATTCTTCCGTCTATGACGATCATGCATCAAAAAACGTGCAGATGTCTTGTGAATCCCAATCTTTCCTGCGTATATCAGGAACAAATTCAGGTCAATCCGACAAGAATTGAGGCAAAGAACGCATTTTCCCCACGGCAGTGGCATCAAATCCCACTGTGTGACTTTTCTCATCCTCAAAGAGCTCATCAAAGGGATTGCTGAGATCAAAAGATGATGCATTATCCCTTGATTCGTTGATTCTCAGTCACACATTCTACTCCTATACATTCTGGATTTCCTGGAAGATTCATTGTTCGCTTCTTGTGGGTCCTTTGATAGCCAAACGAGAGGTCGTTGGGATAATTGGTTTCCCTCACGTCCCTGGATTCAGATATTATGCACAGATGGGACGATTGATACTATGGGTATAAGTCGATATATATTCCCGTTGTTTCCAAACAATGAGTTCTGAAATTTTCGATATGAATCATTTCACCACACGTCAAAGCCTTAACACATTATGTCATCTCTTGATTGAGAATTCATTTGATCCTGCAGCTCCAGGAGCAGCCTCAGCTTTTATGAAACAAGAGCGAGCTACACACTGAAAATAAAATCCTGGACTGGCTGATGTTTGGATATCAATCGTCGATGACTGTTGTTTCATATACAGGTGGTAAATCACTGATTACTTTTCTTTGTATAATTGTATTATATTTTCGATGAGATAAATAACAATTTCAGATAGGAACGAATCGTGACTCGCCGAAATGCGAGTTGATTGATGCGAGTAATCTTGCATACTGAGCGGCAATCGGAAATATCCACGGCACCTGTAATGTAGCCGCCAATAGGTGGCGTTATCGGATCCCGCGAACTTCAAACAAGGTCATAACAAATTCCCCCGACCTTGGAAGAGTGTCTTTCAATTTGACATACATCGCATCAACCATTACATCAAGTTAGTCATATAATCAAACATGAAACGTGAGAATTGTCTTCCTTGGTTCTTCAATTTAGTTGAAGCATTATTATTAAATCACATTTTTTTTCTGTAAAGTATAGTCGTTTTAGCTTCACCTAACGTTCACTTACATCTGAATTAGATATGTAATTGAATTACAAATAGAGTTTGATATATTATTGTGATCGTTTGCGAGATGAATAAAATAGTCAATAGTCCTACAATGTTCTAAGCAGGTTTAATCGTTCACAATCTTGACTTCACTGAGTTTCATTGGTAACTGACAAATTGTGGAAAAAGATCGAATAATCTCTTCAGTTTGAGTTCGTATTTTAGCTACTCTGACTATGCCATCTGCACCTGGGTGTACAGAAATTATACGACACAACCACCAGTTCGAAGGAGGTTGATTGCTTTCTCGCAGTACAACGATGGAACCTCCTTTGACACTTCCACAATTTTGTTTCCATTTTGTTCGAACCTGTCATTCTGACACGTATTCTTTCGCCCAGCGGGTCCAGGAATTCAGCTGCATCAGTTGAATTCTTTGGAACCTTGACAATTTGTTTTCTGTAATGCCGGTCAAATCTGGATTCGGCAATGAGGTCAACGTTCGACCAATAGAAAAATGCGCGGGTGTCAAAACTTCTAAATCTGTCGGGTTTGATGACAATGGTGTTAATGGTCGCGAATTTAATATGGCCTCAATTTGAGTGAACAGAGTATACATATTCTCAAATGTCAACGACGCATGTCCCATTACCCTTTTGAGGTGGAATTTTGTGGATTTTACCCCCGCTTCCCACAGACCCCCGAAATGTGGTGAGTATGCCGGAATAAAATGCCATGTTACACGGTCAGACTGCGAAGAAGTTTTAATAGCTCCGTCACTCTGAGCCAAAAATCCGTAAAACTCTCTCAGTTCTGAGGCGGCCCTTATGAAGTTCTTCCCATTATCGGACCACACATAAGCCGGTCGACCTCGACGTGACACGAACCTCCTGAATGCCGCCAAAAAGGTTTCGGTAGACAAGTCGCTCACCAACTCCAAATGCACAGCAGTAGTAGTAGGGCATACAAATAAACAGAGATAACACTTTGAAAATCGTCCACCTCGGCCCTTCCTATCTTTTACAAGAAAAGGACCGGCGTAGTCCACTCGTGATACGGAAAAAGGTGGTGCGAGTGTTACACGAGCAGCTGGCAAGGGACCCATCTGTGGAATAATTTGCGCTGGGTTAAATCCCGCACATGTCACGCATTCATGAACAACCTTTCGCGCTAAATTTTGTCCAGCTACAGGCCAGAATTGATCACGAATGGAGGACAGCGATAGTTGAGGATCCGCATGCAACAATCTCCGATGCTCCGATTCAAAAATTAATCTGGTTAGAGTGTGCTTCGAAGGAAGCGAAAGAGGATGCCTTCTACGATGGTCAAAAGGAGACCCTTGCAATCTCCCACCCACTCTCAAACAGCCCTGCTCATCCAAGAAAGGTGATAGCATCAAAATTTTACAGCCACTTTCCAACTGTTTACCCTTTCCCAATATACATATTTCTTCTGAGAAGGCTTCTCTCTGAACAATTTTCACCACCGATATCAGGGCGTTGTCAATTTCTCGATGAGTGAGGCCTCCCGACAATCGATCTTCTGGATGTTCGCAGTTGTAAACGAATCACCTGCAATATGCAACCGTACGAGTCAAGCGTGTTATAGTTCAGAAGTTCTCGAACGGCAATACATCCCCAGTATTCATCACGGAAAAAGCCGCAACCTGTTTTCTTCGCTCAGGAAGTTCATGGACGAAAATGCAGCCGTTTGGCAACAAACACTGATTTAGTGCACAAATTACTCACCTCATATGATCCATATTCATCACATTTGAGAGGATCCTGGAAACCGACTGACAGTATATTTGATTTTGAAGCTCTCGAGCTGTTGACAGTGACATAGATTGCTTATATCATTCAAAGAGAAGAGAAGGAGTTTATTGATTCGATTCTTATTATGTGATGAAAATGATGATGTGATTTTTTTTGTTCATATAATTCATTCTTCCTTCGCATTGTTTGTGTTGTTCACATTAGTTCGTTTGTTTTTTTGTTCTTGTTCATGAGGGATAATCAATAGAAATATCGGAAGGCAAATTCCCATCAATCAACAATATGACTGGCAGCCAATTGGAAGAAGGACCGATTCTCCTCACACCATGATCGTTCAGATCGCCAGAATCTCACATTTTTCCTGTACTTTGCGATGATGAAAAAATCGAAATAAAATAAAATTCGGATATCGACATTCACAGATCCCTAGAGAATACAATGCTGAATCTTTTTAAGAAAAAATTCCAAAATCGGCCCGGAATTGCGCTCTGCAAGTTATTTTGAACCTCGTTTTTCTATTTTTCCCCACTGTGGAGTGGTTGACCTTCCTACGCTCACATTCGAAGAATTTTATACCCTCTTGACCCAGGTTGAGACCTGTCCTAACTCAAGGCGATTGCTACCTCCCACGGCCGGACCCCCTGACATACCATTGTTAACCCCAGCTCATTTCTTGATAGGTTCTAGCTCATTCTTGTTGCCTGAACCTAGTTGTCTTGGCGAACCCATTTCCCCTCTGAGTCGCTGGAAGCTCCTCCTGCAGATGCTGCAAGACTAGTGGAATGGATTGTCGCGTGAGTACCTGCAATCACTGCAGATTAGATACAAGTGGGCCACCGCACAATCCGCTGTCCGGAAGGATGACTTAGTTTTAATTTCGAACAAAATAGTTGCGCCGGCCAAATGGCCTCTAGCTCGAGTCGTTGGAGCGTATCCGGGCCCAGACGGGTTGATCCGAGTTGTGAGTCTGCGTACCGCTAACTCAGAGTTGGAGCGGCCTGTACATGACCTTATACTGCCACCAGGACTCGGCACTGCCAAATAGCCTCGCCTGCTTTGTAATCCTAGTTTTAAGTTTCTCATTTGTAATCAATGCTGGAGCTGAAGTTATACCCCAGCTTATAGGACTTGTTTTTGTTTTCCCAGCATTTTTCGTTTTTCGCACATTCCCACGTTTTTCGTTTTTGGGTCACTCAGGTCTTCTGCTGCTATGTAAGAGTGCTAAAAAACGAGGTGGGTGGAATGTTTGAGGGTAGACGCCTGCACAACACCTCTCCCTCATGCATATTATCTGAGTATGGAAGCGAGTGACATTGCCGATGCAAGCTCGTGAGTATGGTGTTATAATAACCGGTAATATGTATGTATAAAATGTCCCCTCCTCTGCTCTTGTACTTTCCCCCACGAGAGCAAGTTCTCTCGCCACCGCTAACGAGAACACTCGTGAATCTCTGTAACTAGTCAGACTCGTACCAATGAATTGACTTGTGTTTCTCCACATTGAAAGGGATTTATAACGTGTTATTCTACCACGTCCCCTCCTCTATAAGTTAGAACATTCTCCTTCGGATTCACTTATCACCGTGGTCTCAGTAACTACCGCGGATTAGCAAAAGTAAAGTCGTTCCTTTTGTTCTAACAAGTACCTTTGCACTTTCCCCTACACATCCAGGGATGCAACATCTCGACCTCATGGATAGTTTCTTTTGGATCTGAAACAATCGACACCTGGAAATTATAGATTTCGTACCGATATATTTCTCACGGATTCTTCTCATTAGGCCTATATTCCACGTGCGAGATCATCCTCATCATGATAATAAGTATGAAAATACTATAGCAGTATGAACATTCGTCAGTCGTTATGGCTCCTACATGCGAGAAGTTACAGTTTTTGATTCAACGATTCGATGAAAGAAATTTATCCAGTTTACACGCTTCGTGTCACTCGAAAAGGAAGCAACGTTGTGCTTCATTACGCGATGCGGACATTCCACTCATCAGGTGTATTCGCGAATGTGTGTTGAATACCTTGAACGGGAACGTACTTCTCAACAACCAATGTAGAAGACGATTGACACTTCATAAACGAATTTGACATCGTATTGCACGTCAAAATTTGATAACTCAATGTGGTGGAGGTTTTTCACCGTTACTGATTACTCCATCATGAGGTTATTTACTCACTCATTTGATAACAAATTTCTCGAATAATGGAGGACGCTGGAAAAATGGTATTATCACCTCAAGAGAGTGTGGGAAAATTCCAACAATTCCACACGAGAAGTAATATTCAAAAATCTTCGTTACCTAAACTCGAGATTGACTTGATAGATTTACGTCGTCTGCTAACTTATAACGATGGTTATTGTCACATCCCCGTTGTCATTCACATTTTGAGTGAATTCGCATAGGTGGGACCGTCAATGGATACAACAACCACAGAAGTAATGGGGGCTATGAAGCGTATTTTTTCAAGGAGTGATTCTCGTAAACCACTGTACATTCAATGTGACGAGGGTAAAGAATTCGTTCCTAAAATCTTCGGTGATTTTTCAACTGAAAACGATGTAGGGATACGTTTCATACGAAATCCAGATGTGAAAGCTGCTGTAGTTGAACGATTTAATCGTACATTGGAAGAACGAATGTGGCGTTACTTTACGCATATGAATACAAAACGTTATACAAACGTATGACAAAAGATTGTACACGCGTATAACCATACTATTCGTTCGACTATAAAAATGAGTCGTGTAAGTGTGACTTTACAAAATGCTTTGACAGCACTCGGAAATACCGGAAGACATCACAAAAATCCCAAACAAACCACCCCTAAATGAAAGGTTGGTGATTTTGTTCGTATCAGTCGACCGAAAGGGGTTTTTGAAGAAGGGTATGAAGCAGGGTGGAGTTAGGAAATATTTATCGTTCACTGTTTATCACATTGGCGGAGCCCACATGTATATGAGTTGGAGGATATGAATGAAGGAGTCATTGATGGATTTTTTTACGGACCAGAATTGAATAGAGTGAGGAAAAATTTGGAAGAAGAAGAATTTCATATCAATCAGATTATAAAAACCAAGGGACGAGGGAAAGAGAAGCAGTTGTTTGTTTGCTGGCGTGGATACCCAAAGAAATTCAATTCTTGGATACCAGCGTCGAATTTGAAGAATCTTCGTACATCATGAATGAGTAGTTTTATGTTGTGTTACCAAGCAATAGTAGCATGGAATATTTTCCTGATAATACAACGAAACATTATACCACAGAGTTACCCAATCAAACGGATTTATCAGGGAAATGGGAAGTTGCTCTCACTGAAATTCGAATTCCAAAAAGTTCCTTCATATTCGAGATGATGGAGGGGAAATCGATTATTATCGTTTGTTGGGTGTGAATGATCCAAGAAGAGAAAAAATGAGTCAAATCCTATGTTATCGTTCTATTGAAATTCGTTCTGGAGTTTACAAATGTGTTGAAGACATCGTGAATGCTACAAATCAAGCCGTTCTTGGAATAGATTCTTGTGATGCAGAACATTTGAAACTAATTTACGATCCTCACAATGGAGGTCGACCTTACCTTATACCGACATGTATACAAAATAAAAAATGCCAAGATATTCATTTAATTCATTTCGACGACAAACTCTCACGTATATTGCGTTTTGAAATGGGTGCTCCTGATAGTGAAGATATCAATCATATTTGGGCAATCCGAGATATTCAAGAACATCTACCGAAGGAACAACGATTGAAAAATTATGAGAACTATTATTGTCTGTACAGAGAGGATTCTCTGATCTATGCTAATCATCCAGCTAGCTTGTCTCGTGGTATTCCTGATAAATTATTTGTATATTTCGATATATGTGAACCATATATAGTTGGCGACATTATAATTCCACTTTTACGTATCGTGCAAACTGATACGAAGGACTATGTGTATGGTTCTCATGAAGTGAAATTATATTCATCACCACAATATATACCTCTGTTGAATACATGTTCTCGTACAATCAGAATAGATATAAGGGATCAACCTGGTAATGTGATACCATTCTAGTTTGGAACTTTGACTGTTACATTACACTCCAGACGGTTTTATTAAATCGTTCCCCCTGAGTGATACATGTATAAGGTTCATAAGCAACCTTGAAACAATGAAGGAGAATTTTTATAACGGAAACGATCAAATGGGTTACGGTTCACACCCTAGGAATACTGATTGTCGATTAAGTCGTGTTTTCGTGGGTTCACCTTATCAACGAGGACATGGTGTTGGTAGTTTTGTGGGTGGATTGTTTCGTCAAGTTTTGCCATATCTTACACGTGGAGCCAGTATCATCGGTGAAGAAGCCATGCGTTCAGGTATGGATGTGACAGATGATATCAGTAATCATCATATACCGTTGAAACAAGCTCTAAAATCACGGTTGAGGGAGTCTAGGAATACACTGAAAAAAAGCTGAAGGAGAAATCGGTCAACTGTTGAAAGGATCTGGTTATAAAAAGATGAGAATGATAAAGAACACTGTCCCCGTTTGCTCTCCCATCAACATACACATCGTGTCGTAGGAAACGGGAGAGTAAGAGGAAGATAAATGAGAAGGACATTATAGAGAAAACGAAAAGACGTAAAGCAAAACGTAAAAGAAGTTCTACGAAGAAGAAGAAGAAAAGGAGTAACGTTTGAGAAACAACCATGAAAAGACGTACCGTGTCAGATATATTCAGCGCTATTTGATCGAACGATAATTGGAAAAATGTCTTTCTTACACTCTCAATCTTGTGAATGTATGAAATCTGAACTTGATTCATTTCCAATACCACCAACGCAAACTAGTGTAGGAAGTTTACAATGGATACATCACAAGCCCGTTCCTTCTCTAACGGATGACTCTCCAATAGAATTCGTCATACCAGGCCGTGGGGAAGAATATTTGGATCTCACACATACCATGTTAAGTGGCCGTGCACAAGTGGAATCTACACCTGCAACTGCCGATACATCGACTACACCAACAACGGTCGTAGTAGGTCCTGTGAATAATCTTCTGCATTCAATGTTCGACCAAATTGATGTATTTTTCAATCAGAAACTTGTTTCATCACACAACAATACCTTTGGATACAGAGCCTACATCGAATCATTATTGAATTATGCATCGTCAGCTAAAAAATCCCACCTTACATCAAGCCTTCGGTATCAAGACACTCCTGGGGCGATGGACTTGCAAAATGGCAAACATTCGTTGAAGGTGGTAACACGATTGATATGATGGGCCATTTACATTGTGATGTTTTCAATCAAGACAAAGTTTTACTCGATGGTGTTGAAGTTCGTTTACGTTTGATCCGTGCGAAAGATTCTTTTTGTTCCATGGAAACGCAAAACTCATCATCGAAATCACATATACTTGAAGCAGCATTACTGATACGTAGAGCAAAAATCAATCCTGGTGTTTCAATCGCCATGCTAAAATGTTGGCTAAATCTTCAGCTGAATATCCTTCAACACGTGTTGGAGTGAAATCCTTCACTATTCATACGAGTGTGATCAGTGGAACATTGGATGATGTGATATTGGGTTAATTACCAAGAAAAATTATTCTTGGATCCGTGGATGATAAAGCTTTCAATGGTGATCGTACTTCGAATCCTTATAATTTCCAAAATTATGGTATCAACTTCTTATCTTTATACGTGGATGATACGCAAATTCCTAGTAAATCTCTTCAACCATGCTTCAACAAAGATGAAGAACCCAACGTTGACGCCTATCACACACTCTTCTCTGGGACAGGGATTCATTTCTTAAATGGAGGGGATTCAATTGCCAGAGAAGATTATCTTGATGGTTATTGTTGATTTGCATTTGATCTAACTCCAGACCTTTCCGCTCATTGCGCAACACATTGGAATCTTGTGGAACATGGTTGTGTACGAATTGAAGTACGTTTTGATGAAAGTTTGCAAGAGACTATCAACGCTATTGTATACGCTGAATTCGATAACATATTGGAAATTGATTCTTCAAGGGAAATCATGATTGATTCCAATGGATAAATTTTTTGGGAAATAGGAAAGATCAACGGAAACATCTCTCTGGAAGTCTTAGAAACTTTTCTCTACGTATCACCGAAATCATCTTGTTTGGATGGAAGAAGATGAAAAATATTATCTTGTGTCCACAATGATCACTAGAATTGAAATACATAGTCTTCATGAGTTGAGAAACGAAGATAATAGAACTTATCCACTTCTATATTTCTTGTCCATTCCTGTAAAAGAGAGGAGGAGTTCAGAATGCAGATTCAAAAAAACGTTTGTACAGAGCAAGAATGTCAGTTCATAGTACGGTTCTTATTTGAGAGACTCCGATTTCTCACGTAATATGGATTTTGTATTCGACATCCAAGGTGTATATAACGGTAACGGTGGATTTATATCCAAAAAAGTTGCTGTAGTGTGTATCGATTCACCTTACTACGCACATTGGATTGTTGCTCCACCACATTTATTCGTTGAACTCCCGGAAACATATGGGAGCGAGAATAGTATATTGTTCATCAAGGGGGGAAAGTGTGATCGTGTGATTGTCTCCCTCGCCTTCGGCTCGGGGAGACAAACTTCACACTCGTCGGAAATTCCCCACTTTCTCCCCTTGATGAGCATACTATTTTTCCCACAACTGCAAGGAAAGTGAAAATCATCTGTTTAATTGCGTATGAAATATTAATATGCATATTTCAGAACGGGAAGATAGTTTGTATTTTCCTCCCGCTGTGACACATTCGCTTGAAATTCGGCACTCTCTCCCCTGAAAATAGGTCAGAAAACATCAACTTTCTGTGCAGGTGTGGGAGAATAATTATTCCTCAAGACACTATCACGGTACCGAGTCGTTTGATGGTGATATGAAAATTGAACAACTTCATCAAAATCTACGAGATATTGCCAGATCTGCGACCATCATATACATGAGAGGGAGAGGAAAAGTTTCCTATTTACAAAACATGCCGACGAGGGAAGTTCTGAATTTGGAAAAAAAGTCACCGGCTTCCAAAGATTCATTCAATAAAGACGAACGTTGTATACATTACGACTTGAATACTGCTGATACATACCGGTGTGCATTTACTGACGCTGTAGAATTGAAATATTGGCTTTTGATAAACACTTCAATTCGTGAATCATATCCTAAGCCCATCAATAATTCGAACAAATCGTCGTCTGAAAATATTAGAGCAGATGAACAGCATAGAAATACAGAGAATTTTGAACCGATTCAATGCCAACGACATAGGAGTTCATCTTGTAAACCGTGTCCCGCGGGTGTGGACGAGACTGACGGCTATCGTGGCCAACACCGATGAACACACAAAACCAGGAACCTACTGGGTCGCAATGTATGTCGATAGCAAAGTGAGAGGAACATATTTCGATAGCTATGGATTGCCACCAAAAGACTCAAGATTCGTCCAGCGATTGCAACGAAACACATCATCCTTCGTCTGCAACTCTCGACGGCTCCAAAGCGTGTCATCATATGTGTCGTGGCTACAGTCTTCACCAATTTTTGGGGCTTTTTACCAGCAATACTCGAAACAACGACAAGAGAGTCATGCAACTTCACCGAAGGATGAATAGACTCCCTACTTGTGTAAACAATCGGTATGGAATTCTACGTAGTCATGGTCAAAGACAACGATCTCGATATTTCGTTTCGCATCATATTCAATCTTGTATTAGTAGATTAGCATGTTTAGCTTGAAAATGTATCACTATTATACTGGACAAAAGATTGTTTTGTTTTTGATGTTTTTGTAATCATATACATATTATATTAAATAATCAAAGAATTGTACCATCTTACAATTTTCTTTTGTAAAACATCGAATCTGTAGTGGGAATTGGAATGGATATCTCATTGTGTAGTCTTACATAATGTGTTAAAGGTTTATTTGTCAAATAGTCACCTCTGACTCATCCGTTCAAATCCTAAAAATACGTTGAGAATTCATTGATACATAACCTCTCTCTCTCTCGCTCTCTAACCTTTCTTATACATAGACATCACATAGGTAAAATCTCTTACGTTGAATGACGATAGGAATAGGCATGCATTACGCCTGAGGAAATCCCACCTCTCACCAACTCATCGCCACCCACCACCACCAACCCCATCCCACTCATCGCCACCCACGACCCTTCCAATCATCCACCATCCCATACCCACCCCATCATCACCCAACACCTATCACCACCCCATCAACCCCCACCACCCCCATCTCCCCAACACCAACCACCACCCTCTCAACCCCCCTTTGAAACTCTCATACACCTGTTCCACCTACCACCTGTCATCTCAGACGACTTATCTTATCTCAGGTGGATTATCTTATCTCAGACAGACTTTCTCATCTCATCTATACAGGTGCAGTTTGTTGTGACGGCCCAGACCCGGCAGCATACTACTTAGGTCAGAGTTGTTTCTAGTATGTCGAATGCTTGAACCTAATTTTTGTTTCACTCCACTATATATTTCCAATTCAATACACAAATGAATTACTTCGAATACAATTGAGCAAACTGAAGTTACAATATACAAGGTATCGTTTACATACCATCTGAAGAACTGAATGTACTTGGCAGCTCATATTGATTCCAGCTCTTTTTTTTTCAAGTGAAGCATATCCTGTTGTATCTTATCGAAATTCTTACCGTAGGAGAATTTTCGTTCAAATGTCCTTAGATTTGTTTTCTAGGATCAACCGCATTTTCATGTACTTGGCGTTGTTTTTTGACTTTCTTGAAGTTTTTTTATTTGGATTCCACTTCTTTTTTTAGATGTTTCCTTACCTAAACATGAATAAAATTCGCATGCTCATGTCTAATTCACTAGCGATCGTAGCAATGAAGAGAATGTCCTCAGATCATTTGTGATATAAACAGCCCACTTGGGTTTCCATCAGTCAACTCATCATTGGGCAGCAATAGATAATCGACATAAAGAATGCAGAACAGAAGGAAAGAAAAGTGAATTCCCATGAATCAATGCATATGTGCAGGATTCCGAAAAGTAAATATTAGGTCACCAATAAGTTGGCGCTCAAAGCAGCTCACAGCGCTCAGAGCAGCCCACGATTTCGTTTCAAACATGTATTGTACGAGAATTCCCATTGTTTCCGAAACATCATCGTCAGGAAATCGGAACGAAACAGATCTCACAGACAGGGAAAACTTCCACACAATATGATTGAGGTATCCAATAGAAATTCCCCTGATAAAACGAGAATTCGTACCATTTGGCATGGAGTTGAAAGTAGTTTCCCAGCAAAAATGTTTCAATCATCTCATAACAATCCTGTTTGGGAAACCCTATGAATTCTCATACACAAATCTTATTAGTTAATATGAATCTTGAAAAGTCTGCATCAGCTCACATGAGGTCCCTATCCTATAACTTACAAGTCTTGATTTCATATTACTATTCAAAGACTTTATGAGATTCACTCAGAGGGATTTTACAAAATCCAATGATAGCGTATCAAATCAAGTGTGTGTACTGAATTTCATGCAGTTTTCGTCCTAGGAATAACTTAAATCGATTTGAATTAATGAGGCTTTCTAACAAAGAAACGATTGTCTATTCACTGATTGATTCATCATAATTTGAATGAAATTAATTTGTTTTCACCAGGATTGTCCTCGATTGGATGACACCACATAGCCAAATTGATTGTGTTTCGTGTAATTCAGAACTGGGAACACAGACCTGCAGAAGTGAAAATATTCAACGTTGATGATATCAAAGAATAGAATTATTCGGAAACAAACGTAATTAAAACTGAAGATAGAAGTTCGTAAGAATGGAAATACAATTCAGCTTGAATGGAACAACTGGAGGTTCAAACTTTTAGAGAAAATATTTTAGAATCAATTCTATTTCCAGCTGCATCAATCAGGTTGATCTTTAGGCATTCAAAAACAACATCCGTGATTATTATATCATTTATAACATATATAATACTCCGAAATATCCTTTCTCTCAAATACTCTATTTTCAATCAAACATTTTCCATCAGAGATCTGTATTCTCAATCATCTTAATTTTCAGATAATTCTTTCCTACATATCACTGTTGATAAATATCTATTCTCTCATATTTCCACTCTCGCAAATCCTCATCATTGAATATATGTTTGAATGGGGAGAGAAATGGACGATTGAATAAGATTATTTTCATTTGTGACACATATCTGAGAATGATGATCTGTGAATATCAAAATATATGAAAATGAAGATATTTAATATCCATGATATTCAAGGATTAGATCATTTGAAAACGAAGGTGATGGAAGATAAAAAACAGTTTGTAACAATAGAAATGTAATCCAGCTTTAATGGAACATCTGGAGAGATAGAACTTTGGCAGAAGATATTTAGAATGAATTGTATCTCCAGTCATATCAGTCAGCTTGACGTGTAGTTATTTTACAACAATTTCTATCATTAGAATACTTTTGTATCTGCTCAATTTTCGTCGAGTTGATCCTAAACAGTCTGCGTAATCATCTGTCAATTGGTCAGTCAAATGCATCCGATACAAAAATTTGTGTTATACCCACAGCGCTCCTGTCTCTACACGGGGAATCTGATACCAGCATTGGATAGATCTGTGATATATCCACTGCACTTTTGCCTTTCATTTGTTCGACTATGAAGCCACCGAATGAGATTGATAGTGACGATAGCTAGCACACAAATTTGTGATATGTCTGCTTCTTTTCTGCTTCTTCTTCAGTCACCTATGATTATATTTCAAAGAACTGATGAGCCCAGCATGTTGTGAGAATCTGTGACATATCTACTGTGTTTTCGCCTTCGAAAAAATCGTTTTGGAATACTTCAATGTGACTGAAGTAACTGGAGACCAACTTCAACTTCTACCATTAGTCAAACTATTTACATCCCTTCGAGGTTTTGTTATGAACTTGACTTTGTAGAAACTTTTGATATTGCATGGGGGGTTTTGATGAACTTCCCTTCCTGATTATGAGTGATGATTCAGTTATTGATTCATGACATAATCTTTGATCATCCATTCCATGCCATCTATTATGAATAGAATCCACTTTGTAATCTGTGATTCATCCATTCAATACAAAATTCCCACAAGACCGACTATATGAAATTGATAGTGGTGGTGGACGACGTACAGGTCCATGGTATATTGCTTCTTTTCCGTATTTTCTTATATACCTGTGATGCTATTCAAGCAATCCGATAACAACTCTCGGTCAAGAGTGTATCAGGCCAATGAGGAAAGACAAAAACGAAGCAAATATACCATTCGATCTGTACGTCGTCCACCACCTCTATCCATCTCATTCAGGTAATTTCATAGGCAATTTTGTCTCGAATGGATGAACTACAGATTATGAAGTGGATCCAACTGATAATGAATGGCATCAAATCGATGATCAAAGATTATGTAATGGATCAACAACTGAATCATCGCTTGTAATCAGAAAGAGGAATCCATCAAATATCCAATATAATCATCAGTCACATCAGTCAAGTTGACCTGTAGTTGTTCTGAAACAATTTCTATAATCAAAATATTGTATCCGCTCAATTTTCGTCGAGTTGATCCCCAACAGTCTCTCTAATCATTCGTCAATTGGTCAGTGGAGTGCACCCGATGTAAAGATTTGTGGTATATCGTTTGTACTTCTATTTTCTCTGCATTTTCTCTCAACGCTACCTAATGACCATGGTAGGATTTAACGTACAGATGTATGTTACATCTACATCCTTCTCTTTTTCCTTCATTCGCCTATGATTCTGTTGGGAGAATCTGATAGTGGTATTATTAACGCAAGGATTTGTATATCCACTGCACTTCTGCCTTTTCTTCATTTTCCTATGACGCTACCTAATGAAATTCATCATAGCGGTACATAACATAAAGATGTATGGTACATACGCATCCTTCTTGCTTTTTCTTCATCCACCTATGATTCTGTTGGAAGAATCCAATAGAACTGATAGCAGTGTCCCCAATGCAAGGACCTGCGGTATATCCACTGCACTCCTGTCTTTTCTTCATTTTCTTTCTACGCTACCTGATAATATTGATTGTAGTGGTACGTAACATACAGACGTATAGTATACCTGCATCCTCCCTACTTCTCTTGATCCACCTGTAATTTGACTCAAAGAATCTAGGGGAATCATTTTGCATCATTTTGTACATATTCATAATTTTGATTCAGGATGTCATATTTTTTTTTATACATGAAGTGCTCGGTGACTGACCTCATTTTCGAATGTTTTTCACACTTGCTGTAATTCATCGATGTTTTTTCATGGACTCCAATTTCAAATTACAAGCCATCATCCAATGATTGAATTGACAATAATCTTATCATAACGTTTAACAACCCATAATTCATCCATCTCGTATTGTCATATTATTTCTTTATGTATTGTGATTCTATTGTAACTGTCAACGCTATACATAATAACATTGAAAATTATCTATATTTTTTACTTAAATGAACGTTAACGCTATTGGATGTCTGGAAGATACTGAAATGAATGCTCTTGGATGTTAGGAGAAAAAGAACGAGATAGATATATTGGCAGAGAAAAAATTCATCTACCAATCATTGCACAGGTTATAAAAGACTGACAAACCATTCGGATGAATACATACTAATGAACAAATGATCCACTATTGGACATTCGAAGAAAGGAAGACAAAACAAATGATCTACTATTGGGCGTTCGAAGAAAGAAGAAGACAGGCAGAATAAATCTTTGTAGTATTGGAAATCGCCTCAAGGATGACAGATCTCCGTGTTGAGAAGGAACCGATGGATCAGAAATTCCGGAAAAATATTTTGATCGGATAAAAAATTGAAACGTTTATATTTCGCTATCGGATGAACTGATCGAGTTCGTAGTGTGCTTAATCGAAAGTGTATAGTCGTATTATATCATAAAAGTGTAGTTCTTTTTTCGTGACATACAATATGTGTCGAGTTATTGTGCATTGAAAATTTTTTCAGGAGGTTAAATCTCGGTTGAGGCGTATAGATACACGGTAGCGTACGACTTCTGTTTTTCTTCTCTTATATAAAAAATACTTTCACATTATTGATAACATCTCAATCGAAAGTGTATAGTCGTATTATATCATAAAAGTGTAGTTCTTTTTTCGTGACATACAATATGTGTCGAGTTATTGTGCATTGAAAATTTTTTCAGGAGGTTAAATCTCGGTTGAGGCGTATAGATACACGGTAGCGTACGACTTCTGTTTTTCTTCTCTTATATAAAAAATACTTTCACATTATTGATAACATCTTTTTCGGGTTTTTTTCATATACTTGGCGTCGGGACGCTACCACGTCTCTTGATTCAACTTTCACTATATAATCAGAATATCCACATTCGATTAACCACTTTACGAACCTGATCAATTCATGCGATTCCGGAATATGGACGTTCCCAAATTTTCATATGATCACAAGATTACGATCTTGTTTATCATGATTGGCATCATTGATTACTTCTATCACGATAGTCCTCCGCTATCGCTCTCGTAGGGGTGCGTTCCGATATTTGCTCCCCTTCAAATTATCCAATGCTATAGATCATAGATTTATTCTGTCTATTTCTTTTCACCAACGTCCAATAGCGTTCATTTCAACATATATAGAGTATATAAATTGTAAATACGTCAACAAATATAATCTGTCAATGAGGCCATGTTTTGGTTGGTTATTATAACTTCGGAAGAATAATCAAGAAATGAATGAATGGTTACCACATTACAAGTTACTACAGGTTATTCAGAACAACGATGAAACACGAATGACTTGGGAATATATATATATACTTTTATATATATATATATATACTATATACTTTTATACAATACTTGGAAAAATTCATGCCTGAATGGATGGATGAAGAGGTTATCTATGGAAAAAAGCAGGGAAAAGTTGAGAGAGGTATAAATCTATTTGCTACATCCAGAAAATTGGAATATACACAGGTCAGCTCTGTATGATGGATTATTCATGAAATGCATGATTCTTCACAGACAAAAGCATAGCAAATATACCATAATCGCTGACGGACAGTTCGGTACTGTTGATTCCTCTAATCGGAACCAGAGACAAATAATAGAAAAGCATACAAGGTTTAGTCAAGGAAGATGATTCAAATTTATAAATCCTGAGGCAAAAGCATAACGGATATATCATAATCCCTCCACGGACAGTCCGCTACTGTCCTATTCTCCTACTAGAGTCGTTGGCAGATGATAAAATGGATTATACGGAGTATGCTCAAGGGGAATAATTCGAATTGATTCGCAATCTTTCTATAGGTCAAAACATAATGGATATATCATGACTCCTGAGGGACAGAGGCTACTGTCAATTTCTCCAATTAGGATCATAGAAAATTGATGGAAAGGATTATACCGAGCTTGCTTAAGAATTATTCAATTTCATTTGCTATTTCTTTACACATAAAATTATAGTGGATATACCGTACCCTTGATGGACAGTCCACTGACAGCCTGCTCAGAGAGAAGTGAATGAATGGAACATTGTCCTTCCCGCAAACCCTGATTGACAATGACTACACTTGAGCTCAACTGAAGCGACTAGAGATGTTGCTCATTCTAAAATAACTGTTTCAAATCCAGATATCCAGTAAGAAGAGGTACATTTAATATTAGGTTGGTAAGAAAATCTTGCGACACTTTTTTTTCAATCAATCTATTTTTTCTAATAACAAAGTTCGAGAACATTCGAGAGTCGTCTATGCGAGATTAGTCTAGAACCTTCCATACCACAGTGTTTATAAACCAGTCAGTTGTTCCGCGCAGTCAGTACGAGCAAGAATGGAACAAAGTGCGCTTCGAGCAGTCGCTTATGACGAATTTTTACAAGGGCATTCTGCAAGAGCTGCAGGCGCTAGTATTCGCAGCGCGTTCAAGTGAGAAGCTTTCTTATCATTCAACTGTATTCCGTTGGTATCAACGTTTCCGTGTAGGTGATATATCTTTTGAAGACAAACCCAGGTCCGGCAGGAAATCCGCTGTTGACGATGAAAAACTGCGTGCGCTTATAAAGGCAAAGTCTAACACGCCGTCACGAGAATTAGCCAACAAACTCGGTTGTAGCCACCCCACGATTCTTCAACATCCACAAGAGATGTGATGAAGAAATGTTGTGTCGTCTTGGGTACCACACGATCTCAGCGAATCAAACAAAGCGTCACGGATGTCTATATGTCTTTCACTCCTGCATCGTCCGAACAGAAAGGATTTCCTTCGAGAAATCGTCAATGGAGATGAAAGTTGGGTGCTCTATGTTGACCACACACGCAAGCGACAGTGGCTACCGAAAGGAGAAAAACCAGAGCCAACCCCTAAACCGCCTCGCGGAGTACAGATAGTATTACTCTGTTGTTGGTGGGACTCTGAGGGCTTGCTCTGTTACGAATTGCTATTAGCTAAGTATCCAAATTCGACTTCTACATGACAACGCTCGACCCCACGTAGCTAAGATGACACAAGACTCTATTTCGCAGCTGGGTTGGGCAGTTTTACCTCCTACCGACTACCGTCTCCTCCGGCCATTGAAAAGTTATTTACAGGATAAGGAATTTGATGATCTTGACGATCTCGGAAATGCGCTTAACGGCCTTTTTAACTCACGACCAGAACAATTCTGGACGGAGGGCGTGCAAAGTTTACCAGAGCGTTGAGCACGAGTTATAGATGCAAAGGGGGCGTACATTACTTAATAATATTATATTATGGAAATAATAAGAACTTTTTTTTTACTCTTTTTGTGTGTTCTAAGACTTTCTTACCAAACTAATAATTTCATTGTCTTTGTAGTTTTGATGAAGAGTATCATATAATGGAACAGTCCATTGAATCTAACCAAATCTGATTGAGAATCAGACATCAACTACACGGACTACAACAACAATGTGGAGTAGGATTCTTCGACGAAGGCTGTTATTGGATTCTTGGATATGAATGGAATTGATAGAATTGGTAGCTAACATACAGATCTATGGTATGATCGCTTCATTTTGTTCCATCCTCATCCACCTGTGATGCTATTCAAAAAGTTTGAAGAAAGTATCGGATAGATCTGTGATATATTCACTGCACTCTTGCCTTTGCTTCACTCGACTATGAGGTCACCGAATGAAATTCATAGTGACGGCTATCATCTAGCTGAATGGTTAGCGTACAAATTGATGATTCGTTCACTCCATTTCTGCTTTGTCTCCATCCACCCGTGATTCTACACCGAGAAACTGATGAGTCCCCTATGTCGTCAAGATCTGTGGCATATCTACTGTGCTTTTGCCTCTAGAGAAATCGTTTTGTTCAATCAATAGTTGTGATTTGAAATATTTGATATGCTTCAATGCCTCTGAAGTGCCTGGAGACCAACCCCAACCTTCAACGATTCTATTCATCCTAGAAAAAAATCGTAGGGGGACACTGACCTTGTTTTTTCAAGCTCTATCGCCTAGTGTTTTTTAATTTTCAAAATTCCGACTTTTCTTTTCGACCTCCAACGGGGCCGTTTGGGTTCCAAGCGAGGAGTTATTCTTCCCGGCACCTCGATTGTTCACGACAAGTTTCGGCAGGTCTTGTGCCAGGCTTGGTCCATCATTAGGCTATTCGTCCATACAGACATTGGAAGTCATGGCATCAGGTATACTACTATCGGATTCTTCCAATAGAATCACTGGTGGAAGAAGGAAGAAGAAAGATACAGGTGAGCCATACATCTGTACATTACATATCAGCATGATGAATCATCAATCAATCATGATCAATATCATTATGTAGCGTCATAGGAAAATGAAGGAAAGGCAGGAGCGCAGAGGATATACAACAGTTCCTTGCTTCAAGTATACCACTATCAGATTCTTCCAATAAAATCGCTGGTAGATGAAGAAAGAGCAAGAAAGACGCAGATGCACTATGCATCTCCCTGGTGGAAATATTTCTCTGAGAATTTCTGAAAAACTCTCAAGATTCGGACATTTCCTACAAATCTCTGCAAGTCTCTATAAAGCTCAGAATGATTCTGAAAATCTCTGAAAATATTCTGAGCATTTCTGAAAAACTCTTAAAATTGGGATTTCCACGAGGACTGTATGTCACGTACCATCATGACCATTTGGTAGCGTTGAGAGAAAATAAAGGGAAGACAGGAGCGCTGTGAAAATAACACAAATTTTTGCATCGGATGCACTTGACTGACCAATTGGCGAAGGATTACGCAGACTGTTTAGGATCAACTCGATGAAAATTGAGCAAATACAAAAGTATTCTGATTAAAGAAATTGTTGTAGAATAACAACAGATCACCCAGATTGTTACGACTGGAGATACAATTCATATTAAATATTTTCTTCCAAAGTTCTATCTCTCCAGATGTTCCATCCAAGCTGGATTATACTCCTATTCTCACAAACTTTTATTTCTATCTTTCATTATCTTTGTCTTCAAATGATTCAATCCCCGAATATCATGAATATCAAATATCTCTATTTTCATATATTTTAATGGGCACAGATCATTATTCTCAGATATGTGTCACAAATAGAACTCATCTTATTCAACTGCCCATTTTTCTCTCCATTTCAACATATATTTAATGATGAGGATTTGTGAGAGTGGAGATATGTGAGAATAGATATTTATCAACAGTGATATGTGGGGAAGAATCACCTGAGAATTCAGATGATTGAGAATACAGACCTATCAGTAGCCTGACTCGTGTGACTGTAGATACGATTTATTCTAAAATGATCTCTGCAAAAATTTCATCGGTCCTGTTGTTGCATTCAAGCTGAATGCTATTTCTATCCTCACAAACCTCCATTTTTTTGTACAAGCATACTTGTTCCTTTGTTTTCCACTTGATTCGTTGTTCTCAGATCACAGATCACATGGAGTTCATGAAGAATCCTCAAAAAACTTCACTTAAAATTCAAAGTTTTCAAAAAGTGATTCAAGAATTAATCAATGAACTCTATGCTACCTGAGGTATCATCCCATACAGCACACGAGTTCACGCAAAGAGTTCCCGTTATGCTAATAAATATGTATTCATTATAAATATCTTGAATTCAAAATGAACCATGAATGAACAATTAATTTCCAGAGAGGACTTATATCGAGATTTCATGATGAATTGTCCGGACATTCAAGACGTTTTCATTTCGAATTCAAAATATTCATAATGAATACATATTGATTAGCATAACGGGAACTATTCAAGAGATCTTTGGGAAGTCTTTATAAGTTCAAATTGATCATTTGTGCTGGTTGGGATCAAAGTCAAATGACTTTATTTTCACGTATTTGCACTCTCATAGATGTTGATTTGTAAATATGTATTATTGAGAATATAAAACAATCTTATTCAACAACATATTCCTCTCATCCTCTCAATATATGTTTAAAAATGAGGATCTATGAGAGTAGAAATATCCCACATAGCAGTACAGTCTCAGAAGAATTCTTAAAGAATTTATGGAGAACAAAATGAGTTCAATAAGAGTTCTTTCGAGACTATGGCGCTATGTGGGATGTGAGAATGAAAATTCATCATCTTTGATATTCAAGAGGAGAATTATCTGAAATTGAACAGAATTGAAAATATGGATATCTAATGGGAAATAAAGTATTTGAGAGTAAGGACATTTGGAATATTATGGATCCTTCCGTTCTCAAATGCCCTTAGCCCCAGGGGGCATGAATTAGCGAATGGGAATTCATCTTCAAAGCCCCAGGGGCTACGAATGCCTGCAATCGGAATCATCCTATATGTATATATACGTTATAAATGAGATTATCATCAAGATGATGATGCATATAGCATAACTACACCCTGATGAAAATAGCCGTTAGAAACAAACAGAACGTTTAGCTGAACCTAACGGGATCAATATGTGTTTTTCAAAAACGCATATTGACTCCGTTAGATTCGGATAGGGGTTCTCTCTGCTTTCAACGGTCAGTTTAATCAGGGCAGCTTTGTCTGACTGTGATGACTGAGAATGCAATCGATTTTAAAATGACCCCTTCAAAAGTTTGATCACTCTTGTTATTCTTCAGACTGAATTATTGTTAATTATTTCGTTCTCCAGAG
Organism: Gonatopus flavifemur; assembly: GCA_018340375.1. Lineage (NCBI taxonomy): Eukaryota > Metazoa > Arthropoda > Insecta > Hymenoptera > Dryinidae > Gonatopus > Gonatopus flavifemur. The sequence continues at coordinate 1,920,255 of JAFFJZ010000034.1, forward strand.
CGAGAAAGAAGCGAATAATTAACGAACGTTCGTTAGATGTAACGATAACGCATGCCGGTCATACTCCGCGTGGTCCGTGCCCGAGGAAATTGATTGAATATAAAGGTTTTATTCAAAAGGAATGAACTTCACACGTCGATTTCATTTAACCATATATTTTTATAAACAAACACTTGACAATATCACGAATTCCCAAAGAGTCGGTTTAACGATTCCGCGTACCGAAACGTGAACGTTAAATACAAACGCGGTTTACAAAGAGCAGCGCGTAAGGTGAACCACGTGGTTTTTAATTTCACGACTCAAGTACGTGTTACAGGCTTAATATCATCGACGAGAGTGAGTGTGGGAAGCGACGGTGACTTCTTTCCTCCCGACCCCTTCTAATTACATCTTAGATTCATAGGGGTCTATGTTCGATGTTCCTGGAGGAAGGGGCGTATAATAACCAGGCGCGCCTGGCAGAGAGCATTGACTACTGTCAAGACAATTATGCAAGTAAGTATGTTGGATGGTTTTGCAGGTAGTCTGCAGGGGTTTCCAAAACCGCATTCCTCCAACAGGCGCACCCGGCCTTGAATCCAAGTTTTCCACTTGGTGTTCGAAAAATACCGAACAATTATATTCCTATTCTCACTCCATCCCAGATAGCGCCAGAGTCTCAACAAGGGCTCCAGTTTAAGAGTAGGAGAAGAATTCATTATGAATACTTTGAATTCAAATTGGATTTTTTATCAACACCTTAGTGTCCAGGAAGAATTTATATCGCAAGTTCGGAAATGATTTTCTGAAGATTCTAAATGTATTCATTTTGAATTCATCGGAGTTATATTGGATATGAATCATCATTTGTGCTATCTGGGTATGCTTCATAATTCCATTTCCAAAGTCCACGAAGGGAAAAGTACATTTCTAGAAGAATTCGCGATTAAATATGTTCATACTTTTGGATCTTCCCTACGATTGGCTGGAACCGATGAATCCAGGATTCAAAACATGCCGATGGAAAGGTAGACAATGAATTGTTCAAAAAATGAGCGGCTCTGAGCGCTCCGAGCTGCTTTCAGCGTCAACTCATCGGTCGACTAACATTTAGTTTCCAGAATTCTCCACATCTATACTTGTTTAAGGAAATTCACTTTCCTTTCCTTCTTTTCATCATTTTTGATTTCAATAATCTATCGCTGTCCAATGATGAGATGAATAATGAGAGCCCAAGTGATTTTTCATATCACAGAAATAATCTGAGGACATTTTCTTCATTGCTATGGTTCCTATGAAACTTGACATGAGGATTCAATTTTTAATCTTTTTCAATAGATGGTATATTCAGAAAAAGAAGTGACATCCCAATAAAAAAAACTCCAAAAAAGTAAAAAAATAACGTCAAGCACATCAAAATGCGATCAATATCTACAAAAACAAATCTATAAATCTATTCTCAACAGAAATTTCATTACATTTGAAATTTTGATGCAATGCAACAGGATATGCCTCATCTGAAAAAAAATGTGAAATCAATATGTGCTGTCAAGTACATTTTGTTATCCAAATGGTATGTGAACGATTTTTCGTATTGTGTAATTTTAATTTTTGTCAAGTCTATTCAAAGTAATTTATGATTTTTGAAAAACATCATTGTATTGAAAATGAATATGAAGTGGAGTAGAAGAAAAATTAGGTTCAATCATTTGGCATACCTACTAGAAAGAACTCTGACTCATTTTGAACAAAACGTGTTGGTCATTTTTGAACAGTTTTGAAATTCATGTCGATGCGGAACACTTGGCGTGGCCAATAAAGATTCTATGATAAAAGTGTTCAATAATAAAAGCTCAAAATTTTCCACTAGCCACGTCAAGCTTTTCGTATGGACATGAATTTCAAAACTGTTCAGAAATGACCAACAAGTTTGGTTCAAAATAAGTTAGAGTTCTTTCTAGTAGGTATGCCAAATGACTGAACCTAATCTTTCTTCTACTCCACTTTATATTCATTTTCAATAAAATTATGTTTTTCGAAGATCATAAATCACTTTGAATATAATTCAAAAAAATTGAAGTTATAATATACAAAAAATCGTTGACATACCATGTGGATAACCAAATGTATTTGGCAGCACATATTGATTTGACATTTTTTTTTTCAGATGGGGCATATCCTGTTCTATTGCATCGAAATTTCAAACGTACTGAAATTTCTGTTGAGAATAGATTTATAGATTTGTTTTTGTAGATATTGATCGCATTTTGATGTGCTTGACGTTATTTTATTACTTTTTTATAGTTTTTTTATTGGGATATTTCTGATGGAAGTAACATTACTCCACCATTATACTCTGTATATCAGTGTAGCAGTGTCAGCTGGTCAAATGAACAGCAGAGCTTTGTTCAGTTGATCGTAAAGACATAGAGAACCGATATCTCAGAGTACGAGAGCAAAGTTTTGTTGTTGTCCTAGGTGTATTGGAAGTACAAATTGGTTCGGTCGGGTTTGAAAAGATGATTCTCGCTCTCATTAATGTTTCAAAGTCACAACCGATTCCAATTGTTTCGAAGAGGTTAGACACCTGTGGATAATATTCAGTTGATATCACTCCGAGTTCCTTCTAGAATCCCGATTCTTACTCAGTGAAGTATGTCAAATTTCGTTTTAACTGAGCAGCATTTGCGGGAGGTGCTAGTTTTCTGTATTAATTGGAAAAAAGTGCAGCTGAACCCCATCGAATGCTTGTGGAAGTTTATGGTGAAAATGCTCCAAGTGATGGATCATGTAGGGAATGGTTTCGACGTTTTAAGAATGGCGATTTCAGTGTCGAAGACTAGCCTCGCTCAGGACAACCACAAAGATTCGAAAACGAGGAATTCGACGCTTCACTCGACGAAGATCCGAGTCAAACGCACCAGGGGCTTGCGGAATCATTAGGAGTTACGCAACAAGCAGTTTCCGTACGATTACAATCCATGGGCATGATTCAAAGGCAAGGCAATTGGGTGCCTTATGACTTAAAGCCTAGAGACATTAGACGGCGATTTTTCACTTGTGAGCGACTGATTCAAAGACAACGAAAGAAAGGGGTTCTCACATCGGATTGTGACAGGAGATGAGAAATGGATATTCTACGATAACCCCAAGAAAAGAAAATCCTATGCTATGCCCGGTTAATCGTTGCCATCGACTTCAACATCGACATCAAAGAGGAATATTCATGGTTCAAAGATCATGCTGTGTATCTGGTGGGACCAAAAGGGTGTCATATACTATGAGTTGCTAAAACCTCACTTTAAAAAATTGCTTCCTGAATTTCATAGAAATGTATGTGAAGCAATTAACATATACCTTTTTTATCGAATTTTCAAAACTTCTTTGGCTTTTCATATGAAATTTTATGATATCTCATACAGAATTACGATTTTTCATACATTTTTAAATGAATTTTCACATATTTTGCATTAAATTTCATGAATTCATGATTGAACTTGATTTCAATTACAAGTTTCAGAATTTTCATATACATCTGATATCGGAAATTTCAGAATATTTTTTACAGTGCTGGTGATTCTATTACGAGTGATCGGTATAGGCTACAATTGATTCGTTTGAGTCGTGCGTTACGAGAAAAATGTCCGGAATACAAGGAAAGACATGACGAAGTTATTCTTCTACACGATAATGCTCGGCCTCATGTCGCAAAAGTAGTGAAAAATTATCTGAAAACGCTGAAGTGGGATATTCTACCGCACCCGCCGTACTCGCCGGACATTGCTCCTTCTGATTACTGGTTATTCCGACAGATGCAGCACGATTTGGCAGGCCACCGGTTCACTTCGTTCGAAGGAATCGAAAATTGGCTCTCAACTTGGATCACCTCGAAAGACGAGACGTTTTTTCGTAACGGAATTCGAAAATTACCCAAAAGATGGGGAAGAGTGATAGCCAGCGACGGACAATACCTTGATCAAGTTGATAACTCATGTTCTTCTGAAATAAACGCATCTTCAACTGTGGAAAAACGAACCGAATTAATTTGTACTCCCAATATATAATCACTTTATTTAGCAGGAGGGTCTCCATTTCAGCGAGGAACTCTAAAATTTCTCCAGAATAGTATATAATTTCGAGGAATTCCCAAGTTGAAAGACAATTCTCTAATAGAAATATTTCATCACAGGGGAAATATTTTATTTTCAAGGGGATACTAGAGTATCATCCGAATAAATATTTTATTGTAAGATTTCTCCGAACAGAATTTATGAAACCCTGGGTGAAAATGATGTGGATGGATTGCCGCGGAAGAGTAAACAGGACCGCATCTAAACGCGAAAGAAGCAGAAATTGAAAGGTTTTTACGCTCCATCGGTTTCAACATTTCCCACACAGCACCGGATGTCCCAGTAATATCGCAAAATATGAAATTAGAAACGCGTGACATTCTGCAAAACCTCTCAAGAAGATTGTCAGAATGTCTGCAGGATGTCTCATGTCACCATCTGTGTAACATTCCAGAAATATTCTGGAGGTCATATTCTGGAGACATCCTGAAATATTGCTGTGATCACTTCAGCGATATTTTGTGGGGAAAAAAATGTAACAATCACATATATTTAAAAGCTTACAAGATATGACTTCGAGTTGAAAAAAAATTTCTTTAGAGTTTATTTCTACAAATATTGAATGAGCTCGGCCAGAATCACTTTGGGTGGAAGGAAACCTGCTGCGACGTCGATTATTAGAAAGTTCCGTCCTTGGGGATTGAACCCGAGTTCTGCGAGTGACAGTTAAGCTTCTATCATATCAGCGAATCACCGAAATAACGACACCATTTTGAGAGTGCCATTTATTGTAATCATCGTGATGGGAGTTTGAAAAAGTCCTTTCCGTGGAATATAGACCAATCGGTTCAGAATCTTCTGACACAAAACATGAGTGGGTCGTGGGAGAGAGGTTTTTTCGACCTTGACTTTCAAATTTCACCAAGTGCTGAATGAGATTGATGGAAAAACTTTCAAAAATTTGTTTCCGTGGGATATAGACCAATTGATTCAGAATCTCTTGAAATAGAAAATGAATAGCGCTTGAGAGGAACTTTTTTCAAAAGCTGCACCTCCATAATTTATCAAGTGCTGGAGCAAATTGATGAAAAAATGTCAGAAGTTCGTCTCCGTGAGATATAGACCAATCGATTCAGAATATTCTGAGGCGAAAAGTGAATAGGTCGTAGGAGAGTCGTTTTTTTCGATCCTGAATTGGAAATTTTACAAAGTCCTGGGTCAGGTGTATGAGAATTAATTCCGCTTCGTAAAATATTGTTACTGTCATATTCTCAGAATATTTGATTTGCGACAAATTTAGCATATCCCGGGAAAAAAATTCCATATATGAATTCATATATGCATTCATATATGAGCATATATGGATTTTGGCCATACATGTTCATATATGGTCATATATGAAAGTGGGGAATCTATCAGCATTGATCTCACTTCTCTCTCCTTTGGTTTTTCATCACATTCCATGTAAAATTGTGACATTTTCTTGTCCATATATGGGTGTATATGATAATGTATAATTGAATATGATCACATATGGCCATATACAGTCTCATTCATACATGATCATATATGGCCAAAATCCATATATGCTCATATATGATCTCATATGTATTTCATATATGTTCATATATGATTCATATATGATTCATATACGCTCATATACGACCATATATGAATCATTCTTCCCCGGGATTCCCCATCGTAGATTTCCAGAAAATTACAGATCATTATACCTGCAATGTTCCAATTGAGATATTCTCAGAACATTTCAGACGAAATATTGTATCTGCAATATTTATCGGATCTTGCATGAATATTTCACACAGAAGGTTCTGAGCAAGGCATTATAGTATTCTAGAAATATTACTCAGACATGGGGTGCTGTGTGGGTTTTCACCAAGGACAGTCTGAAATTTTCAGGGAATAATATTTGATACTCTATGTATTGCGCTTTCGAAGATTATTCTTTGAAAGTTGTAGACTGTTCTATACATTCAGTACAGAGAAGTCTCACAGACAAAATGTTCTTTACGCTGGTATATGGAGAAAATTGCCGCTCGAAAATATAAGAATTCTTGTTATTTTTCTTAGTGAACTAGGAACAGGGATATGATATTTGTGTTATGAATCTTTACATAAAAATCCGGAAGATTACGGATATCGTAGGAAGAGTCATAGGTAGTATTGAAGTGGGTCGGTGCCGAATCAACGAAAAACCAAATCAACGAAAAAAAATTTACTAGCAGTATGAAGTTGTCATTTTGTTGCAGTATGAAATGAAATCAGTCATAGATCATTGATTAAATTAAACGAAAATCTTTATGGTAACCTATTCACTGCACCCGTTTATTACAGTAGACACGTAATTCATCATTCTAATAAAATTATTAATGATCTTCCTAATCGATCGGTACAATCAAACTGTTTCAAACGTCTGTAGAGAACGAAAATCGGTTTGTTGTTATCATAAACATAACAAAGGGAAATTAAGTTCACCGTGGGGTTGTGTTAGCAAATCAATGTTTTTTACTTTTCGTTCAATTTAATCAATGATCTATGACTAATTTCATTTCATACTGCAACAAAATGGCAACTTCATACTGCTAGTAAATTTTTGTTCGTTGATTCGGCACCGACCCATTGAAGTTTCAAACGCTGAACGTGAAATTTTATGAACCATATAATAAAATTCAGTTATTGATTCGTATTCGCCCTCATTTTCATGTGAGAATCCATTTTACAAACCTTCCTGTTTCTGATTTAGCAAGCAAAAGGAGACAAAGTAGTAAATTTTTTTCTCCACGTATCTCCTTAAGACCTTTGTTGAATTTGTCCTAACAACTGATGATATTCATATGATATTACTGGAATATTATCCACAATTTCCGTGGGATATTATTGTGTATAGCCGACTAAATGTTCGAATGATCCATCATTTTTGTATTAATATCAATTAATTGAAGTTTAAATTCAATATGAACGTGTTATTAATTTTTCTATCAGTCCTGACATCTGGAAACACTGTGTTTCTCCATTGAAAATCCCTCTGAATATCTATGAACATCTTTGAAAAACTATGAACACCTCTGAAAAACTGCACTGGAAGTTTTTGAGATTTTCACAGATTCCTAGTGAAATTTTTTCACCAGGCAATTTTCAAAATAAGACCATATACATATATGTTAATTTGAGAGAGATATACGGCTCTTTTTGAAGAGGAATTCTGTCAGATGTATCATTTTGAAATCCTCTTTTTCTATCATTTCCACACTGAAAGAAATCAACACTTTTGATATGTTCGAATATTAGACCTGTATTCTCAATTTCGTGTCAATTCCAAAACGATACCGATATTAGTCTCTAACTCCTGTGCACCCCCAGTATCGACGATATTTTCGAGTATCGAATATCCGGTCTCAGTATTGTCTCGCTTCCAAATACAACAGTATCGTCTCGAGTCTCGTGCACAGCTAAACCACGCTACGCCGGAAGCGCAAGCCTTGAGAGAGTGCAAAATCAGAGTCCCGAAATCTTCTCATTCTCAATATTCAGATAATTTCTTAAGAATCCTTCGACGGATCCATACTGTGATATATATCGCGGTGCGAATCATGAGCAACATTCATCTTGACCTCACATCATTCAAAGAGGATGCACATCATTTAGTACAGGAATGGAAGACAAGGAAGGATGTGAAAATTGAAGGAATATATACATATCTTTCTATAATCAATTTTTTGCTCACCTTGTTTTCACAAACCATTGATACTTGTTGCATAGGATGCAAAATATCGTAGAACATCTGATTCGGGTGCTCCCGATGTATTTCATTGGCACATTCAATACAAAGATATAGAGGAGGAGGTGAATCAGCAGCGAAAGTAATAGAAATGCGATGGTCAAAACAAACTTTGCCAGCTTCTGCATTTCCAGCATTTGGACATAAGTCTCGTTGACAAACGAACGGTGTCAGATCATCTGAAAATAATTGGAAATACATGTACGTTCATATTTGACTCAGAACATCGATGTATACTCTAACTTATTCCCCCAGAGGCATTCAACTTTCTTGCCTTTCGAATCTATTTTCGTCAGTGTTATTTCTTCTTGCATCAGAATCGGAAGTGTACTCAATCCTGTTCTGAACCATGTACACAATCACGTACACAATCTTCAACTTGAGAGACCTTTAGCATGAGTGAAGATTTTTCCCGAGTGTGACGGAAATCTGGAATGGTGCAGCTTGGGTGCTCCGGTGATTCCATACGGAATGACTCCAACAGGACTCAGATCTTCGTATACACATAGAATCAAGTTCAAGATTGTGTACAGAATGTCAGTTTGAGAATGCGTGAAACCTAGCGACTGTTCTATTCCATTACAAAATACTGAGATTTGACAATAAATTTCCATCATGTATGAACCCATTTACTCGAAATTGGAATTGTTATGAACAATCAAATCTCGACTCAGGTCGTTTTTTCGGCGATCTACTGAGATGGTATAAAAATGATTGAACATGAATTGATCTCTAGTACGAGATTTCTTGCATGTTGCTGAAGTTCGAATCGTTCATAATAACGCAAATTGAAATTCAAATTTACAAAATCTGATGAATTATCGGTGTTTATCTTCGCGAATGAACTCCTCGGAACTGGGAACATTGTTTATAGCATGTACTGCGAGATTTCGAGTCTTCAACAGCTGAGTATTTTATTATTCGACTACTAATTCGTTTCAATAAACGATTCAAACTTCAGCGACATATTTTTTGCTTTTGATATTGACCTATAACATTTATTGTCGTATGAAACAATAATGACACATGATTGACATTTTGTAACATCCAAATCAATTGTGGTTTCCTCGATACGCCAATATTAGGTAGAGTAGGTTTCCCAATAGAATCATGTGATTGAATTCCTAAATGATTCAATTGGGATTCATTTGAATGGTTAGGGGAGAGTCAGATAGAACCGGGTAGGAGGGTCAAATCGGGTACCTCGATATCTCTCTGGATTAGTGGTGCCATCTAACGACGAACGCTTGGACCTCTAGCAGTGAACATTTTGAGCAGTTGAGAGAATAACAGCATCGGTACAACGTGGTTCCTGACTTACAACGTTATTCAAAGTTTTCTGCGGAAAGATTATTAAAGTTGATGCATTTGCATAGTAACTGTCAAGTGCCTTAACATTCTCTGGAAAAAGAGGTACGTGTATACTCCAATTGAGCATGTTTTCCTGCGTATTTGCATTTTCTATCCATTTGTCTAGAGCAACGCATATCCTTTCTATGCCATATTGGACTCCACAAGTTACTGTCGGGTCAAATCGGGTACCAAGGTATGGGGTGAAACCGAGTACCCAATTTTTCCCTCAATTGATAAAGCTACACAGAATTTTCGGCTTCATTCTATGATGATCAATGAAACATGTTCAATACAATGAGAACTAACTACAATGCTGTTTTGGGTGTTGATATTGATGATAATATTGTCACGTCCCGTAATTTTTCACCCCTCCGCATTGCATTTTTGGATGCAATGTCATGGGGTGGATTGTGCGACTTCCGTTCGTACCACCGCACAGTGGGAGAAATCACGAAAAAGCTGGCCAAAAGTCCGAAAATTCAAGTCATCAGATTGGCTTGGCAGTGAGAATTCATCGAGAAGGGGGCCTAATGTATTGATTTCTGGAAAGCAGAGGGAGCTACCTTTCGCACTCGCTCTCCTCGATCAGCCTGAATGTACCACTCAATCGGTTACTCGCTCGGGCTACCTTTGATCAGGTTAAACTGTGCCGCATTCAAAACGGGATACAAAGTGTTGTGAGCGTACAATTCCATCTCCGCGGAATGGAGGATGTTCCTGGAGGTAAGCCGAATAATTTAAGCTATTTTGCATTTGGTTTTTGAATTTTTTTTGATATGTTCAGAGTAAATTGAATCAGGGGTCCATAATAACGAAAAATCCGAGAAAATATTTTTCATCAATCGTGAAAAAAGTTATCACTTACGTCTTCTTACGTATATTCCAAGATAAGAAGTATAGTTTGTAGTGTATATTTTGAGAATCCGAAGAGAAATTAGCCGCCTCTCTCGGCCAACAGGTTGTTTTACGCTTTTCCGTTATGATATCACGTGGTAATGCGCTTTCATTAATCGATCATCTTGCTTCAGAGGGTCAGGATTCGACTTGAAACACAATAGGAAGGCCCCTCTAACCTTGTGACCAGACAATGTGAAGGTTTATCTGACCCTTTTATATACTGGGTGTTCATGTTCAAAATGATTCCGTTGAAAAATACGGGTGTCCCACTAAATTTTTCCCTACGACCATGTGGTAATCTCATTTCGAGCAGGTTTAAACATGGATGTTGATGTATTATAACAGAGTTTTCAACATTTTCATAATAATCTAATAGGCTTTTCTCACAAATTTCACAGGCTCCGGCATTTTGGACATAAGTTGTACGAGGCAAGAAATCTTTGAAATCATAAGAAATGATTTGAAGTCGGACATTGAAACGAAGGTGAAGATGTTAGAAGAAAGGTGAACACCAGTTTTGAGTTTTCTACATCAATATATCCTTGATTAATATTTTTTGCAATTCAAATGTAGTCAATATGCGTGATAAATATCGTTTGTGGAAAATTGTTATAAATATCATGTCCTTTGTCGAAGTTTATGACAAGTAACCTTCAGAATGTTGTGTTTTGAAAAGTTTTTCAAAATTTCAAGAGTTTTTGCGAAACTCATCCGCACAAATTTGATCCGTCATTTTGTTTTCTGGAAAGAGAACCTGAAATTCCTTCTCAGCGACTCGAAAAACCCTCATATATCAATTTTGATGAGAATTGAAACAATTTTCAGAAAATTTATTTGCCATACCCACTGAACATGAAACATTACTGAGATGTTCATCAATGTCTCACTGAAGTTTCATATGTAATGTTCCGAAGAAACATATACAGTGCACAACATAGATATTTCTTTAGAAATATCTCGCAATTCGTCATCTCTGAAATGTTGCAAATGAAACTTCTCAAATGTGTGGTTTCATAGTCATTTCATAAACACTGTTACGAACAGTGATGCCAGCATTTGGTCGACCGAGTCGATTTACCCTCTCCATCTGACCATTTCTCGTCCCCACCATTCCAGCCGGGAGTACGCACACATTGAAACCCGTATTTATGTGATTCGGAACCGGTCGGTTTACTTCGAGTCAGCTCGGACAATCGAGAGAGAACCAACTATCCGTCGGTCTTTGTCTTCTCAATATGTTTTACGATCGGCTAACTCCGTGCAAGATCGGAAAAAATTTAAAGCCCACGCGGTCGACTTACCGAAAAGTTTCACCGCTTTTTCTTTTCCAAGCGACAATTTTATTGTAATCAGTATCGAACTGACTTACCCGGCACCCCGGGCAATTCTCGGCCGGGGCCCTTCGATATTTTTTTCGTTTTTTTTTCAAATCAAGAGCCAGTTCAATACTGATTATTAAATTATCACGATGAAATATAAATTTGATGCATAGCATCATTTAATTGAATTAAAATCGAATATGAGTAAATAATTTTTCAATTCTTATTTATTCTTCATAAATTTTATAAGATTATTGGTTATTCTTATGACTGATTATGAAGCTTTCAAGAACTCCTATATGTATTGTATAAAAATTTTCTAATAGTTGCGTATTTCTAATCATTATTTTGAATCTTGATGATTTTTCAATGAATTTCATTAGAATTGTCAATCAATCGATGGTTGAAGAATTCTAAGATAGTTTGGGGATCTATGATAAATGTCCTGCGGTGAATTCTATAATTTTCCCTGATAAATTAATTTTCAGAGATCACTATGATATTCCAGTAATGAGGATAATCAAATCAACATCGATTATCAGATGTTGATCAACATCAAAATAATCAGACTGAATATTCAATTGATTGAGTGCAAATTATTTTCAATGGACTGAATAATTAGATTTGAGCATTCAAATAGATATTTCATCATTTCACGCATTATCAGTCTCTTTCCTTCGCTGCATTACTTCATAGACGTAATATGTGGATCGAAATATTACAAGACCCCATAGCCTAGCGGCAAAAGACATGTTTCTTGCGGAAGAACGGTCGGGTTCGATTCTGTGTGGGAGACATTTCATTTTTTTCTGTCATCTCTCTGGTGAATAATTAAATTTCACATCCGATTATTATTTTTTATGTCATTACATCGTCATGTTATCAATAATCCTGATCTTTCGGAATGCACTTGCGGATTCGACCAAGTACAGGTCCGAGTCGATTGGAAATTTCCCAAATATCCGTGTCCATGAGATATACACAGTAAAAATTTTTTCGTCAAATTCAACACACAAGCAAATGTTAACCATTTTTCTCCACACTCAACGTGTGTTGATTCCAGAGTGACACTCACAAAGTGTTAATTTGAACTCGAATAACATTTTAATGTGTTGAAAATGAATCGATCGAACAGCATTTGATCAGTGTGTTAAATGAACACACAAAAGTGTTAAATATTCAACACTTGAATTTTGACACGTACTTCTTTTTTACACAATGGCGGAATTTCTTTTTACTGTGTAGACCGATCGACGCAGAATCTTCTGAAATGAGAAATGAATAGCATTTCAGAGGAACGTTTTTGAAGAAGTGTACTTGCAAATTCTATCAATTCCTGTGATGAATTGATGAAAAAATTTCAAAAATTTGTGTCCATCGAATAAAGACCGATCGATTCGAAATCTAATGAAATGAAAAATCAAATCACTTCGTAGGAACGTTTTTGAAAAAGTATACTTGCAAATTCCATCAAACCCTTTGACGAATTGATAAAAAAATTTCGAAACTTTGTCTCCGTGGAATATAGACCGATCGATTCTGAATCCCCTTACGCAGAGCAATGGATTCTAAGGAGTATGACAAATATCATGAAGGCTGGAATATTTCATAATATATTTTCGAGTATGAGGACAAGTATCTAGATTATAAGTGTTATAAGTACAAGTATCCATTTATGATGAAGGTGTTTGTTTTGGGGTAGATGGTACTGTCAACTCCAAAGAATTCTTGAAGAGTTCTATTCTCGCTCTTGAAAAAGGATTCTTCGTGTGGTATCTTGGCGGGTTCATGTCCTGAGGAATATCTTTTTTCCCGATTTCATATTATTCTTTTCTCAATTCAAGCAACTGAAGATAGTAATTGTAATGATCTTATATTTTAATAGGAACTAACTTTTTTTCCTTGCTGTTATTATATTGATATATTACTGGTTGACGGCACCATCTACCCCAAAACAAACACCTTCATCATAAACGGATACTTGTACTCATAACACTTATAATCTAGATACTTGTCCTCATACTCGAAAATATATTATGAAATATTCCAGCCTTCATGATATTTGTCATATTCCTTAGAATCCATTGCTCTCCGTGGGGAGATCCAGAATCGATCGGTCTATATTCCACGGAGACAAAGTTTCGAAATTTTTTTATCAATTCGTCAAAGGGTTTGATGGAATTTGCAAGTATACTTTTTCAAAAACGTTCCTCCGAAGTGATTTGACTTTTCATTTCATTAGATTTCGAATCGATCGGTCTTTATTCGATGGACACAAATTTTTGAAATTTTTCCATCACTTCTTCAAAAACGTTCCTCTGAAGTGCTATTCATTTCTCATTTCAGAAGATTCTGCATCGATCGGTCTACACAGTAAATAGAAATTCCGTCATTGTGTAAAAAAGAAGTACGTGTCAAAATTCAAGTGTTGAATATTTAACACTTTTGTGTGTTCATTTAACACACTGATCAAATGCTGTTCGATCGATTCATTTTCAACACATTAAAATGTTATTCGAGTTCAAATTAACACTTTGTGAGTGTCACTCTGGAATCAACACACGTTGAGTGTGGAGAAAAATGGTTAACATTTGCTTGTGTGTTGAATTTGACGAAAAAATTTTTACTGTGTATATCTCATGGACACGAATATTTGGGAAATTTCCAATCGACTCGGACCTGTACTTGGTCGAATCCGCAAGTGCATTCCGAAAGATCAGGATTATTGATAACATGACGATGTAATGACATAAAAAATAATAATCGGATGTGAAATTTAATTATTCACCAGAGAGATGACAAAAAAAAATGAAATGTCTCCCACACAGAATCGAACCCGACCGTTCTTCCGCAAGAAACATGTCTTTTGCCGCCAGGCTATGGGGTCTTGTAATATTCCGATCCACATATTACGTCTATGGAGTAATGCAGCGAAGGAAAGAGACTGATAATGCGTGAAATGATGAAATATCTATTTGAATGCTCAAATCTATATATTCAGTGCATTGGAAATAATTTGCACTTAATCAATTGAATATTCAGTCTTATTATTTTGATGTTGATCAACATCTGATAATCGATGTTGATTTGATTATCCTCATTACTGGAATATCATAGTGATCTCTGAAAATTAATTTATCACGGAAAATTATAGAATTCACCGCAGGACATTTATCATAGATCCCCAAACTATCTTAGAATTCTTCAACCATCGATTGATTGACAATTCTAATGAAATTCATTGAAAAATCATCAAGATTCAAAATAATGATTAGAAATACGCAACTATTAGAAAATTTTTATACAATACATATAGGAGTTCTTGAAGGCTTCATAATCAGTCATAAGAATAACCAATAATCTTATAAAATTTATGAAAAATAAATAATAATTGAAAAATTATTTACTCATATTCGATTTTAATTCAATTAAATGATGCTATGCATCAAATTTATATTTCATCGTGATAATTTAATAATCAGTATTGAACTGGCTCTTGATTTGAAAAAAAAACGAAAAAAATATCGAAGGGCCCCGGCCGAGAATCGCCCGGGGTGCCGGGTAAGTCAGTTCGATACTGATTACAATAAAATTGTCGCTTGGAAAAGAAAAAGCGGTGAAACTTTTCGGTAAGTCGACCGCGTGGGCTTTAAATTTTTTCCGATCTTGCACGGAGTTAGCCGATCGTAAAACATATTGAGAAGACAAAGACCGACGGATAGTTGGTTCTCTCTCGATTGTCCGAGCTGACTCGAAGTGAACCGACCGGTTCCGAATCACATAAATACGGGTTTCAATGTGTGCGTACTCCCGGCTGGAATGGTGGGGACGAGAAATGGTCAGATGGAGAGGGTAAATCGACTCGGTCGACCAAATGCTGGCATCACTGGTTACGAAACGTTCCACAACTGATCGTTCTTGAGACATTCCAAATGAAACTTCCCAAATGTGTGGTTTCATAGTCATTTCATAAACACTGTTACGAAACGTTTCACAACTGATCGTTCTTGAGATATTCCAAATGAAACTTCCCAAATGTGTGGTTTCATAGTCATTTCATAAACACCGTCACGTAACGTTTCATAACTGATCGTCATTGAAACATTCCAAATGAAACTCCCCAAATGTATGGTTTCATAGTCATTTCATAAACACCGTCACGTAACGTTTCATAACTGATCGTCATTGAAACATTCCGAATGAAACTCCCCAAATGTATGGTTTCATAGTCATTTCATAAACACTTTAACTCAACGTTCAATAACTGATCGTTATTGAGACATTCCAAATGAAACTTCCCAAATGTGTGGTTTCATAGTCCTTTCATAAACATTGTTACGCAACGTTTTATAACTCATTGTTATTGAGACATTTCAAATGAAATTTCCCAAACTGAGAATTTAATAAATGTTTCGTAATAATATTACAGGATTATTCCACCATTTGTCATATTTGACGCGTTTTGAAACACATCTCTCAAATTTTGAATCCCAAGGATTTTTAGCAACAATGATTTAGAAACGTTCCACGACTTATTATTTTTTGAACTTTGAATATACAATATTTCAAATGTTCAATTTCATGAAAGTTTCGTGATGATGCATTGGAGATATTTTACTCATAATATTTTCTGCAACGAGTGAAATAAAATTTTCGGCGTACAAAAAAGGAATGTTTTTTCTCCTTTTCAACCTCTACTACCACGTGGGTGAAAACAACCGACCATTTACCGCTTTTTGTCTTTTTTGTGATTGGTCATCTGTATTTATAAAAGCTCATGATTAATCAATTGCGTTAGATCTAACACTTCGATGGCAACACTACTTCGCAGTATAACTTGTTTGAACAAGTGCTTTCACAGTGAATTCCACTTACTTGGGACATCTCTGTCCTTTGTTATCATCGTCGATCGGAAAGAGATATCCCAAGTGCGCCCCAGTGTAGTAAGCGGAAATCGCCATCAGATTTGACACGAGAACCATATTTATACAGGCGCAACGGTACGTACGTGTAAAGACAGAGAGGATATGGTTACGAACACATCCTAGCATGCTTTCTCCTTTACTCTGGACTGTTATAAGTCAGAGCAACGAACAAAAGCATGCTAGGCTGCGCGCGCAACCATATTCTCTCTGCTTCACGTGGACATACCGTTGCGTCTGTATAAGTAAGGTTCTCGTATCAAAGCGGTGGTTTGAGCATACCATGAAAAAAGCCGGTGGAAGAAAGTGTCAGTCAAATTTGTGAAATTGTGAATAATGCAGTAAAGATCACTGAAAATCACACGGTTTAGATCATATTCAAATACGTCATAAAAGTGTTAAAGAAGAAATATAAATCGAAAAATAAATACGCGTAGACAAGAGAACCACGTGCGTGCCATGGAAGCAGTGGAACAGAACAAAACGACGGTAAGTGAACAATGATTATTTTCAGGGTGATATAAACTACAATCGTAATTACTTATTGCATGAAAATATGCAAAAATTGAATCATAATATGCATAAAATGAGCCTCTGTAACCTCTCAGAAATTATCAATCGATTTTAGGTTATAGATATTTCATTTAAGTATGGTAGCTAACCTAACAATAATTGATAACGCATCGAATAAACAATTGCAATCGCATGGACTTATATTCACAATCTACTATATTTCCATTCGTTTTTATTATGAATAAAATGAATTAACTGAACATAGCTTTTGATGGTTCAATTATTAAATGAATATTCTCTCATTCCAAAAAGAATACATAACTTCTAACGCTCCATGGACATGTCATTAATATTTATTCTTCACAATGTATTGTATTCCTTTTCATCATATCAAGGGATGTTTATTTTGATGTGATGAAGAGGAAAAAGATATTTCATCTGTAAAGCATCGGTTCCTATTGATTGAAACGTTTCAAAATATATATACATTGTTTCCTTTACTGATGAAATTATTCATATGTACATTTAGTCAATTATTCACTCAATTTGTTATTCATATAATTTCTCAATTATTTAATGAATCATTCATTTTTACTCATTTTATCAATTTCATGAAATAATCATACTCATTTATCTCATATAAATTTAGTCTTGATACACTCATCTTTTTGCGTACATGAAATGTGTACAAACTGTAATAAAAAAAGAGCGATTTATGCCTATTGAATGTTACCCTGTTTGAAATAGTCTACAAAATTCCGTTACAAATGTTCAAAATGCAACTTTATTGACTCCCACTGAATAACATTTTCATTCATCAGTTTCAATTTCTGAATTTCCCATCCATCAATGAAGTTCTATATAATATTTCAAATGAAGTATTCTGGTGGAAGCCATAGTAACGTTGATTTACCTGAATAACAGAATAATGAAAGAAAAACACAAAAATTTCCTGTAACATTCATTTTTCATGATGTAAAAATTTTAATCAATTCAGCATATGTAAACCAACCACCAATATGAGAAAGATGAAAAGGTTCAAATAAAAACTCACCTTATAAAAAATACACACATGTAAGGAAATAGTTATGATAGTTTAATTCATGGAACGACTCAATCCTTCCTTCAAATATATATATATATTGATGAATCAAATAATCACAATTTCACATTCAAATCAGTATTTTGTGAAATAATTTTCTCATATCTTATTCGTTGAATAATATACCTAATTTCTCGATATTATTCCAATGCATTTGAATTTTTTCCAAAAACTTCCTAGAAATTTCATTGTATTTATATTACTTCATCTAAAATTTTATAATTTATCGAATTATACTGAATCTTGTTTGGTATCGCTTATAGTTTTTATGTTTTAAAAATTTCTAGAGCACATTTCCGTAATGAATATGATGGAAACATTTTTAAAACTTCCGTGATCTCTATCATCCGATGTGAAACAATATAATCTGAGGAATTTTTGAAACTTCTTGTCAGAAATTCTTAGAGAAATTTCTTTTGTACTTACATGATCATTTATACATTGCTACACTGTGAATATTGTTTACCTGCATCATACATCCAATAATATTCTCCACTCAATCATTCAATCAGTCACTCGTTCAGGCGTGATAAATCAATCAAAATAGTCACTTGAGTATGGGAACAATTATTTTTCAATTATTAAATATAGATTATTCAAAGTATTGATTAATTTTATTTACATTTTGGTATAATCATTTCAAAATTTTCATTCTCCTTCTCTCAATGTATGAATCTCGAGGAGAGAATGTATTTGGTGTGTCAAAATGTGACTTACTCTCATATTTGCCCATATCGCCAAGTAGCTATTTTGATTAATTCACTTTATTTTATTGTTGAATTATTTGACATACGATTTATGTTGATATTTCATTCTAATTGTACATTATTGATATTTTATAGATGAATAATGTGAAAGTTTTTTGATTTATATTGTCATTTATTGATTCAGTGATTTATTGATTCAAATGACAGATGCAAACTGTGGAAAAAAAATTATGATGGCTAATTTATAATAAAAATAGTGTTCTTGCTGGTAATGAATGTTATTAGAATACTTATTTCGAAAATTTTTCAATTTATGAGTCCAATTGGTACTCGCATAGTATCAAACATTAGTACAGCAGAGTGACCACGACCGGGAATTCTTAACAAAATCCTTCAATCGCGTATTCACATTGGATGGAATGACCAATGAAAATGAAAGGAAATTTCCGGTATGGCTATTCTGTACAGCTACCTTATGAGAAGAAATTTTTGATTTCTGTGTCTCACTGTCTCACTTTCCAGAAAAATAGCAAAGAATGTTTATGAACACTATTTCAAACTCCTCAAAATTGAAATCTTGCGATTAAATGTATCAATGTATTTACTATTGGTTCATAGATTCCAAGAAAACAAAAGGATATCGCAGTAGTATCCAAACGTCATTTACGGAGAATTTTTGGCAAAGAACGTGAAAAATTGAAAGAATTAATTAAAACTGACAAAATACCAAATTCACAATATTTAGAAAATGGAGAAGCTTCAATTTCCATAAATGATCTGGACCACATTCGATATATGGATGAACTTCTTGAGCAAGACTCTACAACTCCCACAGAAGAAACCAAAGAAACAAATCAAGAATATGTATTTTGTGATCAACCCCTTCACCTACCTTCGACTAGTTTCAATGAAATAAACACTTTGTTGGATAATGATATCATTAATAACAGTAATGAAGTTATTGATTGGTCAAATTTGTCTGCACAAATACAAGTCGATGAAAACTTTTCTGGAATAGAAAGTTGCAATAGCTTTTCTAAAAAGATCGCGAATTGGATTCTGAAAAGTAGAGTGTCACGCAGTTCTGCAAATGAATTGTTGAAGTTATTGGAAGAAGAAGGAATGAATGTTCCGAATGATTATCGAGTTTTATTGAATACACCAAAGAGCTATAAATCTATAGATGTACCACCTGGAACATACATCCACTTTGGTGTTGAGGGTGGCATATTGTCCAAAATTGAGAAAACAAAGTTTGTGTTGGATGTTGATACTCTTGAAATCATAGTCAACGTCGATGGATTGCCTTTGACTAAATCTTCTCACAGTCAGTTTTGGCCTATTCTAATTTCTCTTGATCATACAGGCCTGTCGGAACCATTAATTGCTGGGGTATATCATGGAAATATTAAACCTGAATCTATAACAAGTTTTTTTGGATGAATTTGTCAAAGAATGTTTACATTTGAAGAATCATGGCTTGATCATTGATGATAAAGTAGTTAAAGTTACAGTTAAAATGATTGTTTGTGATGCTCTTGCAACAGCATTTGTTCTAGGAATAAAATCTTTCAGTGGTTATTATGGATGTAACCAATGCACTCAAAAAGGTGTAGTTGTTAAAGGAAGGATAACATTTCCTCAGCAAAATGCACCTTTGAGAACTAACGATGATTTTGCGTTGCAATTACAAGCAGATCATCACAAACATTCAACTCCGTTGGAAAAACTTGGAATAGGTTTAGTTACTCAAGTACCTCTTGATTATATGCATCTTATTTGTTTAGGCGTAATGAGAAGGCTTTTAATGTTTTGGGTGAAAGGAAAAAAACATATGAGAATGAACGATATTTATAAAGAGAAGACATCGAAATTATTAAAACTTTGCCGAAAATTCATTCCGGTGGAATTTATAAGATTACCGCGATCATTACAAGAAATAGATAAATGGAAGGCTACGGAATTTCGACAGTTTTTGCTTTATACTGGTCCTGTTGTGTTGAGAGGATTATTGAAACCAAAACAATATCGACATTTCTTAACTTCACATGTGGCTATAAGAATTCTATGTTCCTCATATTGTTTTGCTCTCAATACCTATGCGAAAGACTTGCTTAGTTATTTTGTTCGGAAATATTCGGAAATATACGGTCCTGAATATATTACTTACAATGTTCATAATCTTTTGCACTTATGTGATGATGTAAAGCTATATGGAAAACTGGACAACTTTGGTGCCTTTCGATTCGAAAATTACATGAGTAAAATTAAGAGATGCTTAAAAACTGCGCGCCATCCATTGCAGCAAATATACAATAGGATTTTGGAAGAAAGGAATTTATTACATCTTTCAAAAGAAGATAATTCTACATTACTCCCAGAAAATGCTTCATGTATGGAATTCAATGAAAACGGAACTCCTATGTTTTTTTTCACGCACTTAAAACATGAAGATACTACTATAACATCGAAAAAAAGAAATAATTGTGTTCTTTTGAAAAACGGCATTTACGTACAAATATCAGAAATCAGGAAAAATCAACACGAAGTAGAAATCATAGGTAAAGAATTTAAAAATGTAGTCAATTTGGTAGGAAAACCTTCATTCCCTTTGAGTGTTAGAATTGTTGATCCCATCGATATGTCGAATACAAAAATTTTCGATTCTAATGACATTGCAACCAAATGCATGTTGCTTCCATTTGGAGAACATTACGCAATTATTCCAATATTACACGGTAACCAAAATTTTATGTAAAATGCATCCTTCAATTGTTTACAGTATCTATGGCGAATAGAGTAGAAAATGGAAATGTATATTGCAAGAAAACATTGTTTGTACATCCTAAGGATGGAAAAGTTTAGACGTGACGTTCAAACGAATCTCCAGCTATGCATAAATTATCTGAAGGGATGAAAATACTTTATAATCTTCAATTGATTCTCAAATTGAATAATAAATGAACTTTCTTCATCATGGATTACGTATATATTTTGTATGTTGTGTTTAAAAAGTTTAATAAATTCTAATATAAAACTCGTATGCTTTCACACGGGATTCCCATAAATACCAAGTAATTCTTATAGAATTCGGTGACTTTAATTATAAAATCTCATAGAAACTGTTGGACGAACTGCTGTTAAAAACTATATATCTACCACATTCTCGTTAAAAAATGAACAAATCATATTCCTATGTTTTCTCATTTTTTTAAAGAACTCAATGTTCTCTGATGAAATGATTTCACGATAACAATCGGAACATTTGGAAATTTTTCAATGTCAGGCTGTTGGTTAGTTCTATATCATTTGTACGAAATGTACGTGCATATTACATTCATATATTTCCATGGAGAATTGATAACAACCATTCTGAAATTTTTGAATAACTTTATTTGAAAGATGAACATGTTATTTATCATTATCTTATTAAAAAATCGAATGATTCAACATTCACTTTGCTCTTTAATACGAAAATGAATGGGGTTCTGATTATTACAATACAAAATTTTTTACTCCAAATATTATTCACAATTATATATATATATATATGTATATAAATATATATATATATATATATCAAATTTTGAAATATCGTTCAGATCCAGTATTAATCACGTCAACTAAAGAGCACTCTATTTGAATATTTGAATTTCAAATCATAATTGATCAATCAGGACTTCGGTTCTATTTTATTGAAAGTGGTTTGTATTCCTGATCACAAATTTTGGTTTATTTTGAGTGAAACATCGTGCCATTTTTTGTAAGTTGAAATGGCATCTTCCAATACAGCAAACGCAGTGATTAATAGTCTCACATTAATTAAACTCTTCAATTGTTATCACGCCATGAAGAAAGTGCATCATTTTCCGCGATGATCATAAACAAAAAGTTAGATTCCTTATGGACCATTGTACAACAAAATATTCATGATCGTTTGTTTGAAATTAGAAATTAATTTTTAGATTATGAATCTCCAATAATATTGTGGGATAATATACTACTCATATTGTTTTTGTGGAAATAAATGAGTTTCAATCCTCATTAACCAAATGAAATCAACAACATCATATTTCAATTTCACTATTTTATTTACAGTATTTGAAAAATGAAAGCCGATGTTAATTACTGTCACCGTATCTTTACATTTCAAATTCTCTTTGAGAAATGTTAATATATGTTGTAATTGATGAGTTTTTCACACGCTGGAAACAATTTTCAAAGAAATCACTTTGAGTGAATATACGATGTCGACATAAAATTTGTTTAATGATAATAACAGCATCTCAGTATTTGGAAAATATATTATTCCCTTCAGTGAGAAATTAATCATTCATGTGAAGTTCTTCATAATTTTTATGAAATGTTAAAGTATATGAAGATTTCATATAAATCTACTATTTAGTATGAGAATAATTCAAAATTACTTAAAAGTGCATTTTAAATATACCTAATTGGAGTATTATTCTACTTCAGCTGAAAAAGTTTTTGGTGGTAAAATTCAAGTCCGAAGAACGTGATGAAGACGAAAATGAATCCTTCTCAGTCATACCAGGTCTTTGGTTAACAGAAGATGAGGAGACTTGGTGGCCCAAAACAAGAGATGTTGGAAAATATATCAAGAAGTTGGAGAAACCAAAAATGACATAGGAGCAATATCCAGTGATAGTTATAGGACAGTATGGTAGGAATTGATTGTTTACACATATCCCTGAACATTTTCTCATCGCTTTTCAATGTTTGATAAGCTTTATTTGGATAAAAACTAATCTCTTTCATTTTTGAGATACATTCGAACGAGCTCTTAAGAAAGAAAAACATTTAATCAAATTACAAAATAATACTGACTCTCAATCTGCATTAGGTCGAGGTTCACGATACAAATCTTCTAAAACTCCACATAAAACTGGTGAGAATTTCAAGATTCCAAAACATTTGAATTCGATGGTGTATTTACATTTATAATCTAATGTATTTCGATAAAACTGTTTCAGACACAAGTAGTACTAGCGCCAGCGATTCACCAGATGCTGAAAATAACAGTGATTCATCACTCCCTGATATATCTGAACATCTTCATAAAAGTAATTTTATAATTATTTAAAATATTCTGATCTTCTATTTTTAATAATGTTCAACTATTTAGAATATTGCTCCACACAGTAATTCTACATGTCCGAGAAAATGGCTGTTTAAAACGATATTTTGATTTTTTTGAAGCACTTTAAGTAGTTGAAATTGTCATAAAGCAAATGGTTAGAGTCCTAGCATTAGTATCCTCTTAATGTGAGCTTGGTATTAGCCGATAGAAATCGGTTATTCCCCGCTCAAACCAACCCAAACTGATACACCGGGAAGTTCCCATATTCAATGAATTTAGAAACACCTGGGAATAAAGTTTGCTTCCTATTGGAGTATTGAATTTGGGGATTTGTTGTTAATTTTATTGATGAAAATCAATTGTTCTCACTATATTTACATGATTGAGAATTGAATTTTAATCCATGATTCTTGAGTGATTATATATTTTTATGCAAATAATCATAATGCAGGAAAAAATGATTCAGATATATTCAGATCAAATCGTATACTGATCATATAGAATTTGATTGAAAACTTGGCATCATCTGATAATTTTGATATTTTTGCTGAAGCCAAAAAGGAAAGATTTTTCCCTCGCAAAAATTTCATCTAAAAAATAGTTTTGATGATGTGAGTATTTCAGATTTTTCAGTTCTCGCCAAAGTAACACAAGTATCAAAGATGTCACATTTACGTGGGTTTTATATTATCCTGTGCATGGTCTGAATGTTACATCCTTAATGCGGTAATAAGAAATGAATGTGATAATGTTGGTACACAACTCTCCTATACGAACCATGTCACATTCACGTTGCGAACATTTTAATGTGCAATCTGCAAAAATGTGATATCTTCGACACTAATTTCAATTGGTACTGCATGGGCAATATCTCAAAAACGAATCATCATATCAATTCAAATACTGCATCATTTAAGAACGATAATCAGAAAAAAGTACGTGAATTCAGTTTCTACAAGCTATTCTAATATTCTTCATTTCTAAATTATGGTGGGTTGCATGTGCTAAATTCTGATAGGCTGAAATCATAAAAATTTGAAATTAGTATACCTTGAGAATTCAAAATGTTAATATGATCCATAGGAAAACGAATTTGTACACTTTTTTGTGTCTCATTAAATGGTGTGATAGTCAAATGTGTATTATGAAACATTCTCGAGATATCTCGTTTCAAAAGAAATTCCAGAATGCTCATACCTCCAGAACTAAGTCTGGAGTGGAATTTTGTCAAGAAAAAAATCTTTTCGTTTCAGCCTGGAGGTATATCACGTATTTCCTGGAGGTATTGAATATTCGTCGTAAGTTAACGTTATAATCTAAATAAATCATATCAACTTTCCTACACTTTTATACTTATTAGAGTGGAAGGAGCAGTATTACCATCAGTGTAAAATTCATGAAACTGATCCTCTTTTGTCTTTATTCACAGATGATATTATTACCACTACTCCTACTACTACAACTACTACTACTACTACTACTACTACTACTACTACTACTATTACTACTAGGGAAAATTCTCAAATCATTTTACAACAGGAGAGTGCACAGTTTACCCCTGTCAATTCACATGAAAGTAATGCAAACAATGTGCATCTTCAAGATTCAAATGCAACAATTGCTGATATTCCAGTAATTGTGTTACCAGATCATACATTCACTATCCACGAAGATAATTTACCATCATTAAAAAACAATGGGAATATTAGTTATAATCCGTCAATGATGCGAACTAATCAAATCGATGCTGATGCTGCATCAACAACCAATGATATTGGAATCTTGATCAACAACAATTTGCAGCTGGATAATCGGGATAAAACTGTAACTACCAATAACCATAGTGAGTATATAATCAGCGAAAATTCAGTTTAAAATTTATCTTATAGAAACCATCTGTGTGAAAACATCAAAATTAACCAATTCTCTTTTTTGCTAACTTATCTAATCAACAACACTATCTTATCAATCAAAATTTCATGAGTCAATGAACAAAATTATGTACTTTTGTTTCTGGACGATGAATCGTAGTATTCGTTCATGTATGACCATAATTCCATCTTTACTGTTTTGAAGATTAAATGTCGTTGAAGTTTAAATCGATTATCAAAATGTAGTCTGAACTAAAGATAGGGAAATACGTGGGGTTACGATGAAGCTAAAACTAGCGGCGCACAGTGGGGCCAAATGCCAAAAAGCTGGCCAAAACCCCAGAAATGAAGTTTGTAGTTGGGGATATTTGACCCTTGGGATAAGTAAGGTGATGTCCCAAGTATTGGAATTCTGATATAAGAAGATCTGATCCCCTCCCCCTGCCCTTGTGTACCAGTTGCAAAATACCCTCCTTGAAGTATAATCCGCGTGATTGAAAGACAGTAAAATAACGAGCATGTTCAAAAAGACGCTGTGTCTCGGAAAATGAACCGATTTAACTTTTCCAAATTGGAGTCTATTACTGAAACTATGTAGAATACACTAAAAATTAAGAGAATATCAATTTGATGAGTGGAAAATACTGACAGAGCAATGATTGGATGTAATTTCTATATCTATAAATGAGAAAATGTGTTTGGTTTTTGAAGGAATAGTAGAGAATTACGCAAAATTACGTCGTTCAACTCATTGGAGGTGGTAGATGGGACTCTTACCTAAACATCAGAAAAAAAAACGGCTGCCCATGTCTGCCCCTAAGCAATTCCGCCATGTTTTTGTGCAGGAAATCACAAAAAATTAGACGGAGTGATGAGGAGTCCTTAGATCCGTCTGAAACTTGATATGCAAAAGTTTGTGGGGTCGCTGATTATGAATCCGTTATCTTCATTTCGCAATTCAAAATGGCGGATCCAATATGGCGGACGAAAATTGAAAGAAATCATCGGATTTTCTTCATATTCATTACCCAGGGGTTTCTGAGGTCGCTGATTACGGATCCGTTGTTTGAATTTCAAAATTCAAAATGGCGGATCCAATATTGCGGATGAAAATTGAAAAAATCATCGGATTGCCTTCAAACTCGGTACCCTGAGGTTTTTAAGGTCGCTGATTCCGAATCCGGTGTCTGAATTCCGGAATTCAGGATGGCGGATCCAGTTTGGCAGAAAAAAATTGAAAAAATCATCAGATTTCCTTCAAACTCGGTATCCAGGGTTTTGTGGGGTCATTGATCACGAATCAGTTGTCAAATTCCAAGAATCAAAGATAGCGTATCTAATATGGTGGACACAAAACTCAGAATTCAGTGGATTCGCTTTGAATTTTATCCCAACGTTAGTATGTGTTTTATTTCCAGTGTACATTTGCTGCACGAGGAAAACTGTATGAGATTGATTACCATTCGTTTTTCTTCTCATCGCGGGCTTAGGGTACACAAAGGCCAGGAATCATTGATATTTAGGAAGATGATGGACCATTGAGAGAAAAACAGTATTGCTGGAGAATATTCGTAGTGAATTTACTATGAGTTGATGGATTCACTATGGGAAATGACAATAAAACTACCAACATTTAGTATTATTACTACGAATTTTTGGTAACTTCACTGCTAACATTCTTCAGCGATGCTCTTTTCCCCCAAAGTGACCGTCATTTTCCTAAATGTTTATAAATGTTATTCAAGTATTGATATCCCTTTTCTTTTCGTGAACTGAATCATGACTCGCGATTTGGTGATCGTTCTTATGTTAACCTATCGTTTCCATGGCAACGTAAATAGTTGGTTGTCATCGGTCCGATTTCGAATGGTGCTTATCACAATTGTGCAATAGCTGTCACCGAATTCTTACTCTTGCTAGTAATCGTTACCGTGAACTTTTTTCCGCGTGCAAGTTTGGAGCTTGGTGAATATTTTTCGTTTTTAAAAATCATTCAATGTTAACATACAATTCCAAATGAGATGGATTCCGCTGCCATAGGTGAGTGTTTCAACAACCTATATTTTCTTAGTAGTTTAATTTGAACAGTTGACTGCAAAAAAAATTAGCTTGAGAGGGTTGAATCCAACCCAAGGAAATTAGGGAAATTTTTAGAAACACATGGGGTTTCTGTAGCGAATTTTATCGAATTCTACAATGTTTGTAGATTTCAAAGATGATTCAATATCTATGACTCGGAGAGAGGTGTACAATATTTTAAGGAGCAGTCCTCTACCTACGTTGGATGAAAAGTTCACTTTCCTTCAAGGAAAAATCATCGAGATAACGTGTTGTCCGGATAACAGAACTACAGAGATCTCTAACCTTTTATCTACTTTCAAATGTGTATTCAAAAAGAGATGGGAATCTCCTCAAAGGACCGAAGAACGATTTCTTAAAAATAATGAAGAATGGTTAAAACAAGAGGTAGTGTTTTGTACTTTCAGGAATCCCCATTCTGTAACTGTTCACACGCAAGTGGGAAGACCTCTTGTTGAATTCAACGAATGTTCAGAAAGAACAAAACGTAGGAAAACGGAGAATATCAGAGTGAATACTCCTATCTCAGAGCTGTCTCACGCCACACAAATGTGTTTGAGAGCGTCTGGACAGATCGAAGCCGCAAAAATTGTAAAGGATGTTACATCTTCTGATCCTGAGCTTGCCAGAATGTATATGAAAGGTTATCAAACTTTCAAGCGAAATGAGCCAAAGATGTTGGATGATGAAGATGCTCTAGTTCTCCTAGTAGATGCCGAGCTCTCAAAACATCAGTACTGCTTATTGCGTGAAGCTGATCCGCAGAAATTTCCACCTTATAAAAAAATTCAACTGGCCAAACGCATGTGTTACCCTGACAAGGGATTTATTCAAATAACAGAAACCTGCGCTGTTGTGCGACTACAAGCACTTCTTGATCACACAGCTACACGTATTTTAAAGCTACAGAATTCGGTTTTGTCAACTTTATCTGATTAAGAGTTACAAAACCTGGTACTTATTTCCAAATGGGGGTTTGATGGGAGCTCTGGCCACTCCTCATACAAACAAGCATATCAAAGTTCGGAAGCTAGTGATTCCGCTGTGTTCATTACTTCACTTGTGCCTCTCCGCCTACACTGCAATTCAAAAATAATTTGGCAGAATCCAAGGCCATCATCAACCAGATTTTGTAGGCCAATCAGAATAGAGTTTATGAAAGAATCAACTGGAGTTTCGGTTGCAGAGAAGCTACGGGTTGATAATGAAATAGAAAATCTGAGGGCTACTTCTTTCAGAACTGATGAAAAACATGTTTCAGTGAAACATGAGATGATTTTTTCTATGGTGGACGGGAAGGTATGCAATGCCATAACTGAGACAACCTATACCCAGAAGTGCTATATATGTGGTGCCACATCTAAGGAATTCAACAAAATTGATGATATAGTATCCAGGCCGGTCAAAACCGAAAACCTCCAGTTTGGTTTGTCTTGTCTACACGGCTGGATACGATTTTTTGAGGGCCTCCTGCATTTGTCTTATAAGCTACCTATTCAGAAGTGGCAAGCACGAAAACAAGATAAAGCTTTGGTGGAAGAACGAAAAAAGGTTGTACAGAAAAGTTTTAAAGAAAAATGTGGCCTCATTGTCGATGTTCCTAAGCCAGGGTTTGGGAACTCAAATGATGGGAATACCGCTAGGCGATTTTTCGCACAACCCGAAGTTTCTGCCGAAATCACAGGGGTGGATGTCAACCTAATACAACGACTTCATGTAGTATTAGCTACCGTTTCAAATGACCATGAAATAGACGTTGAAAAGTTTCGGAGTTACGCTTTAGACACGGCACGCTACTACGCGACAAAATATCCGTGATACCCAATGTCACCTACGATGCACAAGTTTTTGATCCACGGACCTGAAATCATTGCATCTGCTCTTCTACCTATAGGCTAATTGACTGAGGAAGCACAAGAGGCTTGTAACAAAGATTTTAAAAGGTGAAAATGATGTATATCACTTAATAATAGTCTATATTTGTCACAGTGGACTCGACACTTTGAAGGGAAAAATTTGACTTCTCAAGTACTGCAATCAGTTTGATACATTGCACAATACGTTTTTGACTACTAGGCAAACTATATATTCATGGTGACCACGAGAATATATGTTCGCGAAGATTGTTTTGTTCTGGTAAGGAATTCGGGGAATTATGAATATTCATATACTTTTTTTTATTAATAAGCCACATTGTTCATCCTCTGGAAACATAAATTCATAGACTAGGAAACAATTCTGAGAATCAAGTAAACTTATGAATTAGAGGATTTATTCAAAACTTTATACTGATGACCCCAAAGTGCAGCTGCTTTTTGTTTTTCCTTGATTTTGCTTGTCATGTTGAGATCAAAAGCTTTAACGGTGTCGATGAATACATAATTATATTCAAATATCTTAACAACGTTCATTTCCAAAGGTACCGAGAGCATCACTCCAGGAAATGCAGTAGAGAAAAAACGAATGAAGACATTTTTAAATGGTTCCTTTTGAGTTCTGATCCAATGTTATCGAGTAAAAGACAGTTGCCCAAGAAAAAACTAAAGTTTCTCCCTAGAGACGTGTTAAGCCTGATCAAAACTCCGGATATACTTGATGAAGACAACGTAACTTTCTCATTATCTTCCTCTGAGAGTGGAGAAGAAGACTGATCTGAGTAAAAAAAGTGTGGCAAAAGTAAAAACCATTACGATTTCAGTTTTTTATATTATTGTATATATTGTGAATGTATATATCTTTCGATTTAACACATTTGGTGTGTCAATATGATCCGATAATTATATTAATAATGATTCAATGTTGGAAATGATAATAATAATGATCATAATAGGAACAACAAAATGGGCCGTTCAGTTCTTGTTAATTATTGAGTTATGAATGAAGTTTTGATTTTCGGCATCCGCCATCCTGAATTTCGGAATTCTGACAACGGATTCGTGATCAGCGATCCCGAAAACTCCTGGGTACCGAGTTTGAAGGGAATCCGATGATTTTTACAATTTTCGTCCGCTATATTGGGTCCGTTATTTTGAATTTTGAATTTCAGACCGTGGATTCGTAATCAGCGACCACAGAAACCCCTGAGTACCGAGTTTGAAGAAAATGCGATGATTTTCTTAATTTTTGTCCACCATATTGAATCCGCCATTCTGAATTTCAAAATTTTGACAACGGATTCGTAATTGGTGACCCCAAAAACTCCTGGATGCCGAGTTTGAAGAAAATCCGATGATCTTCTCGATTTTATTCCACCATATTGGATCCGCCATCCTGAATTTCGAAATGCAGACAACGGATTTGTAATCAGCGACCCCAAAAATCTCTGGGTACCCAATTTGAAAAGAATCCGATAATTTTTTCAATTTTCGTCCGCCATATTGGATTCGCCATTCTGAATTTGGGAACTCAGACAGCGGATTCGTAATCAGCGACCCCGAAAACCCCTGATCACCAAATTTGAAAAAAATCCGATGATTACTTCCAATTTTCGTCCACCATATTGCATCCGTCATTTTGAATTTCGAAATGAGAACAACGGATCCGTAATCAGCGACCCCAAAAACCGTTGGGTACCCAATTTGAGGAGAATCCGATGATTTTTAAAATTTTCGTCCGCCATATTGGATTCGCCATTTTGAATTTTGGAACTCAAACAGCAGATTCGTAATCAGCGACCCCAAAAACTCCTGATCACCAAGTTTGAAGAAAATCCGATGGTTTCTTTCAATTTTCCTCCGCCATATTGGATCCGCCATTTTGAATTTTGAAATTCTGACAACGGATTCGTAATCAATGACCCCATAAACTTCCCGAGTACGAAGTCGCAAGCGAATTTGAGAGCCCCTTATAATTTTGTCCAGCTTTTTGGCATTTGGCCCCACTGTGCGGCGGCCGATGGATGTAACTTTTGATAGAATCTTTTTAATCAATATTTAAATAGCTAAGTCGCATAATTGGAAGCCACCAAATCAATTCCCGATATTAAAATCTTTCGAATCAAGTTCCATCGAAAGTTACATCAATTCAGCAGCTAGCTTGCCGCCGCTAGTTTCAGCTTCATTGGGTTACGAATACTATTATTGTAGAATATATGAGAACATTCCAAAATGAACCGTGTTATTTAGACATGATACCAAGATATCATGATCTAAGATACGATGATATTTAGAGATGAGCTAAGAACATTTATATTCTTAGATTCACCAACATCGAATTATCGGTTCAGTTCAATAAACAATTCGAACTCCAACAATATGAAGATTAATGGATTTTTGATAGCATTTCATGCTGACATTCTTGTTTACGTTGCTAGTAACTTTCATGGGCAAAATCTTTTCTCAGTTCGTCGCCAAATGACTAGTAAAATTAGGGCAATCGTGGTGACGCATCATTCTGGTAATAATGCCAAACGATCAAACTGGTAACGATGCTTGCTACAAATGCCAAACGAATCCGGGCAGATTCGGTCAAATTTCGTGACAAAAACTAGGCAAACTGTCGGATCTTGTCCGGCTTTCGTCACAGGATTCAACCGGATCTTCCCGGATTTGTCCGACATGTACAGCAGAGGAATTAGAAGCGAATATCATATAAAAGTTTATTGTGAACAAGCGAAAGGAAAATTATCCATCTGCAACTCATGACGGATAATCAGTTACCAACAAAATCATAGCAATTATCGAACATCGTCGCTAGCAACAGTTTACTGATTGTTGCACTTGCACAAAATATTATGTGGAATACTGCCTTATATTTGATAACTTTGTAAGACATTAATATAAACAAAATTTATTACAGGTACTAATGATATTCTCAATGTAATTTTACAAATTGTGAGTGAAGTAAGAGTGCTCTGTCAAAGAATGGATAACCGTTTAAATGTAGTGGAGAAAGATCGTCATTATACAAGAATCAATGTTGATAATTTACCCAAACTTCCATTCCAAGAAATCCAACAGATTGAAGAGTTTGAGATGAAATTAGAATCTAATGAAGTCCAGAATCAAATTGTAAGTATTATATTGTATCATTCTCGATTCCAAAATACTATCACATTTTGCTTCAAGTCAATCATTTATTTCCAGATGAATATGATAATGATGATCGGCGGTAATTCTAATAAGGATGCTGTGAAGAGAACATTAGAAAAATTTGTCTCCAATAATCTTGCAACCAAATGTTCATGGACTGGAGCCAAAAATAATTATCAGCTTTCTGAATTGAAACATGTCAATTGCATAAGAAGTAAGACGTAATATGAAAAGATCGGTTTAAATTCTCGATGTCTATCCAATCTGAATAATAGAATTGATTTCAACTTGATTTTTTTCACGAATGTATTTATTTGAACATCCATTCATGGTTCTAGGTGCATTAAAGAAGTCGTGTCCAGAAATGCGAGATGCAGAATTCGGAACTTATTTGAAAGCTTGGTTTCGACAAGCTGCATTGCGATGTTCTAGAGAAAAATCTAAGAATCCAGAAAATCAACCTCCTAATGCATCAAAAGACATTTGAATAATCGTTTTTATTGTACAGAAGATAATAATATCATATTATTTTACAATGTTAAGTGGAGCAGACATAATGCATTTAGTAGAGAAAATATCTTCTCTCCTTTGGGTCACGTGTTTGTTTCATAGATCTGAGTTTCGTCATACAGTATACGCATTCAAGCATTTTGAAATTATTCATACATTTTATGCAAGTTTTCTTATTACAACGTATGTTTATAAAACAATTTTCTTTAATTCATGGTGATAACGTTTTTTTTTGTGTCAAATAAGAAAACCTCTTGTTTTATATTGTTTTAGTTTTTCTTGAAATGATGAAAGTGTTCTAGTTTTATTTGAATTCTAACATTGTTTTAGTTTCTCAAAATTATTGTCGAAGTGTTCAAATTTATTTTATGAATTCTAATTTTTCATAAGACTGAAAAACCTTATTCCATTTATCAAATATGTGATATGAGATATAAACATAAACATATAATACTAAATTGATATCTATTGCGCGTCATCCATCGAAGGATATATATATATATATATATATATATATATATATATATATGTATATACGGATAAATGAAGATTTATATATGTTGCAAATAATAATGAAAATTACTTTAAATGAATTATTTTGTCACGCTATTACCAGAGTGACCTTTTATTTTATAGATTTATCCCCTTAAGTGTTATTGAATTCTTCCTATTATAAGGTATCTTATACTTGAAATTTCACTCTTTCCCATTGGCTAGTCTATTTAATAAAAACGCGGGATTGATGATTGGAATTCCGTTGAATTTCAAGTATCACCTTGTATAAAAAGTATTTTGAAGATTTGATCTACTCATTCAAATTAACACTGAATATTTATTTGACACGACAACAAATTCCATTTGTTCTAGAAGAATAAATTGTACTGTTGAATCTAATTTTCCATATGAAGAATTCTCAATTGTATAGTTGCCAATTTTTTTCTCTATTAATGGAGTATACATATATCTTTTTCCAATAATATGATAAACATCTCTCAAAAGTTTCCGAATATGAAATTTCAATAACGTTTCAAAATCAAACGTATTCCAAACGTTCCAAATTTGGATATTTGCAAAACATCTTATAAGCGATGTTCCTGGGTAGTTACAGCTGAGACATTTCTAAGAAGACAAAAATGTTTCTGTAGAAATGTTTCTGTAGGAACATCTCAAAGGGCGGACATTAGCAGTTTCTGAAACGTCTCTGAGGCGATACTGTCATTATCTCTGAGATGTTTCATGTTTCAGAGACGAAGTCTCTGAAATATTCCTGGAATGTTATTTCGTTCAGTGGGTATTAGATTCGCCATTTTGTTTTCTGGAGAAAAACCTCAAATTCGTTTCCAGCGCCCCGAAAAACCCTCATATATCAATTTTAGTAAGAATTGAAACAGTTTTTAGAAAATTTATCCGCCATATTTGATCCGCAATTTTGTTTATTGGTTAAAGAACCTCAAATTCGTCTTCAGCGACCCGAAAAACCTCTAGAAACCAAGCTACAAGTTCCCAAAATGATTGCTCCTACTTTTGGCCAGCGTTTTGATCGACGAAACTACGGGAAGAAAAAAGAATGATGTATGAATGCAATGGACGGATTTCAGAGG
The DNA here is from genome assembly GCA_018340375.1 of Gonatopus flavifemur. Lineage (NCBI taxonomy): Eukaryota > Metazoa > Arthropoda > Insecta > Hymenoptera > Dryinidae > Gonatopus > Gonatopus flavifemur. Next base: position 1,955,111 of record JAFFJZ010000034.1, read on the forward strand.
AAAGAAAAGAATGCGTCAAAATAATCATTTACAAGCGAAGAAAGTTTGAAGAGCCAATATAGATATCATCCAACCCTCTCTCAGTAGAATGGGAATCAAATCACAGATTGATTCAAATTCGATTTGAGATACCGAGACGCACGAAGCCAATGATAACACACGGTGTTTACGATTAATTTATGCGAGTGATCTGTTCGATTAAATCATTCGATACAAAAACTTATCAACAAATCCGACAGGTGCTCAACTCGCACATGATTCATAATAAACTTACAACATCATAATAAGGGGTCAAATTCGACAGAAAGGTGAACTAAATTACATCTCGAATTTATTCACCTGTAATCATTTCTAACTTCGATCTGATCGAAGAATCAATCAAGAGGAGTAAAACCCTCATAGCTTACATTCTCAGAAAACGCTCTTGACTCGTTGTCATTGCGACATCGACGTATAGAGTTCTTCACGAATTTTTCATTCGATACATATTCTCACCTAAATAAATCCACACCACACTCATTCTGAGTTGTGTCTCGGGTGGTCTACGTGAGACAAGAGATGTGCTTCATGTTCCGCAATTAAAATTTAGAATTCAACTCCATCGTAAATTGATTATCGCGTAAAGATCTTGTTAGAAACTTTTTTTAAAAAACATATTTTTGGATCACGTGTTTCAGGCGTTAACACATAAACCGCCATCACCGGAGGAGGAAGGATTTCCGAAAAGAAAAGTTTATATACTCGTATAAAAATATAATTTTTCCTCCAACTTAATCAAGAGTGCTCATTTCAATTGCATCCTAACTAAACACCACGATCCCTCTCGATAATTATATATGAGTCCTTATTCAGGTTTATTTTCTCATCAATCTTCAAGGGGAGTGGTGAGTGTGCTCTATTATAGGGAGGAACAAATCATCCCAACGATCTTGAACGTTGAATAATCGTTCCCGATACATCAGGAATTTAGAAAATTCCTCAACGCGAAAAAAAACATCACAACCTACCTTGTTCCTCTACATTGTAGCGTTGCTCAAGCGCACGTATCACGCGCGATGCGAAGAAATGTATGTTCCTCTATCTACCTTGACATGTTCTGAATTCCCTCTCCGTCTGCCAGAGAGGTGGAGAGGGAGATAAACGTTTGAATTCGGAGTTTGTGTAAAAATTCGTACTTTCGGTTCAATGGTTTTGTTCATTTTCTCTTCTTTCTTTCCTAGTTCCAATCAGTGAAGTTAAGCCTATTCCGATTTCAATAGTGAATTGATCCATTAATCAAATTGAATGTTATTGGACAGTGTCTATAGAGATACCAAACAGTATACAAGTGGTGGCAAAGACTACTACCCTGGATCTGACCCGCGGTTGTTGTCTATAATCATCATTCTCGTGTCTCCCTCTTGGATTTAATTGATTCTACCCCGAGATCGGTGAGTGATTGATTTCCTTCTTCTCTCTCTGCGGTCATACTTTCTTTCCTCATATTTCTAACTCCTTTCCATCAAAATCCTCCCGTCGCAAACATAAATGTGAAAACTCTGGTAATTTTATCAATTCGAAACATGATAATCCGAGATTAATCGCTATATCATTTTGGCTGAAAATCTTTTGAACCCGTTTGTGAACAGTATAGGAAGGGTACAAATTATATACTATATAGTGGATGTAAATCATATACTTATATAGTAGATATAAATAAAGTCTGTATTTGTCACCATTGAGTTCATCATTCTCCTAATTTCGAATTCCTGATCAATTTAAACCAAAAGGGGCGAGGGGCACATCGATGCCATGCATCATGGTGACCTACAGGATGCGTTGGCCTCACCGCTCGGGCCGGAGCATCCACAATTCTTCCGTTCCCTTTCTTTCCTCGCTGAGTAAATTTAAACAAAATTGCGACGAGCTCGACTCAAAAAAAAGAGTCTCGCTTTCGCCGTAACAATATGAATAAAAATCACATATCAGATTTCTACAAAGTACTGATTCCACAACTGTATTTCTGTTGTTCCTCATTGTTTTTCTATATACCTTCTTCAGATAATAATGCCTAAAATCTATGTAAGGAAGACTCAAAGGCAGAGCTGGAGGGTGGAATCTACGACATCTGCGATTCAGGAGAGTTTGTCAGGAAACATGGGATGCATGAAAGCTGCGGAAGCCTCTGATGTTCCACAGTGCACACTAGAAGATTAGGGATCCTTTAATGAGGGATCGGACAATCAACTGCTGATTACGGATTGGTCGGCCGCCATTAGTGGGATAGGTACTGATATTTATGAAAATATTCGAGATACACATTTAAAGTCAGCTTATTCATGTATAATACTTACAATTAAGTGAATCTGAACCATTCTTTGAACAAAGCATGTAAATACATTTGAGAAAAATGATTTTAATGAAATAACATACACTATGCATGCTTAACTAAACTATAGAAAAAACCGGAAGTATCCCACTAATGGCGACTGATTGTCCGATCCCTCATTAAAGAATCCCTATAGAAGATAGGGTTCAGAAAGCTTGCCTTGAAAATTTGTTCTCTGAGAAAGCGGCAGCAAAAATATGAGGCCGTTACAAAACCGTTTCTTCCAAAGAACAAGAAGAGCTGGCTGACCATATATTACTTCTTGATTGAGAATTGGTGGGGTGACCCTACGTAACCTCTGTTGACTCTTTTTCGAACTTGCGGAGGAGAATAACATAGTTAATTCTTCGAACCAGCTAGGAATGATGGCTGAGAAAGAGTGGTTGTATGGTTTCCTGAGAAGACACCCACAACTCTCATTGAGGAATCCAGAGAAAACATCTTTAGCACGAGCGCAAGGGTTTGACCGGGTATCAGTCGGTATCTTCTTCGACTTGTTGGAATGAATTCTGACTGGAAAGAAAATCCAACCAACGGGAAAATATAATGTCGACGAGACCGATATACTGACCGTACCGAATAAACCATCCAAAGTTTTGGCTCTAAAAGTGAAAAAACAACTTGGCTACATTACTTCTGCTGAGCGTAGAGTTTTGGTTATTGCTGAGATATGCATGAGTGCGTCTGCAAACTTCATGCCTCTAATGTTTGTTTTCCCAAGGAAAAGGGAAAATCCTCTGCTGATGGACGACGCACCCCCTAGATCATTTGCAGTTCACCATGAGAGTTGATGGATGAACAAAGATCTTTTCTTGATATGGTTCGAGTGATTTGTAGAATTTTCAAACCGTTCAAAAGAAAAACCTGTCCTATCACTATTGGACGATTATAGTCCTCATTCCAAGAGTATTCAGCTCATCGACTTAGCAAGGGAAAAAATGTGACTCCTTTGTGTTCTTCCCCCCCCCCTCCCCCTCCACCACAACTCACCGTCTACAACCGCTTGATGTCTCTTTCATGTGTTCCTTGAGCACATACTACGAGCAAAAAGCCAGACAATGAATGATTCCAAACCCTGATAGATCAACAGCTATCTACAATGTAGGGAAAGCATTTGGAGGTGCTTTTGTACGTGCATCTGTGATTGAAGCAGTTCTGGAGGGCTTTGAGAAGACCGGTATAAATTCTTTTAACACGAACATATCTCCTCATCATTTATCCGCTGCAGTAGGGAACGACGGATCAATCAGCTCCTGTTTAAGCTCAACTTTTATGAACCACAGTAGAAAATGAAGGGATTCAAGTGCAAACATCTTACTAACAACGAATCTTACAAGAAGTTCATGACCTTCATTGCCGGAGGATTCAGGAAAACCCAATAATCATCAAGTTGCTGGACCTTCAAGAGAGCCATCGCCCTTCTCAATTCCTCCAGGGATTCTGATGCCTCTTTCGAAAGTCAATTTGCAGGTGAACTAAACCGATTGGCCTAAGCCAATATGAAAAAAAAGGCGAGATCGCGATACTGACTTCTTCACCCTACAAAAGTGAGTTGGAGACAGAAGAGAGGACAAAATTTTAAGAAGAAGGGAAGGAAAATTTGGGAAGAAAATTATTCACTGGTGAAGTTAAAAGCAAGGGAAGTGAATGTTTGAAGGAAATGAAATCAGCAAAGAAACAATCAACCCCTCAAACAAAACAATCGAAAGATGTGGCCGATGAAAAGTGGGCTCTTCAGATGAAGACACCTTTCAGGAAGCGTGTATTCTTTGTAATGCATTGTATGCACAATCGCAATCAAAAGGAGGTTGGATTCAATGTACTCCCTGTCGCGGTCGGGCACATGCAGAGTGTTCTGAGGCAGGAGAAGCGGACGATTCCTTTGTGTGCGATTTCTGTGCTTAACTGAGTTAATCTTGGGGAATATTTTTCTCCAACAAGTTACTAAGTATATTAATTTTCAAGCATACCACATATCTATTTTCCAAATTCCTATCAAACATTCCACGCTTGGAGAGTGTTTTGTATGGATTTATGTTTTTGTATCTTTCGACTAAAACGAATATAGAAAGAATTTTGTTAATTCCAGAGCAATATACCAACAGTATGTCGTTGATGGATGGAAAAGGGAATCAAAAAGCTTCGGTTCATTGATTGATTATCGACAGAAAATTTTCTAAGACCAATTGAAGTTATGGTACCCGGTCTTATTTGACTTTCCCCTATAATGAATTTTTGGACGACAGAATTTTGTGTAAATATCTTAAGAGAGGAATTATCGACGTCCGAACTGTTGGAAATTTTGTGTAAATGTGTTGAAAAATCCGTGTGTCATGAATTTTCTGTTGAATATTCAACACAAACACGTGCAACTTCTACAGACAGTCCTTGTGTAATCAGGTCTCAACTGATTTATAACACTAGTTCACAGCCATTTTGTACATCCAACGTCACTATTTTCCTCTGATGCATTATGGCTCCCTGAACTCAAGATTCACAGTAAAAACTGTTTTTATGGATAAGTTTTCGAGATATGAATTTTTAAAGTTGAAGAGAATCTTTTTCTATCGAAGTTTCGCTATTGAAGGTATATCTCAAGTCAGAAGCGATCAATCTGATCGTGGCAGGTGTCAAAATGGACATAATCGCACTGCCAACGAATATCAACGTCACCATTGTTGATTGCTCAAGTGGTTTAAGTGCAATGAATCGAAATATTTGGGAAGAATACTGTTTTTCGGCAAAAATAAAGTTAAAAAGTTACATTTTTGTTAAGGAAAAATAGAAAACGTGGAAATATACTCCGTATCAAGATTTTTACGTAAATTTTGCTCTTCCACAAGTAGAATTATGTATTTGTGGGAGGAAATCTATGAAAAATTACAGCAGTTACGATCATTTATGTACAAGTGCCAAAATACAACGTTTCCTTCATTTTGAGAATTTGAGTTTATTCATAGCTTATACTCAAGTTTGATTGATTTGAATCATTTTTATTCCAATATATCAATATAACATGGGCATCAAAAGTAATTTTGGCTTCTTGATTGTCGTTTGTTTTTGATAGCATTCGTTTCTCTTATGAGAGACCAAATATAATCCCACATCATTCTTTCATCCCACAATCCCTGTCAGCGTTGCTCCATGGACTTCAGTTGTTCATGGAATCTCTCACCATGTTCGTCACTCACATCACCCAAATTCTCCGGGAAACAATCCAAATGGGAATGTAAGAAATGAATCTTGAGATACATATTCACTCCTGTTGGAACAATTGAGAGGATATAATACACATGGATGAAAAAAATGGAATAGGATGAATGGGATAGTATTATATCCCCATTTTTGCATGATTTCTAAGCAAATTCGCAACGATAACATTGTTCTCAGGGTCTTCATTATTCCCAAGGAAACCAGGAACAACTGACTTGAACGAATTCCGGGCTGCAGTTTTGACAGAGGATATATGCGTGTGGAATTCTTCATCTCCAAGCAGTTTCCTTATTTGTGGACCATCAAAGACTCCTTCTGTGATTTTTCCTGGGGGAAGATTTGGGGAGAGGGTTCTCGAATGTGTGAACGATTGGCCTTTTTTGTTCAATGCCTTGACAAAGTTTTTGAGAAGTCCAAGTTTGATGTGCAATGGTGGGAGAATAATGTTCTCTTTTCCGACCAGAGCACACTGTAAAAAAGGTTCACCGGAAAATTCCAGTAAATGTACTGGAAGTTATTAACCTGTGCATGTACCGGAAAATTTCAGCACATTTGTACTGCAAAAATTCAGTACAAATGTTATGGAATTTCAGCATCAGAACTGGAAATTTGCTGAGCCCTAGTACTGGAATTTTTCAGTACACGAACTGGACTTTTCCAGGACATGTACTGGAAAATTAATGCTGGAAATATTCATGAAAATTGAAAAAAAATTGCTCACACAAAGTGATTTTGCACGGTCCTTGTGTTTCAAGATGACTGAGAAACTGGATCGTTCATGTGGATGGACAGAAAGTCATGTCTACCTAACGGGATTTGAACCTACATTTTTCTATCTGCCTACCAACTGAAACCCAAGACCTAACCGACGAGCTATAGCGCGACATGTTGGAAGGCCAGCTTGGGTTACTACATATGCTTCATATCTAGAATACACAAAAAAATAAATCTTCGAAAAACCTCATATATCAATTTTATTTGCTGCAATTACAAATATTATTCAAAATCTCAATCAGGAAATTTTTAGTATAAAGACTTGAAATTTTTCCCACCAGAAATGACGAAGTCCAACAGAAGTGGAATATTTCAGTGCGACAGTGATTAAATTCCAGCATAACTGGAAAATTTCGTTGCATAGAAACTGGAAAAGTCCATCACACAACCCGAACATTGCAGTTCAAAACCTGTAGACTTCCAGTATACCCACGATTAAGTTTTTTTTCTAAATTCGAAATTTTTTACAAGTCCTCATTGAGGGGATACTTTTTTCTGTTGCACAAAAACTGTGAAATTGTAGTACGAGCCAGCAAAATTTTCGCAAAATCATGGCAAAATTTCAGTACACAATACCAAACTTGAAAATTCTAGTACAAGGACTGAATTTCCAGTTATGCTTGGTAAATTTTCAGTAACGTACCAACAAAATATCTGTACATGTACTGGAATATCGATATCCCAGTACTAGCACTGGAAATTTCCAGTCCAGTTGCGCAGTAAATTTCCAGTTTTTTTTTACAGTGCACGACTATCCCAGAGACATGAAAAACAGTAATATTTTGTATATCCTTGCTGCATTTCACATAACAGGCCCACTACTCTTAAATCAAAACAAACTTTCCAACCGTGTTCTTCATATTTCACGTATTCCAACAATTTGACCATTGTTTCATACGATTCTTCAGCGTTGACAGCATGTGCGATGGGTATCGACGGTTTTCTGTTCCTGTTATGTGAGAGGACTGCTTTCAAACTGTCAACAAATAATCGCCACTCTTCTGCATGGTGAGGGTGTTCAAGTTCCTCGAACAAACCAGGAATATTTTCGCAAAAGCATATTTGCTTTCTCATAGTATAATACTTTAAGTAAGCCCTATCACGGTCTCTGTAGTTTGTTACTCTAACATTCGCAGCTAAAAAGTTGTACTGTTTCATCCGAAATGGATGTAATTCTGCTGCTTCTTTTGAAAGCTCCAAATCCCTCACTCAATCATTCAATTCAGCCTGAGTTGAAAGAGGGTGGTCTTCTGTAGCATTGAAATCGCTATCATTATCTGCTTCCAGACCAGCTAGTAAATCGTCAAACGTTTCGAGGTTACAGGAATTGGGACACTCAGGAATTGCAAATGTGTTTGAGTGGGGTGTTGGGAATGTAACAGATTGTACATTTGCATGAGCCCATCGCATACTTTTTCCCAAACCCGTGTAGGTGCTTAAACAAAAATAGCAGTCGGTAACATGACAAAATGGTTTCCGCCTCATCATTGGTATACCGAATGTGATGTGCCGTCTAATTAAAAAAAAAAAATGTGAATGTATGAGATAGTCATGTGAGGTACAAGGTAGAGAATTTTGTGTATTCCTAACGAACGCGCAAATCCCAAATGGTCCATTCAAAATTTGTAGTGAAAATATTGACACAACCTTGTGAAAAAAATCCGGGTGAACCGATTAGAAAAATTCATTCCCAATAGTAATTCTGATTGAAAGCGTATTAGAAAAACATTCGATCAACCGTGATCAATGGCATATTCATTTCCAGTGTCAAATTACAATTCTGACGATTTCATCTGTTTATGGTCATGAAGTTTTCTGAACCTAACCAAATATCATGATTCATCTATTCAAATGTGAATTCACGATGCAAATATCCGATTTATGGCAATTGAGAGTTCACCACATAATTACCCCACATATAGCAAAAATTATCCGGATGGTTTGTGCACTAAAAACTTCGTTTTCTCTTATTTATTGTGTGTCGAATGAATCGAAAAAGGGCTCTGATATAATCAAAAGGCAGAATATCGAATCAGCTAATTCCATAAAACCTGATAATAGACGTATGTGGAATGTCAGAGAAACAAAGGACGCAAGAAAAAACAGAAGACAAGCGATGAGCTGGAATTATTCCTAATTGCGGCCGTATACACAGTATCAGCGAGTCACCACCATCAAAGAGGATCAGATAGAGCGGGAACACTGTGTATACAACTAAGTAGGCCATCTGCAGTCTCAGTGGCGAACTACTTCAATTCATCATGTGTATCGCTTCCAAATACTTGTCCCCTGAGATGCGATGAGGCGCTGAAACTCGCCACGGAAAGTTGTACTGTTCTCCTATGACCGTTTCCACTCTATCTGATTCTCTTTGGCCCCACCATCGGAAATTACAAGAGTTTCCAGGCCAGTATATACGACCGTGTTTGTGATACACCCATCTTATATCAACATATTACAATGAAAATAAATCAAATCAATTACACTCAAGTATAGGTTATGAATAAGGTGACACTTTAAGGATCAGAAAAACGTTGGATTTTGGCACTTGTGAATAAATGATCGTAACTTCTGTAATTTCCCAAAGATTTCCTTTCACAAATACATCATTCTCTTCGTAAAAGAGCGCACTTCCCGTGAAAAATTTGATGCGGGGTATATTTCCACGTTTTCTATCCTTCCTCGGCAAAAATGTAACTTCTCCACCTTCATTTTTGTCAAAAAAACAGTATTTTCCCAAATATTTCGATTCATTGCTCTCAAACTACTTGAGTAATCAACAATAGTGACGTTGATATTTGTTGGCAGTGCGATTATGTCCATTTTGAAACCTGCCACGATTAGATTGATCGCTTCTGACTCGAGATATACCTTCAATAGGGAACCTCCGATAGAAAAAAATGTTTTCCAACTTCAAAAATTCATATCTCGGAAACTTATCCTTAAAAAAAGTTCGGACTGTGATTTTTGAGTTCAGGGAGCCTGAATGCATCAGAAAAAAATAGTGTCATCAAATGTACAAAGAATTTTTCTCATTCTGTAAAGTAGTGTAATGTGAAATCGTTCGAACAAGTGTCAAAATGACACAAATATTATTCAACTCAAGATTGAACATAAAAATTCTGTTATTCTCAACTAGCAAGGGGAGATCGCCAGTGTTGGGAGCTATTTTTCTATGGAACTTCTATGTACGTGTCACTTCAGTAGTCGTCGGAAGAACTATTCATCCATTTTGGTTTTAGCTCTCATTCTAATGGGAATTCGTTCTCTAGATATGCTTATTTGAAGATAGAGTGCAAGTCGATATACGCAAAGGAAGTACACTCAACCAAAGGACAGGCAGTGGCTTGAGTGATACAGCTTTAACATTCGGTCCTGACGATCCATGTTCAATGCTCATTGAAGTACTGTTGTTTTCAATTCATTCTTATGCATTGTTTTCACACGAAAAGAGTGTGATTCTCACTCCTGATCGATGTGAAAAAAATCCATGAATGACACTTGTGAACTGTTGATCCACTACTTATTTTGGATCAGTTTTGCCAATTCTAGAGGTTTCCCTCTAGAACTGGAGGTTTTCTCAAATCCGTGAAGATTTTTTGAGGTTTTCATACTGCACAAAAAATTCTGGAGGTTTCTGAAGGTTTTTGGGTTTTCGAATTATTCATCCATCTTGAGTTTCTTACAGAACCCTCACGCTAACGCTCTGTTGCCAATTAGAGGTGTTTATTCCATTCTGATGGGACATTCTAATCAATCCAAAAACGTTATCGATCAATTCTGTTGGATGTAGAGGTTTACTGGTAACAGTGCACTGATGCATACTCCCGACAAGGTTTTGAGGCTAAACTGGGGAAACGAAATGCTTATCCAACATCCAACCTGGAAACCCAGACAGCACACAAGAATCCCAAATGAATTCTGGAAAAATAACTCTTGAAGAATTCTCTAGGAATACGAAGTGTTCCAAAACAGTTTCAAAAGGATTCGATTCGTCAGACATTTGCGAGTCCCGTTAAGATTCTCAAAGAAGTGTCGGTTTATATAACTACACATATGTGTTTCTGTTTGTGTCGCGGTGTGTGTGTGTGTGAGAGAGGAGTGGCACGAGCGGTGCGTGGCGTGCGCATCGGATTGGGCACTACGCGTAGAGAGAGTGTTAGAAAAGCATCCATTCTTCCGTATTCATAACTTTTCTTGTCACTCATAAAATCTTTCCGTTCAATAATTGAAAGATGATCTAATTATTCGTGAGTCTGACCATTTCAGAAGTGGCATCGGACCGGCGCGCATGTTCTAAATCAAAGTGAGGCTGTTGACAGAAAATGAAGGTGATTTTCTTCCCGTGTCGAAGCAAGTGAGATTTGTAGAAGTGTGGCCGAGTTGTAAGATAATAGACAGAGAGGGAAGTCCATACGGATGCCCTCAGTGAAAACGCGCAGTGAGACTAAGGAAAAAGCAGACAAGATACAAGAGGATACAAAGCGTGACGATACGAAACCTGAGCTATCAAGTCACGACGAAGAAGAAAAAAACATGGTCGACCCCCCGCGACAGCTACATTACGGGGATATCATGAAGGTTCTACCTCAGTTCGATCCTGTTGAAGGAGATTTAGATATTGGAGCTTTGATTCTAAAAATCGAAGAATACCAAGTATTGTATGAGTGGGATGATGTAACAACTCGCCATTGTGCGTTGGCAAATTTAGCAGGCGTACAAAAAGATGGCGCGATATCGTACCTGCTGTTGAAAATCCTAGAACATAGGAACAATGGAAAGTGGAATTGAGAACTGAATTCTCAAGCGATGACGATCCAGTTGTATTACGATTGGGAGCTCAAAACGATAAACAAAAACCGGATCAACATATAGTTGAATATCATTATGAAAAATTATCAAAATGTTTGGAAGCAGGAATGCAAAATCGAGAAATAATTCAAGTGATTGTGAGTGGACTTGATGACGTAAGATTTCAAGGTCATTTAAGACCTTTGAATAAATATACCACGCCAGCTGCATTGTTGCCAGATTTGAGAAGCGGAGCAACATACATGAAAGAGACGACCAGAACGCCATCCAACAATAAGCCTATAAACGTCAAGTTTTTCGCGTGTCCACAAATGGTGCATAAGGCAAGCGCATGTACACAAAGCAAGGAGAATGAAACAGTCGAAATTAAAAAGGAACAGAGTGAAGACAAAAAAAAGACAAAACTAAAATCAAGTGTTTCACATGCGGAGAAATGGGACATTCTCCGTATGATTGTGAGAGTGAAGTGAAAATAGAAAAAGATAGTGAAACCAATCAGTGCTCTGTGTTAATCAAAATACACATGCGAATTATTTCAAAGATGTCCTTTTAAATGGACATGAAGTACAAGGATATATAGATATGGATGTAGTGTTGTGGCTTTACGTGAAGATATTGCCGAGAAAATTGATTTGAGTTATTATGAAACAAAGTTGGAGCCTCTCATTGGATATGGTGATGGGAAAGTTCAACCTTTCGGAATTCTAACGTCAATATTTAGCATAGATGGAGTAAGTGCAAGAGTGAAGATACACATCGTACCGAAAAGTAGCCAGGAAATAGATTTCCTAGTGGGTCATCCATACACTGAGCATCCAGATGTTATTATTCTGAGTACAAGCAATGGGCTACGGATTGCAGATAATATGAATGGCGTTACGAAGATAGATCCCAATAAGAAAATCAAAACTGGATTATGGGCGATAGATGCCCAAGCAGTACCCCCTAATTTTTTGGGACACGTCACAGTGAAAACAGAATTCTCACAAACAGATATTTATATGGAAGGAGGGATCAGAAGCGACGGACATTCAATACCGAGGTGCCCAATAGAAACAGATGGATCGAGCCAATCTGTTATTCCAGTGTTGAATGTGACTCATGAAGACTATGAAATTCGGCCAGGCGATAAAATCACCAGAGCAGAAACTTGCGGTTATTCAAATTTGAAGCGGGAAGTGAATACAGAGCCAATTCTTGAATCAGAAATTGATACTGATGTCGTGGGAAAGGATAAAGAAGATTTACTGAATGTTCTGAATGAATTCAAGGATTTGGTTGCTCGTAACATGAATCAAATTGGTCGTACTACTGAGGCGGAAATGAGCATCGAGCTGACTTCAACGGAACCAGTTTACTATAGACCATATCGACTATCGTTTCATGAACGACAACAAACTGCAAAGATGATTGAAGAGCTAGAAGATGCGGACATCGTGGAAGACAGCACCTCACCGTTTGCCAGTCCAATGTTGCTCGTGAAGACGAAAAATGGTGACCTGCGCATGTGTGTAGATTATCGAAAAATTAATAAACAGATAAAACGTTGTAAGTATCCGATGCCGCGTAAAGATGATCAACTGGATAGATCGCATGGGCAAGTTTTCTTCACTAGTCTTGATTTGATGAGTGGTTATCATCAAGTTCCGGTCGAAAAACACTCACGTCGATTCACAGCTTTTGTAACTCTGGATGGTCACTATCAATTTGAGTGTATGCCTTTCGGTTTGCGTGATGCTCCAGTCGAGTTTCAGAGGCTTATGAACGTTGTGTTGCGTTGTTTATCGTTTAAATGGGTGACGGCTTATTCCGATCATTTGTTTATTATGGCAGTAACTATTCCAGAAACTTCGTCACGATTGACAGAAATATCAGATATTTTGAGGGATGCAGGTTTGACACTGGATTTGAAGGAATGTCACTTTTTAAAAAAGAGTATAGATTATATTCGGTTCAGAATTTCAAACGGATGTATTGAACCAGATCGAGAAAAATTAAGATGTATACAAGATTTTCCAGTTTTGAAAGATATAAAAAGTGTTCGTAGTTCCGTAGGTTTGGCTAGTTTTTTTTGAAGATTTGTGAAGGGATTTGCGATGATTTCAAAGCCATTGACTGATATCCTAATCAAAGATGCAAAATTCGTGTAGGGAAGAGAGCAAATCAAAGCGTTTGACGGGATGAGAAGGAGATTATTGTCCAAACCTATTCCAGCTGCATTCAATCTGAACGCTAGAACCGAAGTGCATACTGATGTAAGTAGCGTGGGGCTAGGTGTGGTTTTGTTCCAGCAGCAAGTAGATCAAAAGTCACATCCTGTGAGTTATTACAGTCGCTAAACGATGCGTGAGGGAGGAAAATATCATTCGTTTGAATTAGAAGCACTGGTAATAGTATGCAATTTGGGAAAATTTAGAGTGTAGTTGTTGGGCATACCATTTGTGATAAAAACAAATTGTAATAGTCTTAAGCAATTAGAAAATAAGGAAGAGTTGAATCAGAGGGTTGGAAGGTGGTCTGTTCGTTTATCGGAATTTGATTACACTATTGAACATGTAAAAGGGGAACCAAATACTGTTGCAGATTGTTCGAGCAGGAATCAAGTCGACCAAGCTCAAGAAACAGAAATAATAGGTTTGTCAATTTTGGGTGTGAGAATGAATACGGACTGGATTGCTGCTCTGCAACGAGGAAGCCCAGAAATCTTGGCTATAAGAAATGAGTTGGAGGAAGGCGACAGAGATACTTATGAAAAATTTCCAATGTGCCATGCTCGAGTTTATAAAGTTACAGAAGGTATATGGCGATTATATATCCCAGATGAATTGAGATATGATGTTGTTGCGGATACATATCGTGCATTATCGCATTCGGGTATAGATAAAACTCTTGCTGCCGTGGAAGAATATTTTTATTCTTCTAAAATGAGGATTTTCGTAACGGAATATGTGGATAGATGTATCAGTTGTTGATACAGTGAACCAATTAGTGGGAAAAAGCCAGGATTTTTACATCCCCTGTCGACGCTCCTTTTCATATTGTGCATATCGACCATTTGGGTCCTTCTAAACAACGAAGAACGATCATAAATATGTACTAGCTTTCATTTGCGGATTCAGTGAATATGTAACGTTAATACCAGTGGGAAATCTAACGGGGGAGATAACCGTGAAATACACGAAACAGTCTGCTGTCAATTATGGTAGACCGTTCAGAATCGTTACTGATCGTGGGACTGCGTTTGATTGTGATACGTTCGAAGAATTTCGTAATAATCTCGAGATTCAACATGTTAAAATTGCAGCCGATACACCTCGCGCAAATGGGCAGGTGGAAAGACTCAATTCGAGTATTTTGAACTGTTTATCAACAACATCAAATACTGAAGGTGAAGTTGATTGGGATGATGCATAATACCGAGTTGAACGGGCTATTAATTCTAGTGTGCATGAAGTTACAAAGCGTGCCCCAAATGGAGTGATTTTCAATTATAATTTCAAGAATTTGATAACTAATACGCTGGTAGATGAAATTGATGAAATCAATGAAACAATGAGCACAGAAACCGAAACAGATAGCATTAGTTTATTATTTGAGAAGAACCAAGAGCATTGTATGCTACATAATTGAGCTTGACCCCATTCGCTATGTTGCAAACCGATGGATTTATGGGAAAGAGATTGAACAAACTTTGATATTGAAAATGGGAATTGCGAACCTAGTAAAAATCAGGATGCAAATTCAAATTCAATAACCAGAAAGGTGCAATAAACATGTATTTCCATTTTCATTGAGAACATGGAAGTACTGTATGGTTCTCCATACCAATTTTTTCCTTTTGTGTCAAATCATACATCGAATCAGCACTGATTTTCCGAAATAGGAACAACATTTACGAGTGTTTTTTGAGGTAGACAACACCAAACATATGTATTCATATATTTTTGGACCTTGGCAAAAACTCCGAGATTTTATGTAAAAAAAAATCTAAGAAAACGTCTAGGAAAAAGTTTAGGAAAACGTCTAAGAAAAAGTCCAGGAACGTTTTTCCTATGGGTTTCCAATGCGAGTTACAGTGTTCTCCCAAAAATTCAATGAAACCGGATTGAAGGGATGAGGAAAAAATGACGAAACAAAGTTGTAGCAAAATAGTAGAAAATGGGACAACAATCCAAAAATGACATTCGAGTTGCGATTCCGGTTAACAAAAAGGGGAGTCAAGTATTGTGTGAAACAAGGGAAGATAGGCATGTCACAATAAGGAATTTGTTTTGACAAACGATGAAAAGAAAATCCGAAAAGAACCGGGATGAAAATCGATTTTCACTATAAAAAGAATTATGAAGTTCTTCAGATAAGTGATTTCTCAAACAGACTTCTCAATGAAATATAGGATTCAATAATACTGTTCTTGATTTTGAGAATTTAATTTTTAATGTTAAGGGAATGTTAAGGATTGCCTCCTCAATGCTGATAATGCAGTTGTGAAAGTTAATGACTAATTGTTACATTCCAGTGAGGAATTGTGGAGTTCCATTACCAATATTATATACATAAGGAGAGTGGGGGAGTTCCGAACATTGTGGATATCACTGCGAAGATCCGATTACAGTACCACTATTGTTTATAACAGAGTATCTCCTTGAACATTGAATAAAGCTTTCAGGAGATCGTTGCGTAGAACCTAGTCATACAGTTGTAACGAGGCACTAGAATGTCATCACAGTCAAAAACAAACAAAAGTGAATTCGAGTAATCTGACTCGTTCCTTATTTTCGACATTATTATACCTTGCTCGTACGTGTTGTTCGTATGGTCTTTGGTGTGTACGATTTGTGTGATGAAATGGGAGTCTTTGACGATCAAATTCTCAGCCTTCCAACCAAGTTGAGATTGCTTGCTCTCATATATCGGAATCAAATATATGTGACCAAACGCACATAGGAGTATCTGACCGATCCAGCGAGCCAAGATCATTCATATAGTTTGACTGTCTCAAATCATGTTATGTAACTACGACAATGTTATATCCAGTGGTTTGGAAGTACTTGGTGTAAGGAGAATGACAAAAAATTCGTTCTGATTTCCATATATTCATTGAATGAATATTCATGTATGGAATATATAACCTCCCCGTGGATGATTGCGGGTCTTCCAGGGGGATATTCATGATACCTGTCCTTGATATGCTTTTTATCCATCCCTGGTAGTATCTGCTTCCTTTACGCGGTGGGGAGGATAAGTATCTCTGAGTTGAAGCTTTTTTTTGAGTGGAATGGACTAATCAAGGGCAAGAATCCAAACTGAGAGGAACGAAATCATCCTAATGCCAGAAACATCGGCGAAAACGGAAGGGAAGCGAGGGGAAAGTACCTTCCTCGACATGTTTCAATACTTCCCGAGGGAATAAAACCTTTTCCAAACCTGGAATATTATACTCGTGAAACGAAAACAAACGAACAAATTAATAAGTACATGATAGCGCTTTCTCGGGTGAAATATTCCGGAGGTAAACTAGTCTCCCGTTCGGATCTCCGGGTGAAGGCTGGTCGAAGAAGCTTCATCAGCAAAGAACGGAAACCGAAGAATAGGATAGGGAGAAGAAACAACATTCTCCGAGTCGGAGCGTGGAATGTTAGATCACTGAGGCAAGCGGGAAAATTAGAAAATTTGAAATTTGAAATGAATAGGTTGAATATAGACGTAATGGGGATTAGCGAAATGAGATTGCCACAAGAAGGCAATTTCTGGAGTGGGGATTATAGAATAATTCATACAGGATCAACGAACGGTCAAGCAGATGTAGGAATTGTAATGCATAAAAGAGTAGGAAATAGAATAGAAAATTATTTGCAACATAATGAACGTGTGATGATGATAAGAATCAGAACAAAACCGGTAGACACAGTCATAGTCCAAGTTTACATTCCCACATCTGCATATTCGAAGGAGAATATTGAAAAAACGTACGAAGGAATAGAAGAAGTGATAGAATATGTGAATGGAGAAGAGAATTTGATAGTGATGGGGGATTGGGATGCGGTAGTAGGACAAGGAAAAGAGGACAACATTATGGGAGATTTCGCGTTAGGGAGGAGGAACGTTAGAGGACAGCGTTTAGTCGAATTTTGTGAAAATCATAAGATGGTTATCACAAACACTTTATTTGAGAATCATCCGAAAAGAATCTACACTTGGAAAATGCCAGAAAATACAGCAAGATACCAAATTGATTACACATTAGTGAAACAGAGATTCAGAAACCAAGTGGAAAACTGTAAAACTCATCCCAGTGCAGATATAGATAGTGATCAAAATATGTTGATGATGAAATGTTCTCTGAAATTCAAATCTTTGAAGAAGAAAAGGAAAATTCAGGAAAGATGGGATTTGAAGAACCTCAAGCAAAAACAAACACATGAGGCATTCGAGAAAATTTTGGATGAAAAATTGGGAGATCAGAAAAAGAAAGACTTGGGAATAGAGAGGAGATGGACAAAGATGAGGGGGAATATAACAGAATGTGCGGATAAGATTTTGAAGAACAATGGAGTAGAACCTGAAAACCCATGGATAATGGGAGAAATTTTAGAATTGATAAATGAAACAAGGAAATACAAGAATAATGATAGCCAAGAAGGCCAGCAACGATACAAATCATTGAGAAATAAAATAATAAGAGAATCAAGGAAAGGAAAAGAACAGTGGTTAGAAGAGAAATGTCAGGAAATAGAAATAAGATTGCATTTAGGAAAAATAGATGAAGCATATAGGATTATTAAAAGATTTTTCGGACAAATGAAATCTAGAAGCAATAAGGTTAGAAACTCTCTAGGACGACAATTGATGAAAACGGAAGAGAAAATAGAACAGTGGATCAATCATTTGGAAGACTTGTATAGAGGAAACGATGATATAGCACTTTTAGAGAATGAGGAGGATGTAGATGAGGAAGAATTGGGAGATTCGATATTGAGATCAGAATTCGACGAGGCTTCGGAAGAATTGAAAGATAATAAAGCACCAGGCATAGATGGCATAAGTGTGGACCTTATAAAAGCCTCCAGTGAAGGAACTCGTGACGCACTGTTTGAATTGATTAGAGATATGTACGAAAAAGGAGAAGTACCAGAAGATTTCCAAAAGAATAAAATTGTCGCTATCCCGAAAACACAAGGGGCAGACAAATGCGAGAACTACAGAACGATCAGTTTAACTTCACATGCTTCGAGAATACTGACCAAAATTATATACAGGAGGATGGAAGATAAAATAGAGAGTAGATTGGCAGAAGATCAGTTTGGTTTTAGGAAAAATAGGGGAACGCGAGGAGTAATTTTAGCACTTAGGGCAGTAATAGAGAAAAGGATAGCGCTGAAGAAATCTGTGTGCATAGGTTTTGTAGATATACAAAAGGCTTTCGATAATGTGGACTGGGAGGAGATGTTTGCGATTCTGAAGAAGGTGGGAATAAATTATGAAGATAGGAGAATAATATACGAATTATACAAGAATCAAAGTGCAATAATGGACATAGAGGGTCAGGAAGGGGAAGCACAAATAAGAAGAGGGGTGAGACAAGGATGCTCATTATCGCCACTGATTTTCAATTTATATATGGGAGAAGCAATGAACGAAGTGAAGGAGGAAATTCAATCGCAATTACAGATTCAGGGAGAAAATATAAGTATATTGAGATTCGCGGATGACATAGCTATATTGGCCACGAGTAGTACTGAGTTGAAAAATATTCTCAACACTATGAGAACAATATTATTGGAAAACTATTGTATGAAGATGAATGAAGACAAAACAAAATTCATGATGTGTACAGCAGCGAAAATAGCTAGGAGAACGAAAATCAAAATAGATACCGAGACAATTGAACAGGTGGAAGAATTCAAATATCTAGGAAGCATAATTACAGAAAACGGCAAAAGTGAAAGAGATATAAGAGCAAGGATAGCACAAGGGAAACAGGCTTTTTACCAAAAGGAACAGTTATTATGCTAAAAAAATATGAGCTTGGAAGTAAGGGAGAAATTCTTGAAAAGTTACGTTTGGAGCACAGCATTATATGGTTGCGAAACTTGGACAATGGGGAAAACTGATCAACGAAGACTTGAAGCTTTTGAAATGTGGTGTTATAGGAGGATGCTCAGAATAAAATGGATAGACAAAGTCAAAAATGAAGAAGTACTCGAGCAGATAAATGAAGAAAGAATTCTTCTGAAACACATCGTGGAAAGGGAAAGCAATCTTATAGGACACACATTACGGCATGAGAGTTTATTGAAAACAATATTGGAAGGGAAAATGAATGCTAAAACTGGTAAAGGTAAACTTAGATCAAGTTATATGAAGCAAATCGTACAAGACGATGATGATGATGATGATGATGATGATGATGATGATGATGATGATGATGATGATGATGATGATGGAGGAATATATAAGGCAACATTTGACGAGGTAATGCTCTTCTTCAGCTTCTTCATCTGATGATTGATTCCATACAGGTGATGTATTCAGGTTCCGAATTTCCGCAGCTGTCATTCAAACCGTGAGTTTGTGAAAATGATTACCTTGAGATCTGAACCGAAATAATGGCCGGGACGCACCCTCAAATGCAACAGAAACCTTCGCATCAAGTGGAAATGGCCGAAGAATTTATTACATAACCTGTTCTGTCATACATTCTAGATCTCGCATTCAAAAACCATAACAGATTTGGATTATGAAATCGGTGCACACTTACCAGCTTAGAAATCATTCATAATGAGGCACTGTGAGAAATACAGTCTGTGAAATATTATTCATCTTCAAAACGTGGACGGGTAGATGAAAATGAAACAAATGACCGACTCTCAACTACTATGATTGAGAGGCAGGGAAACAAAGGTGAGACAAGTGCCGCAGAGAATGCTCATAATTCCCAGATTATCTAGCAATATCGAAACATTTTTCTCGTCCACATACAGTGTGTTTTAGGAAACACACTTTTGGT
Organism: Gonatopus flavifemur; assembly: GCA_018340375.1. NCBI lineage: Eukaryota > Metazoa > Arthropoda > Insecta > Hymenoptera > Dryinidae > Gonatopus > Gonatopus flavifemur. The sequence continues at coordinate 1,975,285 of JAFFJZ010000034.1, forward strand.
CAGTTGGATCGATTAAATACCCCTATGTGCGGTAATCGTTCAATTCCATTGGAGCTCAATCAATTCTGATGGTAGGATCGATTTTTTTCCGTTCATTCCTTCTTCGGCATCGTTCATCATGATGAATTTGTACTCAGATGCACGAATAAAGTGACATCCATGTTGGACTTGTTTTGTATGCTCTCCAACCAGACTTTTCATCGAACGTAATCAAACAGAACTTCAAATCAATCAATTCATCAAAATTCAATTACAGGATTCGAATGGGCGGTATTGGCACCCAGCTCACAGGCCAAAAATGGAACTTGAACATATACATGAGGAATAATAACATGAGAAAAAATGGAACTTAAAAAGAGTTCAGACTCAGTCACAAATAATAATATTGAACTAATCTCGAGGGTAAGATCATTTGAGACTCTTGTACGTAATTGTAATTCAATTGTTTCTGATATTCCTATGATGCCTTCGGAGAATCTGATCTCTCTTATGAGTCAGCTTGGGTCCCTTTCGAATGTTAATATCACAGAATCTGCTATTCTCATAGCTAAACGCTTGCCTAGTTCACAGCATGAGAATCGCGCATGTTCTTTTTTTTTAAACTTATTCCTTCGAGCCCGGAACATGAAATGACACACAGGGCAAACGTTCAAAGAAAACACTCGGGGCTTATGGAATGTAGAAGAATTTTCAGGGCAATTCAATATTTGTAAATGAATACGTCCGATCCGATCTATTCAGAATTCTTAGGAAGACTAGAATTGTTGCAAAAGGGAGGAATTATGAATACGTATGGGTGAATAATGGTAGATTTCTGATGAAGAAGAATGATCAATCGTCTCCGATTCTCATTCACACTGTAGATAATTTGACTGAGTTAATCTGATGCTCAGAGTCAACTTCTCCAAGAGCTCTCAATGACAGTGCAGCCACAAATACAAATATAAATATGAATGAAAACAAGAAGATTCAGCACATTTGGATCAATTCTCTCCATTTATGTCTGAGAACGACTTCGACGTCATAACTATTTTACAAACTTGGTTGAAGTCCATTGCGGATGACTCTTTACGTGTTTTGAATGGTTATTCCTTGTTCTGCTATGACTACACTGGAAAGCTCCCGAGTAGGAGTTCCTATCCAGTGAGCCCTAAAGTGGTCCGGACCGGATCCGGCTGTGCAATAGGATGCCTCATATGGGGTTTCATATCTGGACCTGACCAGGTCCGTGTTGATGAAAACCTATCAGGGATTCCAGATCCAGCACCGATGAGGATAACCTGACGATAGTTCTGATGAGGTTAACCCTATGGAAATCTATCTGGCCCTGATCCTTCTTCCTGATTGAGGCCAGATGCGGATAATTTGAATCAGGTCCGAATGTGGCTAATCTAATCCGCGTCCTGATGAGCGAAACCTCATTCAGTCTTATCCGGATCTGATTAATCCTCCTGATTGGAGCCGGATACAGATAATTTTAATCAGGTCCGAATATGACTAACCTGATCTGCGGCCTAAGAAGAAAACTCAGAATGAATGCAAGTAAATTTTCCCGAAACACCCCTAGAGTTATACAAATTCCAATCCTCCATTAATAAACTCTGGGATACCCTCAAATTTTTGGGACGACACTGAATGACTGAGGTTTCCCGCGAGTGCTGGTTGTAACTAATCGTTGATATATATACCTCGCTCAACCATTCATCTGTAGCGTGCGAATTGCGATGATGTATTATACAACGAATATGTTTGAGGTTAGGAGAGGAATGAAAATATTAATCAGATTGTTCATAAACTATGTTACACGTCAAGTGAATAATGACACAGGTCAACATTTGATCTACGCTGGAACACCAGAACAGAGGTACCTATGAGTTTTGGAGGTCGCAGATCACGATTACTGGATCTATATGACCTCATCACGTCAGGATCCAGGTCAAATCAAGGTCAAACATCTCAAATCAAAAGATATAATTTTTTTGATCCTGGATTCCGAACCAGCGTGAAATCTTACATTCAAATACACTTTTACATTCAAATTGAAGTCATATCTGCAGGTCATATGAAGGTAATATGCAGGCGAAATCCTTTTTTTGAACCTTTCGTTCGATTTCAGCGGTCATTACGTGTAATTGCTCCCAGGGCACCTCCCCGTGATGACGGCGGGCAACGGAGTTGTCCCGCGTTTCAGCTGAGTCCCGGCTTCCATGAGGTTACGGCTTCCATGCCGTTATGGCAACCACACGGGATAATGTTACGGGACAGGGTTTCAGAGACCCAGAACCGGCGGCTGGTCAGGGTGGGGAAGCGAGCCCGCAGGCGTCGTCATCATGCAACCGCAGCTCTACATTGGTGGGGAACTTGGCCTTTGTAGAGTCGAATGTGACAAGTCAATCCTCGTCTCGCATGAACAGGGTGAACAAGTTCTGTGTCGTGTGTGGGGAGTATATTCCTCAATCGGAGAAATTTATGTTTTCGGATTTAATGGAAAAAAAATATAACGAGTGCTTCAATATCGATAGCTACACATTCAATGAGATTTGGACGCCTCAATCTATATGTTCTAGATGTCGGAGTGCCCTCAATGAATCTGATAAACGAATATTTCCGAGGCCAATGATATGGAGAAAACCAACAGATCATACTTCTGATCGTTACTTTTGTTTGACCAACGTAGAAGGCCTCAATTTTGTCAAAAGACACGCAATCTTCCATGCGTGCGTGACATCTGTCACTCCCTCCGTGTATATCAGCACCAAAATCGATGGGAACGACAGTGAAGATGTAGATGATGAAGCCAACATTGATGAAATCCCCGCAGATAATATCATCATCGATGCAGAGACGCCAGATCAAAGTTTGAATACTTCAGAAAATGAAGGAAGTGATAGTTTTAGTGAAAAAAAATCAGACATTGAGGACAATAAATTGAATCGAGAAGAGATGAACCAAGATGAACTCAGTGACTTGTGCCGAGACTTAGGACTCCCAAAAGATAAATCTGAACTATTTGCATCCAGACTGGAAGAGAAACAATTTTTGACTCCAGGGACGCGTGTAACACACTATCGTTCAAGAGAACGGCCCTTCAGAAAGTTTTCCTCGAAGTTGCCAAATTTAGTTTATTGCAATAATATCGAAGGTCTGGTCAAAGGATACAGCATAGAGTATACAGCTAGGGATTGGCGTCTGTTCATAGATTCTTCAATAAGGAGCTTAAAAGCTATCTTGCTTCACAACGCAAATGTCTAGGCTCCTTGATCAGTTGCTCATTCTGTCATACTTGATGAAAAGTACCATAACTTGGAATTATTATTGCAAAAACTAAAGTATGAGATTCATAACTGGCAAGTTTGTGGAAACTTGAAGATATTCACAATTTTGCTTGGGCAACAATCAGGATTCACATCATATCCATGCTTCATCTGTGAATGGAATAGTCGGGCTAGAGATGAACATCATGTTCGAAAAAATTGGCCGTTAAGAGAAAAATTGATTCCTGGTGGAAGAAATATCAAAATTCTGAGTCTGATATCAAGAGAAAAAGTTCTCTCACCACCGTGACATATTAAATTAGGGCTAGCAAAGCAATTTGTCAAAGTAATGAGGAAGAATGAAAGTGCTGCTTTCATGTACATTTTTCAAGTATTACCTCATCTTTCTGAAGCGAAAATGAAAGGGGGCGTATTCACAGGACCCGAAATGAAGACACTCTTAAAAAATCAGGAATTCGAGAAGCGAATGAATGATAAAGAAAAAGCAGCATGGTGCAGCTTTAGAAAGGTTACACACAAATTTTTAGGGAACAATAAAGACCCCGAGTATGAAAATGTTGTGGCGAAAATGGTGAATGATTACGAAGAAGGAGGATGTTTGATGAATCTCAAGCTTCACTTTCTCGATTCTCACCTTGACTTCTTTCCAGGAAATCTTGGAGCATTCAGTGAAGAACACAGTGGAAGAATGCATCAAGACTTGAGTGAGTTTGAGAGGAGATTTCAAGGTATTTGGGGGAAGAATATGTTGGCAGGCTGGTGTTAGAAAAGGATCACAACCGTGTCACATAAAAGGAGAGGTGTTGAGAGATTCTTTTGAGAAAGTAAACGTAAGCATTTTAAGCAGTGACACCACATTGTACTTTTAAGAAAATTGAATAAATTTTTCTTGGCTTGAAATACTTTTTATGGATTTGAAAAGGATAGGCCATGATCTACAAATCGAGATCCAAAGTAGAAAGACAATTTTTGAAACGTGGAAATAGAGGCATGCACAAGTGCGTTGACGTTTTCGCATAGTGACTTTCGGAAACCAAATCTCTGGCTCATCACCTGCCTATTTTGACCTGTCAGAAGAAAGTGAATGTCGATCACGTAGATGTAGAAAAGATGCAATATGGGCCCAGTGAAGGAAATGAGAGGTGATTTCTATCCAAGTCATCTTGATTCACAACAAACCGTTATGGAAACTCTGAACGTTTATCTGAGAACTGGATCTTGAAAATCGTTGGGAGCGTTAGCTCTGCCAACTTTCAATCAATTGTCTCGGTTTTTCTCGACTGTATTTGTGATATGGTCATCCAATGAAATACATACGGAGGTGACGAAATATTAATATTTACGTTTCTCTTAAGTCACGAATTTTGAGATGAAAATCCTACGTTTTTCTTCAAATCGATGCCATTTCGTAAAAAAAGCATATTTTCCAAAAGCGATACGTATTCCACTACATTTTGAGTGACGAAAACGAATTATTTTTGCTGCATTGTTTCGGTTCAATCTTGGACTGGGTTATTTCTCCCACCAAACGACCATGAATTTCCGCAGCGCACCGATCAATCGCCTGTCAGGCCGCCATATTTACAGAGAAAAATTGAACAAAGAAGTCATTTTGTACTCCAATACTGGCATAACACCTTCCTGCATCTCAATTTGAATGACACCTTTCTAATTATTCACAAACAAGAATCTTGAAAATTGGCGTTTTTGGAGGGATCGCTTCAGTCTTGTCCTTCAAAGCTAACTCTTATGACGAACAAGGATAAATCGTTGATATTGAGGTTGAACAGATTTTGAAAGACAGAGAATTCGAAAAAGAACATTTGACCTGCAGATGACCTCTATATGACCTGCAGATATCAGCTTGATTGAATTATAAGAATTCATCAAGATTTGAAATTTCCCGGCCGTTCAGGATCCGGGATTGAGAAAAATGATATCCTTCGATGTGAAGATGTTTGTGCTTAATTTGACCTTGATTCTGACGTGATGGGGGCATATAGTCCCCGAAATTGTGATCTGCGACCGCAAACACATAGGAGTCACCTAATCCAAGACTCTGCCTAGCCAACATCAGGGAAGACATTCAAGAAAAGGGTTTCACCTGCATATGACCTTCATATGACCTGCAGATATGACTTCAATTTGAATGTAAGAATGTATTTGGATGTAACATTTCCCGCTGGTTCGAAATCCGGGGTAAAAAAAATTATATCTTCCGATTTGAGATGTGTGACCTTAAGTTGACCTTGATCCTGACGTGATGGCGTCATATAGACCTAGGAATCTCACTCTGCGACCCCAAAAACGTGAAAGTCAACTAATCCAAGAGCCTGTTCAGCCTAATATCAGAGAAGACATTTGAAGAAAGGATCTTAGCTACATATGTCCTCAATATGATATGCAAATACCACTCTTATTTGAATGTAGGAGTGTATTCGGATGTAAAATTTCCCGCTGGTTCAGAATCCGGGGCCAAAAAAATCATATCTTCCGATTTGAGATGTTTGACCTTGATCCTGGAGTGATGGGGTCATATGGACCCAGGAATCGTGATCTCCGACCCCTCAAACGTGAAAGTCAACTGATACAAGAGCCTGTTTAGCCTAATATCGGAAAAAAGGTTCGAGAACAGGATTTTACCTACATATGACCTCAAGATGACCTGCAAATACCACTTTGATTTGAATGTAGAAGTGTATTTGGATGTAAAATTTCCCGCTGGTCCGGAATCTGGGGCCAAAAAAATTATATGTTTTGATTTGAGATGTTTGACCCTGATCCTGACGTGATGCGGTCATATGGACCCAGGAATCGTAATCTCCGACCCCAAAAACCTATAGGTACCCACCTCTGTTCTGGTGTTCCAGCGTAGATTGAATGTTGATCTGTGGAATTGAGGGTCCAGATGCAAGAACCGACGATACGCTCGAACTGCGGGATAAGTATTGTCCAAGCTGTGACGTCAGGAGTCGAAAAAAAATCGGAATTTCAAAAATCTGAAAATACTGGGTGATAGGGCTTGAAAAATCAATACAAGTCTTCCTCTCCAATTTTTTCCTATGATCAATATTTTTTGAGAAAAAAAATGAAAACTACCTTTTTTTGCAACCAAAATCAATGTTTTCAAATATTAAACTCGTCATAACAAGGTCATTTCTTTACGTATCTGAGTGAATCTTATGGATTCTGATTTTTAAGACTTCCCCGATGACGAAAATGTTGAACAAATTCGTGAAAATTTATAACAAATTTATGATTTTTCAATCCGAAGTGGAGAGCATGTTTTCTATGCTTTGGGATCAAAAAGTGGTGGGGGAAAAAATGTGAGGTACAAAAAACTTCCAGCGACAAAGTTGTTCGTTAGTATATGGATAAACTTTTTGGAAGGTTTTAGATCGATTGGATTATCAGTTTGCAAAATCCAGCGATTTTTTCATGAGCGTGCAACGGTTATTTTGCCCCCCTCTATGACGTGTACCCGCTGAACATCGACATCTGTGAGAAAGATTGTGTTTGTTTGATTTCCCAACGTAGATTCATATTTCTGGGTCAGAGAATTCAAATATCGAACTATTTTCGCAAGCCCCCTCACCAATTCGTTTCCTATAAATAATTTCATTGCAAACAACTCACACACTAATGCGAAGAAAAATATTCATATAGAATATTTTTATACTTTTTTACATAATTTACCTTCATATGTCATAAAAGATACCATTTTTTTGTAACATCATAGTTCCGCGTCTTACAGAATAATCAGAGTTATCAATCATCGAGTGAATTGTAAGTAATACTGAACATTTTACCTCATATCACAGTTTTCGATAATGCAAGTACTCATCGAATTCGTGGACTGTATTTTCTCTCGTTTCACTCTTTGGTGTTTTTACTTTTCACACTCATTTCTGTCATGTATTTTTCAAAATATTCTTTCCCTTCAGGAGTTGAAAACTTCAACAAAGCCTTCAAATCTTTTATTTTTTCTGCACTCATTCCTATTTGTTCAGCGGGTGGGGCATTTCTTGAATCATATATAACTGACTTGTCGATAAAATACATCTTTGGAGTGCCCTTATAATTTTCATCAACATCAACATTACCGTTTGGATAATACTCAATTATCACAGCTTTTGTAATCTTCAGGTCTTTCGGAATTTCATATTTACCCTGCATCATAGGTTCAAAATCTTTCACAATACAGTTCTCTCGTTTCCCTCCCGTAAAACGTGGACTCCTCGCATTCCTGATTAATTCGATGTACTCTTTCTCAGTTCCAATAGTTTCTACCATTTTTTTCTTTCGACCGTACATGCCGAAATCCCTATCACACTGACAATATGAGTGTCCCTCAACGGGAAACAAATGATGAATGGGAACTCGAAATTTCTGTGACAAGAGTGATAAGCACACCATCACTGTATAATTTTCAGTTTGTCCGCCACATGAATCAGAGAACAGAAATATTTTATTGTAACAATGCAACTTGAATGATTCCAAAATAAAATGCAGTAGGGAATTGTACACCGTGTTCCCACCTTTTTTTGAGGATCCTTCCTTGAAAAAAAACATTAAGCCTGGTGAGACATTACCAGTAGGGACATGAACGTGAACGTTAAATATATGAAGCCAAATCAACCGCAAATAAGACTGAGCCGAAACCGGAAGTTTCGGTAATGGGAGATTCTGTCCAAAATCGAATTCGAGGCATAAGTTTCCTCCAAAAGTTGCTAACATGGTGTCCTTCAAATTTTCATGTGCTTCAATTTGTCGTTCGTGCTCTTTCGCAGCTGGTTCATTTTGCTTCCCGAGTTTCTCATTCTCATCACATTCGTCGCAACAATCCGTTCTGGGAACATCAAATGTGAAATCTACAAAATGATTAAAATATTTAGAATACGTAGATTCTGTTAGTGAAATGTCATCATTTCCAGTTTCAGATTTGTAGTAATCAAGACATTTCTTATACAGGGTGATTCAAAATTCCCGCACTCTTTTTTGGGAGTAGATTCCTGATGAAATTCTAAAACGATTTGTCCTTTTGCACAATGCTCTCCGACGCATAATTTCCGAGATATAATTGATTAAAGTTGACTAATTATGAGGTGGATCCATCGGTCATTCAGGAGCGTCATAACAGAACAAGAGAGGAAGGTGCTTGCAGAGGGCGCTCATACGATCAGCTGATCGGTATAATCGATACGATTTATCAACATACAAATTGGTGAATTTTCTATGTAGAACGATTGAATTCGTCGACACTGTGGGAAAATTGATTATTGCCATGGATTGTTATCACGATATACTGTAGGTGAAAGTTGTTATTTCAGTAATGATTTTTATTATGCAGACAAATGTAAAATAGTGTTATTTCGTAGGGATAGGGATTCAAGTGGGAGAAAAAAGTATAACTACTCGTTTTCAATCAGAATTTTCATGTAAAGAAGAAAACATGAGAATTTTTATTCATCCGATACCCAATTTGAACGGTTTGATTAGTAAGTCTAACACAAGAGATTGGATTCCGAATCCTGTATTCTGATTGGTCGAGAATCAATGTATGTTAGATCAATCCTCGGCCGTTTCAAATGATTCTTCTGAAGAATGTGTTTTCGACTTATCCCAACCACAACATTGAACAATGATGAATTAATTCGAATTCACCCTTTTTACATCATTCGATGATTATAAAGGGTTTATCGAACGTTAATAACTTACTTCAACTTGCAGAATCCATCAATTTTGACGAAAATACAAGGTGTGACATCGTATACGACCCAATCATTGCACTTGATTGACATTGTGATCACATACGGTTTGTTTAGCTTAAATCAACCATTCGTGATACGAATCAACCAATCAGGTGACAGCTCGAAACAGTTTCATTTGAAGCACGTATGAATTCAAAGGGCATATTGTTATTTCAGATGGAAAAAGAATTGTCTTCGAAGATTAACCAAATCCGTCCTTTTTAGGACGAATACATTTTCTAAACGTAGAGACGCGCTCGAACTTGCACACAATTTGAATTAGATTTTGATTTAAACATGAATGATCTTGAGTGATCTCAAGTAAGTTATTGACGTTCGATAAACCCTTTATAATCATCGAATGATGTAAAAAGGGTGAATTCGAATAAATTCCTCATTGTTCAATGTTGTGGTTGGGGTAAGTCGAAAACACATTCTCCAGAAGGATCATTTGAAACGGCCGAGGATTGATCTAACATACATTGATTCTCGACCAATCAGAATACAGGATTCGGAATCCAATCTCTTGTGTTAAACTTACTAATCAAACCGTTCAAATTGGGTATCGGATGAATGAAAATTCTCATGTTTTCTTCTTTACATGAAAATTCTGATTGAAAACGAGTAGTTATACTTTTTTCTCCCACTTGAATCCTTATCCCTACGGAATAACACTATTTTACATTTGTCTGCGTAATAAAAATCATTACTGAAATTACAACTTTTACCTACAGCATATCGTGATAAGAATTCATGACAATAATCAATTTTTCCACAGTGTCGACGAATTCAATCGTTCTACATAGAAAATTCACCAATTTGTATGTTGGTAAATCGTATCGATTATACCGATCAGCTGATCGTATGAGCGCCCTCTGCAAGCACCTTCCTCTCTTGTTCTGTTATGACGCTCCTGAATGACCGATGGATCCACCTCATAATTAGTCAACTTTAATTAATTATATCTCGGAAATTATGCGTTGGAGAGCATTGTGCAACAGCACAAATCGTTTTAGAATTCCATCAGGAATCTACTCCCCAAAAAGAGTGCGGGAATTTTGAATCACCCTGTATAAACCCGTTCAACTGTAATGACTATCACGAAAATGATTCAATTTCGGAGTCGTATAATGCGGTGTTGAATGAGAAAGACGGCAGTGCTGAAGAATAAGCCTTGTCAGATCATTGGTTGATGTTGTAAAATGATCAAAAGTTTTCCCACGCATATCCTGAAGGCCTTCATCATTTTTCAGTTCATTTTGGAGCGTTATCAATCGAGCTCTTTTGATACCAATGACTGCGAGTAAAAAGCTTTGACAAATTCCAAATTCACCATGAGCTTGAAACAGATGAGGAAAATAGTAATGCCATCGTACATATTTCACTGGTCATTACCAGCAGCAGACTCTGTCTGCTTCGTCAGTGTGCTTAAAAAAACATTTTGTGACGCATAATCCCCAAGTTTCCAAAAAGTATTGTGCACTTTTCCCTGGTGCTGGCTCTCAATTTTCAGGAAGCATTTTCTCCCACAGCAAAGGACGATATCCCGAAATCCTCTCGCAGGCACGGTTCTCCCCGTTGATGAAGATTCGTATTCTTTTCCCTACAGAATTCAAAAGCAACAGTATAAATCTATCAAAACATCCATACGGGACTAATGTCTCACAGAATATCACAGAAATATTCTGGAAATATTGAAACGTCACAGTATCCATAAGCACACCAGGTCAAAAAGAGTTTGTAACAAATTCATTCGGAACTATGAAAATCCAAATGCACGCATTGAAAACTTTTCCTGAACTTTAGTGCTGTGTCGGTAATACCTCAAAAATATTACGGAGATATTCTGAAAACATTGAGGCTTCATATACTGAAGAACATACTTTTCTGAGATGGGATCAGCAGAAAATTTTCTTATTCCAACAAGATTTTTGTTTCCTCCACTACACCTTTGGTATTGAAAATAAAAATGATTCCCGGAGAAGAAGGTCAACCAAATTCTTCTGTTCGAACCACAAAAGTTTTGCTGGGATAGCGACATTATTTTCTTGATGACGTTTCGGCAACATTATTTCGTTGTTTTTTACAAAACATTTTTTCAAGTGTGGTGCACCTAATGCAACAAACACAACAAATCACATTTCCTTTGCACAGAGAATTTCTTGTAGCTGCATTCACTGAATGAGTATCGTTATATAATAACACTGTAGTTATTTCAAGTAATTATCTACAAGGCACATGTCCCAAATGAACTCCCGTTATGTTAGTTCCGAGAGAATTCGTAATGAATTCTTGAGGATTCTAAAACAATTCTTTTTGGATACCAGAGATTCATAAAGCATTCATTCTAAACCATCATAACAGAGACTTTTGAAGAATCTCACAATGGATTCATAAAGGATTCTTTACGACCACAAGCGTAATTGAGGCAAGCGTTCTGTGTCGACATTGCTAAAACTCGTATAGGCAGCTACTTTCAAATGTTTGCACAATTCAATGTCTAATCTAGTTGAATGTATGTTTCGCAGATTCAATTGGAATTCACACTTTGAACATGAGGCATTATAAACAGGATTTCAATACCAAAATATCGAGTAGGGGGTGTTTTGATTATCACGTTTTATTTGGGGTTTGAAATTTTCAGTCAGATACATACTTGGTTCCAAGATTGTTTTGCGATATTACGTTTCCATGAACTTCCATTCCTTGTTCTTTTTCGGCCTCTTTGTGATTTTTTCAAACTTTGCATTTTCTCATCACACATATTTATAAGTTAATGAATGATGAATCATCATTTACTTCAGAAACATTATAAAGGAAAAAACAACACTACAAATTCCTCCTTGTTCATAAATGTTCATGCACGTTGAGGGATGAATATCATGAATGCTGAGTTTTTATACGAAGTGATCAAAACAAAAGAAAATAGAACAACCACGGAGATGGCTGGAGATTATTATAATAAATGAAAAACGTTTGCCAACGCGCAACTTTCAAAAATAGGATAGATTGTATTCCATCAGTGGCAGTTTTCATCAAGAATAATTCATTAGATTTTCAATTATAATTTGTGTGTATATACACGCAACATGGATTTCTCAATTATCAATTCGCCTAAAAGAATCATGAAGGAAAAAAACAATGAAATTGAAGTTTATCAAAATGAGTCGCAAAATCGTATGAAAAGAGAAAAGTATCTGACTTCAAATTTTTAATCTCAAAAAAACCTCCGATCTTCCTAATTCCACCTCACCAGTATATTCCCCAGTACTCCTTCGTCTCACTTCCGAGCAGATACCCATGGTTTTCCTTCACTGAAATAATTTAATTGCTCGCACTAGACGATCTGACGTCGTTGATAATTCAGTTTTTGGATCTCATTAGAATTGTTCGATTTTCCAATTTCTCAACCTTAAGAATCTCAATCCATGTGAAGAAACCAAATGATGAGAATTATTTTGATCTCTATTTGAATGTCCTAATTATATTTAAGTAAAAAATTCGGATACTGAGAAATGATATGTACAAAATTGATCAGTTACAGGATAAGAAATCTTTTTTGTTCGAATACTTTTGTCATGAAATCAATATTCTGTAGATGTCATTGTTTTGAACCAATCGATTTTTTATTATAAAATTGAATGAGCAACCTTGCCAAAATAGTTTGATTCCCGGATTTAAAACTTCTTCCTTACAAGGATAAGAAACTTCATCAATTGGGACAATTTTTTTTCAAAGTCAATAGTTTGACCATAAAAACGTTATAAACAATGAAATTGTTGATAAAAAGAAGAGAATTCCGAATGTAGCAAATATAGTTCGATATTCGAATCTTATAACTCAAAAAACATAAATCCACATTGAAAAATCGAACGAATACAATTTTCCCCGCGGACTCTGACATTTAACCGGTACACATCGTAGAGGAATGCAAAATAACCGTTGCGCGCTCATGAAAAGATCGCTGGATTTTGCAAACTAATGACCCGATCGATCTGAAACTTTCCAAAAAGTTTATCCATATACTAACGAACAACTTTGTCGCTGGAAGTTTTTTGTACCTCACATTTCCCCCACCACTTTTTGATTCCAAAGCATAGAAAACATGCTTTTCACTTCGGATTGAAAAATTATGATTTTGTTATAAATTTTTACAAATTTGTTCAACATTTTCGTCATCGGGGAAGTCTTACGAATCAGAATCTGTAAGATTCACTAAGATACATGAAAAAATGACCGAGTTATGACGAGTTTAATATTGAAAAACATCGATTTTGGTTGCGAAAAATAGGTAGTTTTCATTTTTTTTCTCAAAAACTATTGATCATAAGAGAAAATTGTAGAGGAAGACTTGTATTGATTTCCCAAGCCCTATCACCCAGTATTTTCAGATTTTTGGAATTCCGATTTTATTTTTCGACCCCTAACGTCACAGCTCGGACAATACTTATCCCGCAGTTCGAGCGTATCGTCGGTTCTTGCATCCGGACTCTCAATTGTACTTTGATGTTCAAATGTAAGTGGACTTGGACTATCGCGATATTCACGTAGGGAATGTCAAGTTGTGATCATTATCAACAATTAAATTTGTTAATGATTTTTTTCATGAAAAATTCAATCACGGGGTTATGGATCAACCAATTTTGGATCGCATCAAGTAACCTGTTGGAAGTAGGATAACCATATATCTGAAAGAGAATTTATCACACCCGAATTTGGCTGCCAGGTTAGGCTCGGATCGAGTGCCCGGATCAATTTCTCGGATCCGGCCCAGATGGAATGAAGCGTTACACATTACATCCGGAACCAATCCGATTACCCATATCCATACTGGACCTGGCTTAGGGCAAATCAGATCGGTACCGGATTCACACTTCTGCTCGGGCTGGGAGGAGTCTGTATATATGTTGAGTCACGCTGAAAGTTATTCTAGACTCTGTACAAAATGTTTATATTCCTCAACCTGAGTTTCTGTTCTCAGGAATTTCTAGACAATTGTTCAAAAAACTTTTGTTGGGAGTCCTATATTGCCCACCAAAAATATTGAAAACATTCTATCTACATCAGTTCAACATCATAATAAGGTTATTCTTGGTGACTGGAACACCGGTTTTTGCACTGATGTCAATCGTCTCCGAAGAATGTTCTCTTGATATCACCTTCATTCAGTCCATTTCCAACCGACATATCAGCTGTCTCCTTCTGCCACGTGGCTTGGAATGTGTATCATAGATGATGCCTCCAAAATAATCCTGTTTGAACAGCTCCCTGTCCCACTTATCTTTGCACATCACTCAATATCCGTTACTCTTTCTCTTCAAGTACCCGAACTTCCTCCACATATTGTTGACTTCAGGGATTATAATCATATGGAAACTCAAGAAAGCGTATCCTGACTTTTTTAACACGTACACGACGAATATCTATTGTCCTGTGATCCTAATCAAGCAGTGAACTCTTCAAACACCTTGTTGACATTGGCAGTTAATATATCTGCACCGGCTGACCGACAATTGACCCCGGACAAAATGCCCCACACAAAAATATCCCCGCAGACTTTCATCCCGCAACGATAATCACCCAGTTCAAATATCTCGATGAATTGATCCCAAAAAACAACATCCCCAATTCATATTGAAACAATTCCAGAAAGCAAAATGAGAAAATACGATTCTCATAATGTTTATAGTCTATACGAGTGATCCTTTTGAAATGACAAGCTCATGCATTCAAATACGTACCACATTCACCATGGACAGGCATTCACGGAGTTGTCTATCATTTCAGAATGAAATCAATCACAGAATAACTACACTTGACTAATTCAATGAGAAATTTTAATTAACAAATGGATATAACACGTCGTTCAATTAGTCCCGAGACTAAGAACGAAAACAACATTTTTTGTTCAAAAATTATTTTTCTTCATTAATGTGATCTTCTTTTGAAGTGATACAATCTTTCCAACGCCTTTCCAACATTTCTATACCATGTTCATGAAAGGATTCATCCTTTGCTTCAAAATAGGCTTCGGTTTCGGCAATGACCTCATTCGAGCCAAATATTTCTCCCTGGAGCATTCTTTTGAGATCAGCGAAGAGCCAGTAGTCGTTGGGGGCTAAATCTGGCGAATACAGGGAGTGGGGAAGCAAATCAAAGCCCAACTCGTTGAATTTTGCCATTGTTTTCATGGACTTGTGGCATGATGCATTGTCTTGGTGAAAAAGGATTTTTCTCAACTTCATGTGCGGTCGTTTCACTGCGATCTCCTCCTTCAAACGTACCATCAAATCCATATGATAATCACTGTTGTTCGATTTACCTTTTTCCAGGTAGTCAACGGAAATCACGCCATGTGTATCCCAAAAACCAGACGCCATGACTTTGCTAGCAGACTGCTGCGTTTTTTGACGCTTTGGGCGGTTTCCGCCAGCCATGCGCCACTCAAATGATTGCCGATTCGACTCTGGATTGGAATGATGTATCCATGTTTCATCCATGGTCACGTATCGACGCAGAAAATCCTTCTTATTGCGAGTAAATAGCGATAAACAACTTTCTGAATTGTCGACTCGTTACTGTTTTTGTTCCACTGAAAGCGCGATCGCAGTATCCACTTGGAAAAACCCTTTTTCATGCTCAATTTTCCATGAAGGATTGTGAATACGCTTCCAGATGATATTTGTATCATTTCTGTAATCTCACGAACCTTTACTTTGCGATTTTTCATTACGATTCCCAACACTTCACTGACATTTTTCGGTGTGACGGCTTCCAATGGCCTACCCGAACGTTCCGCATCGTTTGTGTCCGTACGACCACGTTTAAACTCAGCATACCAACGACAAATCGTTGGTTCGGATGGAGAAGAGTCTGGATGACGTTTTTCAAGCCACCGCTGGGCTTCTGAGGTGTTTTTACCCATTGCGAAACAATGTTTACAATGGTGATTCACAAAGTGACTTCACTCTAACCTCGATAACTCTGCTGTTTGTAGTCCGATCGACGTGAAATTTTTACACGTTCCATGTAAAGTTTCACACTGATGGGAAGCGTGGCCAGTTTGGCACTACAAGCACCATCTCTGGGTTAGTCTCGGAACTTATTGAACGATGTGTTACGGTTATGACGAGATAAATATTTATATCATGCAAATCTATCACGATTCTCACGAAAATGATTCGATAACCGTTGATAAACGTTTCTTACAGAATACATTTCATTCAAATACATATCTATTCTGTCACAAGCAAATATACGTTTGTTAACTACAACTAAACCTTCTCAGTGCAAAGGAGAATTTAATTTCCAGATGTGATTAAAACTTTGATATTTATATTTCTATTATCGGGGGGGGGGGGGAGGCATCCAGCCCGCCGAACCCCGGCGCAGCCCGCTGACGAATCGCCACTTTCATAGTCATCACACCCATAGTGACTTGACATATTTTTTTGCAATCAATTCACCAGGATATTTTATTTAACGGAGAAAAATGCGTTTCGTAGAACTGAAAATGAAAGAATTATTGAAATTTCATTGTTGAATACGCAATAATTCTCGTTTCCATAGCAATACAAAGTTGTCTTGTTAACAATGAATAGCCAATTCAGCAATGTCGATGATCATATTTTTACCATGATTATTGTGGGTTGATATATCACAATTCACATTGTCAATTCAGCAATATCATTGTCGGTTTCTTCTCAGTGGTGAGTGATTATGGTTGCGGGATATTTTCTCTAGGTGATTATTGTTGCAGGATGAAAGTCAGCGGGGATATTCTCGTGTGGGATATTTTGTCCGGGATCAATTGTCGGGACACCCCATGGAGGGGTATTGTAGCTCGACGGAATGCAGCTCCATGGATCACCACGGAAATCCGTGATGCCGTCAAACTTTGTAATTAGTCACGCAGATCCTTTTAATGGAAAAATGAGATGTCATTACGACGACTTTTTGTATAATCACGTCATCACGTTGAATCAACGATCCTATTTGCTGAAAGAGAATATTGTAAGAACTCTTCCTTGGACTTGAAGGATTCAAAAGTTGTTTGGAATGAATTCAGGAGGTTAAATATAGTCAAATTTTCAAATCAGAATAATTTTCATCAAACTTTCGCACCGAATGAATTGAATGATCATCTCGGTTCTGTTTTTGGTCCAATAAGTACTTCCGGATTCGATTCGATTCCTGACACTTTTGATGAAAGCAAATTCTTTTCTTTTGCATATCCCACCGGATAAATTACTCGAGTTCCTATATCGGGATGCGGACAGGTGGATCCGGTGCGTTTCATCCCTGGTCAAAATATCCGGACAAAATGTCCCTGGTTAAAATATCCCTGTACCTTATGTCTGGACAAAATATCCTGGGTGAAATATTCCCGGCCAAAATATTCTGAAATATCCCATACAAAATATCCCTGTCCCTGGAATCTTGATTCCCAAAAAACATTTGAGATCAAGAGCTGAAACTGGGCGTGAATTTCTCTCATTCATATTAATTTACAACATATCCGAAATGAAGAACAATAAACGGAATAATCTGATATTGATGGGGTGTGAGGAGTGCTTTGGTGAGAACTGATGTTGTCACAACAATATGAAGGGAAGTATGAGATTGAGCAGTTGCGGGAACCCGAAAGTGGCTATGCGTGAGCGGGCAAAGCCCGCCTCACGCCCACGCAGGCTAGTAGTAGGAGCCGGGGTCCAGGAGTGGAGCCCTTGGCGGGGTCCAGGGGTGAAGCCCCTGGTCGAGGGGAGGGAGGTTTGGAGAGATCGAACTGAGCATAATATTATCAATATTTAATGATGATTTATCTTGGAATTCGAAAAAATTTCTGGAACGAGGATGTTACAGCATGGTCCGAGATTTTGTGGCATTGGAAATGAAATGAGGACAGAATTATACATTGGATAATCACTTTAATCACGGATGAAATGATCAGATCAAAAGTTCAAATGATACACAAATTCAAACTGACGTAACAAAATGTCATACGGCCAAACACAGTTATCATACTATATCATGAATAATAATGCATTAGCACTGATACAGTAACTTGACAAACCTCGCACATTATGTTGTTGATGATACTATAATTTGTGAGGTATTTAGACTCCAGGGTGGGGGCCGAATCAACGAAAGGACAAATCAACGAAACCATTGGTTGAAAAGGAAGAGATGTATGATGTATGATGTCTTATTCTTTCCAACTAACGGTTTCCTTGATTTGGCTCCTATCCAGACTCCAAGATAGGAATGGGTGATATTGTGACAGGATCAATTTCTTATAGAGAATTCTTCAGATTTCAGCGGACGGTGGTAAATGTACTTGGATGTTTCCGCGCGGGAAATTTTTGTGCGGGGGATGTTAGTCTGGGATGTTTCGTCTGGGGTTATTTTAGTCCGGGGTTTTTTTGTGAAGGGATATTTTCGATGGGGATTTTCTTGTCAAGGGATGTAACTTGGTAGGATCGCCTGTCCTAGACCCAATATGTCTGTTCAATTCGGGACCAAGGCAGCCGATCCCAGCCATCAATATCCCTGTACAAAAACATCCAACACCAAAATATACCTATACAAAAACATCCCCAACTGAAATGTACCCGTATATGAATGTCCAGGACAAAAATATCTAACTCCAAAAAATCCAATGCCAAGAGATCTTGGTGCCATGCTGAAACATCCCCGTTTCACCCTGGGAGCTGTTTCAAAATGGAACGCCGCACACACTTAGTTCAAAAATATAAGTACATCATATTTTCATAAATCGAAAGTAATTTTTCATTCCAAAATCCATTTCTCATCAAATTTCATTACTCAATACCGAAATCACTCCGAATGCTACTTCATTCCATGAAATTACAATATCACAAAAACAAAAAAAAAGGCAGTTCGATAATACATTAAATAAAATCATTCAAAATACTGCATCAAGTTCACCGAAAAACATTCATAACACACGATTTTGAAACCTCAATACCTCACAAAATATATCATAAACAATATAATATTCTAACTTTTTCAAGATATCATTTAAGTGCCGATGTATCATTATTCATGATATACTGTAATGATTGTTTTTTCCGATATAACATTTTGATTGGTTGGTCTAAATTGATGGATCATTTTCACTTTTGATATGATCATCCTATTCGTAACTGAAGTGAATATTCAATTTATAATTCTGTCTTCATCTCATTTCCGATGCCAGAAGATCTCGTACCATGCTGAAACATCCTCGTTCCGGGAATTTTTTCGAATTCAAAGATGAATCATTCTCAAATATTGATAACATGATGCTAATTCCGGGGGGGGGGTGCTCCGCCCCTGGACCCCGGCTCCTACTACTAGCCTGCGTAGGCGTGAGACGGGCTTCGCCTGCTCACGCATAGCCACCTCCGAATTTCCGCAACTGCTCAATCTCATACTTCTCTTCATATTGTTGTGACAACATTAGTCCTCACCAAAGCACTTCCCACACCTCATCAATATCGGATTATTCCGTTTATTGTTCTTCTTCATTTCAGATATGTTGTAAATTAACCCATTAAGTCCGGTAAATGCAGGATTTCAACTGTAATTTGAAACGTTGCAAATGATATATAAATCATTCAAAACTCATGGCAAAAATACCTTACCTACTATTCTCGAGGTTGCTCTTTCGGTTACTGAGGTCAAAATTACCTTCAGATGGTGCTAGAATACCGATATGGCCGATTTAAAATAAAGAGTCGACAAAAAATTGGAGGATATTTGACTTTGTGATTTTTTCACGGGTTGAAAATGCACTCAAAATTATTCAAAACATCAACCAAGGGTGCAAAAAATATCTCAACTTCACGATAGAATTTTTTCCCAGACTTTAAGGAGACCTAACCCCCCTCAATTTACCATGTATTCACCAAAATAACTCGCAAATCTGAGAATCTAGAGAAAATTGACAGAACATATAATTTCATTCGTTCAGTATTCTTCAACAGAAGTGCCCGGAGGTTTTTGAGGTCGCTGACTACGAATCAAACATTAGATTTCCAAAATTCAGAATGACGGATCCAAGATGGCGGACGAAAAGTCAGAAAAAGCCTCGAAAATGGATGAAAATCGGTATGCTCAGGTTTTTGAGGTTCCTGATTACGAATCCATTATCGGATCTTCAGAATTCAAGATGGCGGACCTGAGATGCTGGATGAGAAGTCAAAAAAGCCTCGGAGATGGATTGAAATCGATCCACCAAGGTTTTTGAGGTCGCTGATTACGAATTCAGCATTGGATTTCCAGAATTCAAGATGGCGGACCCAAGATGGTGGACGAAAATTCAAGAAAACTCTCCAAGATGGATGAAAATCGGCATACTGAGGTTTTTGAGGTCACTGACAACGAATCCAGCATCGGATTCTCAAAATTCGGGATGGCGAATTCAATATGGCATACCAAAACTCATGACATCACTCAAAATCATGCAATAATGTGTATACGTGAAGTTTCCGCAAGAAAATTGGTTGTTTCCGTCCGTTAATTATTCCATGTGCACGTTTCCCAAGTGAAACTACGTAGCAAGTTTATATTCTTATATGTTTCCCAATAACTCAGTTCTTCATGCGATAAACTTCGTCTTTATTCTCTCCGATTCACTTGATGATAATGTCAAATTCAATTACCCTAATAATAACTGATATTCACTCCTAATATTTTCATCACGTGTCACCAGTTTGATGACATTTTAGAATACTAATATTTTCTAAATCATTGAACTCGAAATTCAGACATACTATTGTTTATCCTATACAACTATATTGATTGTTTTTCTCTGATATTCGAATATTTCCCGTCACTTGCCGAGGGTAATTGATTTTCGGCCCGCTTTTAAAAAAAATAAAAACAATACAAGAACAATTTAAAATTCAAAAAATACAAAAAACAAAAGAAAAAAAGGGGAGACTCTTGCCGTCCACCTCCACGTGGTTTGAGTTGGGAAACGTTCATATGAAACGGCTAACGGACGGAAATAACCAATTTTCTCCCGTGAAACCCTGTATAAACATTATTGCATGATTTTGAGTCATATCATGAATTTTGGTATGACACATTGGATGCGACACCTGGAATTATTGAAATCCAACTCCGAATACGTTGTCAGCGACCCCAAAAATCTCCTCGTATACACATTTTCTCTCGATTTAGAAGCATTTTATGAATTTCAGTATGTCATATTGAATTCGCCATCTCGGATTTTGGGAATCTGATGCTGGATTCGTTGTTAGTGGCCTCAAGAACCCCAGTATACCGATTTTTATCCATCTTCGAGAGTTTTTTCGAATTTTCGTCCATCATCTTGGGTCCGCCATTTCGAATTCTGGAAATCTAATGCTGAATTCGAAATCAGCGACCTCAAAAACCTCGGTGGATCGATTTCGATCCATCTCCGAGGCTGTTTTTTACTTTTCATCCACCATCTTAGGTCCGCCATCTTGAATTGTGAAAATCTGATAATGTATTCGTAATCAGGAACCTCAAAAACCTGAGCATACCGATTTTCATCCATTTTCGAGGCTTTTCCTGACTTTTCGTCCGACATCTTGGATCCGTCATTTTGAATTTTTGAAATCTGATGTTTGATTCGTAGTCAGCGACCTCAAAAACCCCCGGGTACTTCTCTTGAAGAATACTGAACGAATAAAAGTATATGTTCTGTCAATTTTCTCTACATTCTCAGAATTGCGAGTTATTTTGGTGAATATGTGGTAAATTGAGAGAGGTTAGGTCTCCTTCAGGTCTGGGAAAAAATTCTATCGCAAAGTTGAGATATTTTGTGCACCCTTGGTTGATGTTTTGAATAATTTTGAGTGCATTTTCAACCCGTGAAAAAATCACAAACTCAAATGTCCTCCAATTTTTTGTCGACTTCTTAAATCGGCCATATCGGTATACCAGCGCCATCTGAAGGTAATTTTGACCTCAGCAACCGAAAGAGCAACCTCGAGAATAGTAGGTAAGGTATTTTTGCCATGAGTTTTGAATGATTTATATATCATTTGCAACGTTTGAAATTACAGTTCAAATCCTGCATCTTTCGGACTCAATGGGTCAATATGAATGAGACAAGTTCGCCGCCAATTTCAGCTCTTGATCTCAAATGTTTTTTGGGAATCAAGATATTTGGGACAGGGATGTTTTGTCTGGGACATTTTGTCCGCTATGTTTTGCTGTGGATATATTTTCCGCGATATTTTCACCAGAGATAACGGTTTAGATATTTTGACCAGGAATCAAAAATGTTGGGTTCGCCTGTCCGCGCCCCTTCATTTCTCATACTATTTCCAGACGGCCTTCTCACGATATTTTCATGCAAGTGTACCTTTTCTACCACCCGTGATCTTGGATATTTTTGATTCGTATCTTCCCACGTCTGTTTTTCCTGATATTTGCAAAAAATCTTTTATAACGCCCATTCCCAAAATTTCTAAGCCTCTTTCAGTCTCTGATTTCATACCAATTCCTTCATTGCGTGAATGTTCTGAGGTGTTCAAGAAAATTGTTATCGATGATATTCGTCATTACCTTGATGCTCACAATCTCATGGATCATTTTCAATTACAGTTGCGGAAGAGATTTTCTCCTCATGATGCTCTCCTTCAAATTGTAGAGTATGTAAGACTTGGGATAGATACAAGAATACTCACTATTCTTGTTGGATTGGATCTTTCCAAGGTTTTTGATTGTGCTGATCATGCGCTTCTTATTGAAAAGCTCTCAAACTTCAATTCCTCGTCTGTCATTAAGTAGTTTCAGTCCTACTGGATCAATCGCCATCGAGCTGTCCGCACTACAGTATGGTCTTCACTATAGTTTGCTCTTCCTGGCTCAAGTTACCTCAGATGTTCCACAAAGCTCGATCCTTGACTTTCTCTTCTTGCCTTATACTGCGCTGATCTAAATTCCGCTATTCTGCATGCTGAAATTGTTGAATATGCTGATGACCTATATATTCATATCCAAGCCCATCCTTCTCATTCGGATTCAGCTATTGTCTCACTGATTGATGATGTGACAAGGATTACTGAATGGTCTGAGGCTAATAGACTCCCAATCCTCACAAGACGCGTGCAATGACCATGGGGTCTTCACGTTACCTGATTGCTCTTTGTCTAGATCCCATCCCACGTATTAGAGTTAAAGATGAATTTATCTCTCATTGTTCTTCAATTGGAGCTCTTGGTATCATTTTGACACCTTCACTCAATTGGAGAGATTAGATGACATCCAGATAATTGCACGTCTCGAATGGTGAACGGAATTGAAATATTCATTTTCCTATAACTCAACATTAGGGATGTACCGGAGCGAGGTTTTGCCGGATATCAGATAATGGATATATGATCTTACAATCGTTGCCGGATACCGGATGATCCGAGTGGATTAGAACTGTCGGATATCCAGTGGAATATCCGGTGGTTGGATAATGAATATGTTTTTGAATTGGTTGAGATGGAACAAAATGAATTGAGAATTTACATCAACAATCTCGTTTCTTTCAAAATACAAGTTCCGGGCACACGAAGCTAATTGATCATTTTTATCAATCAGTTCTCATTCGTAATAGGAGATTGAATATTTGGATTACAATCAGATTCAATGCTTTTATCTTCCCCAGACATTTTGAACGAATTCATTTGTGACGGTTAATTGATATTAACCCCCGTGTTACTGTTCTTGTTCAACAAAGTAGGCTGCATTCGCCGTGAGAAATGAACTAACAATATCAATTCGTGTTGAGGATATAGTCTACTACTTTAGTGATGCGGTGAATCTCTCCCTTTTCCAAATTTCCACCCTCTATGGAGAGGAAAATTATATATTTATATGAACTCTGAATATTTTTCTGAAGTCGTTTCAATCCGTGTCAATGCTGTCCTGTTTACATGGATAATCATTCATTTTTCCACATAAATTCGAAAATTTCAGAAAAACATTCAGATGATACGAAGGAACATTTTGCATCCATAAACCATTCTCAAGGAATCTTTGAACGATCCCCGTTGTGTCAGTGAAAATGGATTGAATGTGGATTCAATGAATTCAAAATTAATACATACTGAATGCTTGCATTTTTATTTAAGATTCAGAGTCATTTCAGAAGAATTCAGAAGTAGTTAGACACTTTTCAGATAATGATGTGTTATGAATCTCTTTGATTTTCTTTGAAGCTCTCTGAATTTTTCTGATTGAGATATAAAAATTCTTCGGAATCACTGCAAATCTTCCTGAATCCTGCAGGATTTCATTCATTTAGACTTGAAAGCTATCACTGAATTTAGTCAAATCTCTCTCAATTCCTCTGCATCCGTCTTGATTCCTCAGAATTTCATTTATTGGGATCCCATAGCTTTCTCTGGATTCGTCTGAACCTGTCTGAATTTGCAGAAATCTCTCGAAATCCGTCTGAATGCTGCAGAATTCTATTTATTCACATTTCAAAGCTCTCGACTGACAGAAGAAAACTCTCAACTCGGGTGATAAGGAATGGGGTAAGGAATTCTGAATCCTAGGAGAGAGTTAGAGAGCGAGGAACGAGAAGGAATGAGAGGGAAAGGGGATTTGAACGTTGACAAACGATACAGTTTGTAGTGCGAGTCAATATAATTTCTACTTCACAAACGATGATTTCACTGAGGAATTAGGAAAAAAAAGCTCGGAATATTATGTCACTTAGTACCTGCAAATACGAGAGCGAATTAGCGGCGAGGAAGTGGGATAGAGGTAACCGTGCAAAAATTTTTGTAATCTCTCACAGTCGGGACGACTCGAACTGGACTCGGTAATTATATGCCAAAAATTGAAGCAGATGGAAAGCCCTTTTTCTCCTCTGGAGAGCATCCTAAGGCGCTCCCATTGGGAAAGAAGGGGGCCAAGAAAAGCGAGAAAACCCCTCTCCCGCTAGTAAGCTATACGGTCCACCTAGAAGCGACAGAGGAGAATCCTACGTATGCAAGAACCTGAACACCAAGAAAATAGTGGACTAACCAAGTCCAATCCGATATTCGTTTGATTTAAGGAAACTTTCTACGAAAGAAGGAATTATCAACTCAGATTGAAGCTTTACATCATGATATTGAGAAAATTCTCTTACCCCGAGTGAACATCTTCTTGAAACAATAAAAAATATATACATTCTGAGAATAAGAAACTATGTTCTGATGATTGAACCAATTTTTGGTCACAGTGATCTCCGGATTGCTCATTGATATCGAATGATGTTACAAAAATGGCCAGGCTAGTGTGTATACTGTTTTTCTCCCCGACGGAGCCGGAAAATGGCAACTTCGTTTCAGCCAGCGGGCAGAAAGTTGCCATTTTCCTTCCGGAGGGGAGAAAAATTACTTTCCTGCATTGTGTAATCTTTTTTTTTGTCATTTTGAATCTGTTATTCTACATTTATAGTATTGAAGAGATATCAGTATACCATCTGAATAAACATTCTGTCTGTAAGATGTCTTTGAAACAAAATTCGAAAATTTCGTAAATATCGCTATCTTGCCGGATATCTTCTATTTCTATTATCCGATTGTGATGAAATTTTCACTACAGTTTTATGCAGTGCCGATAATGATCCGATACAAGTTTTCAATCTGAGCCTGACAAAAAAACGGGTGAGGGAAAGGAAACATCTTACCGAAAATGATTATTTTCCGACAAAGCAAGTCTTCGCTTTCTGTTATCCGATTGAAATGAAATTTATACTACGATTCTTTTATGGTTCCATGTAAGTCCTTCCCCAATTGGTTGAGAGAAGTGGAAAAAGAGTCTTCCCTGATTAAGAGAATCCATTGAATCTGGCGAAGGAAATTCCATGGGATTTGGTCAGAACATTGTACAAGATTCAATGGGATTTGGTAAAAATTAATGAGATTTGGCAAGAATCAATGGATTTTATAACCAGGGTTCAGCAATCTGCATTTGACGATATTTTTGTCCAACACAAATGAGAAAGCCATGTGCCAATTGGCAAAGTTTCTTCCAATGATGTATATTCACTGATTCAATTGGATGTGATAATCCCAAATAATGAAACAAAAACGCTTTCTTTTCTTGTCTTATTTTATTTCCTTTCTTATTTATGTGTAACTTTTTGTCACTTTTTCCGTTACTTTTGCATCACTCTTTGTCACTTTTTCCTGACAACTTGTCACTTTTCTCACTGTTTTTGATGTGCCGAACCAGTACCATGCCTGTATTGCAAAAATCGCTCGTCAAAACTTATTTGTGAAAATAAAATTTCAAAGTTTGGCATTCAATCATTTAATGTCATAAATCGGATGGGGGCCAAATTAACGAAAAACCAAATCAACGAAAAGTTGGTTGAAAAGAGAGATACGTCACACTCTCTCTTTTCAAACACTGATTTCGTTGATTTGTCTTTTCGTTGATTTGGCCCCCATCCCATGAATCATAGTGAAGTATGTCATTTCGTATAAATTTACACCCTCTAGGAAGAATTAAGGACCTGGATTTAGTAACTTGTCGAGGGCTCGAACGCGTCTTCGAATTGACTCCAGCCCACCAATAGAACGAGAACAAAAAAGTTGAAATGGAAAATAAAAAATAAAACTTGTTAGAACTCATCAAAACACACATTTTTCCTACCATCAATAGTTCGCAAGATAAAAATTGAAACGTCAAAATTTTCATCTTTTCGAAATCAGTACAATCCGAAATATATTTTACGATTACTCAGCGAAATATCATCGGAATGCCTTGGTACACTGCTTTATCATTGATCTCTGACGACAACTAGTGAGCTCAATTTGTTGAAATGTTTCATCATCCAATGGATATTCAATCATAAACAAAGACCGTTGAAAACGTGTGCTTGCAAGTTCCCACGGAAAAAAGTATCGAGGGAATTCCCGATTTGCGAAAACCCAAAGCGACAAAGTTGTTTGTCAATGTTTGAAGAAGTTTTCCTGAAATTTTCAGATCAATCGAGTAAGAAATGTGGGATAAATCCAACAATGTTAACGATGACCCGTCTGGCTTACCGTCATGGCAATGCTATTCAACTACGATACACAACGCTATATGTTCGATGGTACATAAACGCAACGAGTCATCGTGAACATTGTTGAATATCTTCTACATTTCTCACTCGATTGATCTGAAAATTTCAGGAAAACTTTTTCAAACATTGACAAACAACTGTTTCGCTCTGAGTTTTCCCAAATCGAGCATTCCCTTGATACTTTTTTCCGTGGACACTTGCAAGCACGCGTTTCCAAAGCCATTTGTTTATGATGACATATCAACTGGATGATGGAATATTTCAACAAATTGAACTTACCAGTTGCCGTCGGAGATCAATGATGAAGAAGTATACCAAATTTCAAGTCACTCCGATGATATTTCGCTGAGTTTTCGTGAAATATATCTTGAATAGTACTGATTCTGAGAAAATGAAATTTTCCACGTTCTGATTTTTATCTTGCGAACTATTGGAAGGAGAAAAAAATTTTTCGTAGGAAAAATGTGTATTTTGATGAGTTCTAAGAAGTTGTATTTTTTATTTCCCATTTCGACGACTTTTTTCCTCCTCATTCTATTGGTGAGCTCGAGTCAATTCGAAGACGTGTTCGAGCGCTCGGCGAGTTACTAAATCCAGGTCTCCAATTAAACCGAGTCGGAATGTCTACTAAATTCAACAGTGGCAACTCCTCCCCTGGAATACACCGGAGCCGCACTGAATAATCTCCTTATCGCTCAGAGCTTCCGCTGCGCTGTATTTCCACGAATCATCCCTTGGATATATTTATCTTCAAACTTCCTGAATCTGGTCACCAATATTTTCAGTCAATATCAGGCTTCCGTACTGTGATTACCGTGCGAGTCGCGATCACGAAGTTAACCGAGTCAAAAAGTTGTGTGTACTGCGTGTGTTGTGTGGTTGTGACGTGTGCGAAAAAATATTGTGTCTTTTGGAAAGAAAATATGGGCGACCAAAATGTTTTTGTGGTACACAAAAAAGACTCTGATGAAACATCTATTTGGCATTATTCTTCATCAGTGAAGGACGGTAAAAGTGCGCAGTGCAAAATTTGTAAACCCGTTTCAAAAACATTGTGCAGCTCCACGAAGGATCTACATACGCACTCGTCAAGCAGACATAACAAAGAAGTGCTCCAAAACTCTGTGACAACCAGTAATCAGCCGTCAACAAGCACATGTGACCCAGTTCAGGAATCGGTTGATGGTTCTTTGAATAAGAAAAGGGAAATTGAGTCCTATTTTTTGAGTGAAAAAGATGAATTAGACGATGTGTTAGCTCGCATGACTGCACTGGATGGCTTGCCATTTGATGTTCTTATAATCTCAAAAGACATGAGGGAGCTTCTCCTCGTGATAGGATTTAGTAACTTGCCCTCGTCGGAGGTTACAGTTCGAAATCGGGTTGTTAACTATAGTAAACAAATTGAGAATAAAGTCAAAAAATCAATAATTGGAAGGAAAAAAACCGGGGAGCGGCTCAGCCTTTCGTTTGATGAATGGACATCTACGAGTAATAAACGATATATGAATGTGAATGTCCACGCAGCTAAACAAACTTGGTGTTTAGGGATGGTTGGGATTAAAAAATCATTTACGGCGGAAGCATGTGTACAGCTCCTCAGTGCCCACCTTGAGCGATTCGGAATTTCACTAGAAAATGATACAGTCGCACTTGTGACTGATGGGCCGAATGTTATGGTGAAAGTTGGGAGATTGATGAATACAGAACACCAACTTTATTTTGCTCATGGAATTCATTTGGCAGCCTGCGATGTTCCCTATTCCAGAACGTGTAACTTGGACGGAGAAAGCGAAATTAAAAGACCAGAAGAACCAGATCTTAGGTCTACAACTGGCAAGGAATTCAACAAAGAAGATGAGATGGATGATGGGGACATTCTTGAAGAGATGACAACTATTTTTTGGGATGCGTTTGTTGTGAACTATGGTGATCACAGTCAAAACAACGTGAGATAACTCACTAGTGAACTAGACATTATTATGGTCATAAAAAAAGTGCGCGAAGTGGTTATTTACTCTAAAAAATCACCTACAAAAAATTGTTTCGTTCTGCAAAAGTACGTAAAACTAGAAAAGGGAACGGAACTCTCTCTAGTGTTGGACGTAAACCTGGTGGAACAGCCTTCGCAGTGTTAGAGCGTTTTGTCTCACTGGAAACGTGCATTCAAAAAGCTATGATTGATCTGAATCACCCAGTAACTTCAAGTGAAGCTGAGTCTACACTGCTAAATAACATCATCGGAGTTCTATTTCCCATCAAATTAACAGTAGAAGCACTGTGCCACCGCGATTGATCACAGCTGATGCTGCTTTAACGTTTTTTATTTCACATTTGCATAGTTTTTCGACGTCTTAATTCGGTATTAGGATAAGAACTGCTCTACTAATCCGGATATCTGGAAGGCGCAAAGTTGGCCTGTCAGGTATATTAACCTACCTCCAAAATCCTCGAAAATTGACTGATGAATCTGAGTTGATGACCAGTTATTTTCCTCTCCCAAGTCAGAATGCGTTGCGAAAACAGATTAGAGTTTTAGTCAAAAGACTTCAAGACAAAACACTCAGTAAAGAGAAAGAGAAGGATGATGAACACGTAAGTGAGGATGATGAACTCTTAGTTCCAGATAGTGATAATGAGCTGAAGCCATGCCCAATGACTCTGAAAAGTGATCTCCAAGAACGAATAGGAAAGAGCATGGAAACGCCGAAATCAAAAACTACAAACTCAGATTTGAATTCAACTATTGAAAAAGAAATGAACCTTCACGAAAATGGAAGAGTAATACCCTAGCAGAAATTATTCTGGGCATTCTCTAGTTATCTCGAGCCCCTCACAAGTTTTTCTTGAGGCGAAACTAGTCTAGTTGAACTTGCAAGTCAACAGTGAGTTCCTCACAAGTTTGACTGGTAGATACTTTGGCAAAAATTATTCTAGTCATTCTCTAGGCCTCACCGAGGCCTTACTAGTCCCTTGTGAGAGACTTGCAAGGCCTTGTGAGCATCTAGAGAATAACTGGAATGATTGTATTGAGGTTATGTTGACCGCAAAATGAAAAAATCTCTCACGTGTTCATTGAACCTTTGTAATTCTGAATATAACAATCATGTTTCGAATTTTTGACATATGCATATACTTGAACACAAGATACCGTTATCAACGTTTCGACTAATATAATTGGCGCAACCAGGGAAAAAATGATCAGATCTGACCAGATCTAAATTTTGGTCAGATCTAAACAGATCTATTAAGATCTGAAAAACTGCGATTTTGGCTTGTGTTTGTCACAATATATGTGCAAAATCAAATTCATATGCAGACAGATATCACAAAATTTCTGACAATTGTACCACCAATTGCTCATTAAGATTTAATCTGATATTCAATTCAGATCTAACGAGATCTACTCAGATCTAACCAGATGTGCCAAGATCTGATCAAATCTACTGAGATCTGAACAGATCCAATCTGATCTTTTGAACCAGATCTGACCAAAAATCAGATCTACTCAGATCTATTTAGATCTGAATAGATCTAATGATTTTTTCCTAGGAAGTATAATTTTTATTGCACATGTTAAAAGGGGAGCAAAATTTTCGCCAGATCTTGCAATCAATTTTCGAGGTCAGAAAGATTCCAGAGGTTTACGCGATTCAGTGATAAAAATGTATAGAAACAGACTGGCTCGGAAGAGAGGGAAAAAGTACCGAAGAAAACGTGAACTTCATGGTAAGTGTTATGATTTGTTTGTTATTTGAACAGTGGATAAAATGTGGATTGAATTATTCAATGATAACCTGAGAATTGCATACGATTTTTTGCAATACGGGTATTGTATGTAACATACATCTAATAGCCCAGATTAGACACAAGAATCAGTTATGAATTCTGAGGAAAAAACTTTTCCTAAACTCTTTCGGAATCCAAAGAATTCTTTTGAAAACTCCGTAAGAATTTTCTGAATTGTAAAAGAGTTAGAGAGAAATTTTTTCTTCAAAATTCATCAGTAATCGTTGGATGTTATCTGGACAGTAATTCCTTTCTGAAAACTGCAAAAAAAATGAAATTATTTGTAAAATTTTTGATATAAAATGCTGTGAGCAGGGAGTTACTTCTCTCGTGGAAATGAATCATATATCAGCCATATGTGAACCATACTGAGAAAAAGGTTTATTTTTAATGTGATATCCATATTCAATAATTCGAAGACATCCTGTAAACCCTAGTGTTATTAGTTATTTCTTTGACATCTCAATATTTCCTTGTTCAAGTGTAGAATTAAAAGAACCTTCCATCAATGTACACGGAGACAAATGCCATTCAAGAATTTATTAATTTTCATATGAATCTAAAACCTTTCCTTAGGTTTCTGTGCAGACTTGGAGCAATGAAAATTCAGAAATGAATTTTCACTTAAAAATATGAAATGCTATGAATGCAAAGCAAAACGTAACAGATCTGATTGAAACTCAAGTCACTCAATAGTCAAATTTTAGTATGCATTTTGTTTTGTAATTTTTTCAGCATCTTGAATGTTAGTCAGATTTGTTACTTTTTGATTCGTATTCGAAATCTCTCGTACTTTCAAGTCAACATTCATTTTCTGGACCTTACTGTTTCAGGTTTATCCAGATTTATCAAGGAAACTAAAACAGTTCAAGTTCAAGTTAGTATTTATATCAAATTCCCAGATAGCACAAGAGTTTCAAAAAAGTCTATATGAATACATTGTGTTCATTATGAAATCCTTTAGAACTCTTGTGCTATCTGGGATTACTACATCTTTGACTGGCATTTTTTCCGTTTAACTTATTCATGTGAAGTTTTTTTCCAAGTTTTTCACTATTTCTTGATGAGTAACTAGTGAGTAGAACTAGCGAGTGCCTCATCATTTCAAGCGTTACATGCCTCACAAGGTACTTGTAAGTTTCACTTGCAAGGCCCTCACCGTGGAAACAGTTGGACTTCCTAGTGCCTCGAATTTTACTTGAGAAAATTTTTACCAGGGGAGGGGACACCATTTGGACTTAGTTTACAAGGTGTCCCAAAATTCGCGGACCGGATTGTACAGCTGTATTCCGCAGCCAAATCACAATAATTTCTCATTTGAATGAAATTTTTTGACGCTTAGTTTTGGAGATATGAGCGTTTTCAGATTTTTGTTCGAATCTCAATCATTCAAAGGCACTGTATGCTACATATTTGGGCTTAATACCATTCGCTAAGTTGGAAAACGGCAGATCTATGGGAAAGAATTGAACTATTTTATCATTGATAGTTCCGGAGCTATACCAGTTGGAAATTTTTCAGCTTTCAGCCAATCAGAATTCAGCAAATTTTCCTCACTCGATATTGATGAGCCGTTACGCGGAGCAATATTTGTTCGAAGTGAGATAAGGGAATAGATTATTGACCTATTAATGCCCATGGCAAAACTGCTGAGCCTACGGGGAAAGTAACTATTGGAAATAGGATATCTGGGTAAAGGATGAACATCCACGGAGGGAAAGAATTTTCACAATTTGTTTGAACAATTATTGTTCACACAATTTGTTGAGAATATCAATTCAAGTGGATGAAAACCCCGCGATCGTGTTCTACGGAAAATTTCATATAAGAATAGGTGGTTTGGAAAGTTTCCAACCATCGCATTTGTTTGTAAATAACAATTATAAACAATTCTGAATACTCCATACCCGTACGTGCCCACGCACAGTGGGGTGAAATAAAAAAACGAGATTCAAAATAATTTGTAGAGCGCAATTCTGGACCGATTTCAAAGATTTTTTTTTCAAAGATTCAGCATTGAATTCTTAAGAGATCTATGAATGTAGAATTTTGAATTTTCGTTTGTTCAAACTTGAATGTTAATGCGAATGACAGGAAAAATGTGAAATTTTCCAATTCTCTGTTGTATTTCGGCTTGAGAATTTTTCCTATGCTCAGTATCGCCTGAATCCGATGCACGGGAATCCATTGTAAGAGAACCATCGGCTTATGCAAGAAATTATTCGTTATCAACAAATTATTCAAACAAATAGTTGATAATGGTGATTTTCCAGAAATATAAAATTGTTTCCCGACGAAAATTGATTGATTCTATTATGCAAGTGTTATTCGATGATATATATATATATATATATATAATGTTTATCGCTCATAAGGATTACATAGACCCTCTAGCGAGGGGGTAAGGTAGTACAATAGGTTTCATCAATCGCTCAGTAATATAAATTTAGAAAATTATTTACAAAAATTTTAGTAGAGAAAAAAAAAAGAAAAAAAAGAGTATAAAGAGGCTAATAACTGGATTTACCCTCAATTATCCAGCCATAAGTATCAAGTCAACGGACTGCATTCCCAATTCAGCATTCGACTTGGACGTTCCTCATAGCTGCTGATACCTTGTATCCGTCACCCTTTATTCATTGATGACAAATGCTCTAAGTGTCAAAACATTAGCCATATACAAATACAAATTCCTCAGTTCCGCTTTGGAAGCGATGTTCAGGATATCTTCAACTGAATTTTCATTCAAAAAACGAGCTCTGAAGCAGGAATATATCGGGCACCTCAGCAGAATATGAGGAACGTCCTCCGGTTCATGGAGGTTGCAAATTGTACACATATTCTTAGGATTAATTAAGTACAAAATTTTGTTTATTCTAAACTTAAGACTATAGTTATTGGCTAATCTAAGATTGATCAACACTCTATGCCATTCGGTAGGACATCTCAGCAAGAGATAGTTGGCTGGATCTGAGGAGGAACCGAGTGGAATAATTGAATGACAGAATGTGGTTCTTTGGTATCTCTCCATGTCGGCCCTTCTAAGGTGTTACGCATACGCTAAGGAAATAGCCTGTTCGTTCCTTCCCAAATTCTCCAGGTCCAAGTTATCCCAAATATGTGTAAAACCTGTAGTTTCGAAGAAGTCTCGAAATTGCAGCGCCCAATTGAACTTCTTGAGACTCGGGTAATATTTCGCTAAATGATATAGGCGGAAAAAGCACTGTCTAGGAATGCGATTTTCATTCATCTTGAGCAGTTCAATAAGCCAGTTCCAAGCTAGTTTCATGACTCGATAGGCTAAAGGCAAGATGCCCAATTCAAGTCTCAATGCATATCCCGGGGTGCACTTCGGGAGAGCCAAGAGTTTTTTGAAGAATTCAACTTGTATGGTTTCTATCTTATCAGTATATCTGAGCCCCCAAAATGACACCCCGTAGAGAAGCGTCGAAACAACCACTGCATCATACATTCTAATTTTAGTGGGCCAAGCATCCGACTTGCCTTTTGCAAGCAGAGCTAAAACTGCCCCAGATGCAATCCTGGCTTTATTTATTGCTTTCTCGGCTGCCCCGAGTCCCAGTGTTGAACTCCGAAATACTACACCCAAGTAATCGGCACTACTCTCAACTTCGAAACGTTCTTGTCCAACTAGGTATGTGTGCTTTTTTGCCATTCTTATACTTCCAGTCCTATTGAAGGGGACAATTTTCGTTTTAGTCGTGTTGATCAAGAGACCGCTACTTTCACAGTGAGCCATAAGAACCTTCAGTTTCCTAATTGTATCAGCAAAGGAGTGCGAAAATATTACCAAATCATCCGCAAATATGAGCATTAAAACATCTCTCATCACTCCTATGCTGAGTCCTTCGCAATCATTAGCTCCAAAAAAGTCCTCGATGTCAGCCAAGAACAAGACAAAGAGTAAGGGACTAAGGGATTCACCCTGGAGGACTCCCTCCGTTATTTCGAATTCTTGGGATAGTGAGGCTCCCAGTTTGACTTGAGCTGTGGCTAGGTTGTAGAAGGATCTCAAAATTCTAATATATTTCCCGCTTATTCCCATGGTGAAAAGTTTGGACCATAACAGCTTGTGCTTGACTGAGTCGAAGGCTCTTTCAAAGTCCACCACTATCGCATAGACTGTGTGTTCCTTAAACCTAAGCTGAGCCTGGATAGTTGCCAGAAACGCAAAGATGTTGTCATCACATCCTCTGTTCTTTCGGAACCCTGCCTGGCATTCTGGTCAAATGTTGGATTCTTCCACCCAGGTCGTGAGACGGTCTCTCAACAGAGTGGTGAAAATCTTAGCAATACTACACATTAAAGCAATGCTTTTATAGTTACTAGGGTGTTTTTCACCTCCTTCCTTATGGAGCATCGAAAGGAGAGATCTGGACCACGACCTGGGTACAGTTTCCTCCCTAAGAATTTTATTAAACAGAGAATCCACCCCAGGTGCTTTTGAATTCTTAACTCTATTTGAGCATGATATTAGTTCGATTAGGGTGAAATCAGTGTCCAGTAGAGGATGCTCAACACTGTACATAGTAATATTTGAATCTACTCTTGGCCCATAAATGCCTCTAAACAATTCAAGCCATGTATCGCTGGAAATCGTAGTTGGTTCGAACATTTTGGATTTAAACGCGGTGATAGCCTGCCAAAACGTTTTTGCGTTTCCAACATTTGCCAGGTCTTCTTTTAGCTTGGCGTCGTGGAGTAATTTCTTTTGTTTTAAAATGGATTTATAGGTTCGTTTCTTCTTTAACATCAAAGTTACAGCATGTCTATCCACAAACTCACTTCTTTTACAGAGCTTGAGCAAATGTTCGTATTCGAATTTTGCGCATCTGCAATCATCGTCAAACCAGCGACAGTCTCCCATCAGAACAGAACTTCTGGTCGCCATATTTTTTGTCATTCCCGATATCAAACATGCTTCAGTTACTGCCTTTTTCAGATTTTTAGAAATGTCTTCAATACCAGAGACGGAAAAATCACTTTGGATTCGTGGCGACCAGAGCAGGATTTGAGAATAAGCATCGGCTTTATCCTGTTGCCATACAATTCTAGTGATGGTTGGGAGACGTCCCCTGGTTCCACAAGAGGTACAATCATCCTTGAGGATCGAGAGCTTTAATTGTACAGGGAAGTGATCTGATAGGACTGGAGTGTGTAGGACTTCAAGATCCTTAACAATGTCTAAATTATCAATTTTGGCCCAAATCAAATCAATTACGCTGCAGCCAGTCTTACTTACATATGTGAACTGTGCTGGGCTGTCTGATATTGACCTCCCATTGATCACAGCAAAACCGTTACCCTCCATAAATTCTAGGAGCTCTCGACCTCTTTCATTGCAGATGCTCTCCAGTGAAGCACGCTGGAACTCGAGAGTAGTTCCTTCAATTAGCTCAGGAGGCAGAGTATTATCGTCATAAATCCTAGAATTGAAATCGCCTCCGAGAAAAAAATAATCGTTCGGAAATTTTTGTTGTATTTCCAAAAGACTATCTTGAAAAAGATCGAGAACAAATGACAACGCAATGGAGGGATTAAAATATACAGTGCCTAAAATTAAATATGACCAGTTGAGTTTGATTCTAATAATAATCCAAAAATTATTTGTTTCTAGAATTTCCGGTTCAGAGAACTTTTTAGCGATTAACATAAGTAGACCGCCACTTGGACGACCGCGACTTTTATCTTTTATCGCATTTGACCATACACAATGATATTTCTGATTAATATACTTGCCCAGATTACATGGGGTTACCTGCCATGTCTCAACAATTCCCAAGAAGTCAGCCTCCAGAGTATCTAACATGTTGCGGGAACTGTTTAAACCATTACAATTCCATATCTAAAATTTAACTGAACTGTCTTTGGCCACGCCTCGCAAGTAAATTTCAACTTGGTCTTCTGTACCAGGGTTGCTCGGAAACGGCGATCGATTTATGTTGACTTGATCAGGATTTGCTGCTAGAGGGTCTGTTGTCCATTTTTTTTCTGCGGTTGATTCGAGTCGTTTGAAGAGGTGGTCGCATTCTCACCGTCGATGATCATCTCGTTCTCATGAAGAGTAAGTTGATCCTTATTCTTCTCTGCAACTTTATTATAGGGCCCTCTTTTCTTGTACGGGGTTTGAATAGGGAGAAACTCATCTTGATCGGAATTCCATACTCGAACCTCTCTATTGACTACCACTTTTTTGTGATTCAGTATTTTGGCAGACCCTCCATTTTTTATCGTCTCACGGACAAGACATCTGGCCTAAAATGCAATGTTTCTTTCACGCTCCGTATTGTCATTGTTGATAAAAATGTTTTCATTCTTCAACTTGTCTTTTTTGTACTTCATAACTTCGTTTTTACTGGCTAGAGAGGAGAATCTGATCAGCATTTTGTTATGTTCCCCTTTTCCGACAATTCTAGCCTCCTCTACTGCATTTTTCAGCAGAAATCTGTCCTTGAAAAATTTGTTGGTCCCTTCTAGAACATTATCAGAATCAACGCGCAATCCAGTGACCACAGCATTGTGAGCTTTGAGGAGACGTTCATGCCTTTCTATGGTCTCATCTCTTTCTTTTCCCTTTTTCACGAGTTCAGCATTTGTTTGCCGCAATTGATCGCACTCTTTTATAAGGTTACTTAGCCTGCTCCCAAGATCTTCGCGTAACACGGTTATTTCGTTGCGTAGACGATTTTCGACTTGGTCAAGTCTTTCTAAAATCTTGTTGAACTGCTTCGCATCCATGTCTAAATTGTCCGTTGAATCGGCCGAAGAAATTGAGGCAGGTGAAGTAATTGAATTCTGATTTACAGGAAGTGTAGGCAGAGGAGTGAATTCGACGACTTTGAACTTTCTCGAATCAAGTTTTCGGCTGTTTATATTTTTATCTACATCAAAGTTGTCCACTGAGTTCTTATCGTCCTCCGGATCCGAAGAGGAGGAAGTATCCAGACGCCGTTTTCCCTTCTGTAGGAGGAACTCCGTAATCTCCGAGTCACTATTAGATCTTCCCCTTGACCATGAGTACACCTTAGGAGGCCTGCCACGATGAGATTTTCGTTGATAAGTACTGATAACGGGACCTCTCTCAGTCCCGCCCTGATTATAATGGCCTTCTTGACGCTCCGCCTCCGGGCTGTCAAATTCACTCTGCATCAATGAATCCAGTAGGTGCTGCCACCACAGGATACACTCCGAAGTACTCCAGAGTAGGAGGCATGCGCAATACCGCCTGAAAAGGCGCTTTCCTCAGGAGATTCTTGGCGTTCCCGGATAAAAACAAACTTTGGATGCAGCAAAACATACACAAATCACTAGACTCAGTCACAAAACACGAAGCAGATGTGCACTGTCGGTCACTTAAAACTCCTAGCACACAGACTTACTGATTGGAGAATTAATAGCCGGTTAAAATTTTGTCGAAAGATAGAGCGATAAAAACCCGTCTGTTTCATAACACGCTACACTAGCGCCCCCTCAAGTGTTATTCAATGATGAAAATTTGTTAATCAATATAATTTTTTGATATTATGAACAAATTATATAAACAAATGAGCAGGTTGAGCAATTATTGACAGAAAAAAATAATTTTTTCTTCTTATAGGCTTGAAATCAAATTGTTACTGAAGTTTTCAGATCAAAAGTTGTTATTCGACATTGTTGATAAATTTTATTAACAAATTATATAAACAAATGAGCAGTTTGAGCAATTATTGACAGGAGAAAATAATTTTTCCTTCTTATAGGCTTGAAATCAAAATGTGAATGAAGTTTCCAGATTAAGAGTTGTCATTCGACATTGTTGATGAATTTTATCAACAAATTATATAAACAAATAAGCAGTTTGAGCAATTCTTGACAGAAAAAAATAATTTTCTCTTCTTATAGGTTTGTAATAAAATTGTTAATGTTCAGATCAAAAGTTGTCATTCGACATTGTTGATAAATTTCATCAACCAATTATATAAACAAATTGAGAATTTGTGGATTTGTTGGGGGGAAGTAATCGTGTTTCTTCCTGATTGACTGATGTTTGTATTGATGATGATATTGATAGATTAAAATTCGTCTTTCGACATTGTTGATAAATTTTATCAATCAATTAAATAAACAAATGGAGACTTTGCCCAATTATTGCGAGAAAATAATCGTGTTTTCTCTTGGTTGACTCAAATCTGTATTGACCCTAATAGCACATGATATTCCTCTAATATTATCAGCATATTACCCCAAAACGTTCCTGGAATATTATATGTCCGCCCTAATAAATATTATAGGAATATTATTTTTTGATCAAGTCACTCGTTTGTTACACTTTTGTCGAGAATTGGGGGTCAAGATACTATTATTCCTGACACAATTTGAATTTTTATGGAAAAATATGATTTCATAAGGAAGAGGATGATGGAAAATATCCCTACAATATTTATTAGGGCGGACATATAATATTCTAGGAACGTTCTGATATAATATTCCAATCATATTATAGGGATATCATGTGCTATTAGGGTCAATACAAATTTGAGTCAACCAAGAGAAAATACGATTATTTTCTCGCAATAATTGCACAAATTCTCCATTTGTTTATTTAATTGATTGATAAAATTCATCAACAATGTCGAAAGACGAATTTTAATCTATCAATATCATCATCAATACAAATATCATTCAATCAGGAAGAAACACGATTATTCTCCCCCAACGAATCCACAAATTCTCAATTTGTTTATATAATTGGTTGATAAAATTCATCAATAATGTCGAATGACATTTTTCGATCTGCAAACTTCATTCACAATGTGATTTCAAGCCTATAAGAAGGAAAAATTATTTTTTTCTGTCAATCATTGCTCAAACTGCTTATTGGTTTATATAATTTGTTGATAAAATTTATCAACAAGGTTGAATGACATTTTTCGATCTGAAAACTTCATTAACAATTTGATTTCAAGCCTATAAGGAAGAATTATTTTTTTCTGTCAATAATTGCTCGAACTGCTCATTGGTTTATATAATTTGTTGATAAAATTGATCAACAATGTCGAATGACAACTTTTAATCTGAAAACTTCATTCACAATTTGATTTCAAGCCTATAAGAAGGAAAAATTATTTTCTTCTGTCAATAATTGCTCAAACTGCTTATTTGTTTATATAATTCGTTGATAAAATTCATCAACAATGTCGGATGACAACTTTTGATCTGAACATTAACAATCTGATTCCAAGCCTATAAGAAGAAAAAATTGTTTTATTCTGTCAATAATTGCTCAAACTGCGCATTTGTTTATATAATTTGTTCATAATATAGAAATTATATTGATCACCAAATTTTCATCATTAAATAACACTCGCATAATAGAATCAATCAATTTTCGTCGGAAAATAATTTTATACTTCTGAAAAATCACCATTATCAACTATTTGTTTCAATAATTTGTTAATAACAAATAATTTCTTGCATAAACCGATGGTTCTCTCACAATGGATTCCCGTGCATCGGATTCAGGCGATACTGAGCATAGGAAAAATTCTCAAGCCGAAATGCAACAGAGAATTGAAAAATTTTACATTTTTCCTGTCATTTGCATCAACATTCAAGTTCAAATTAACAAAAATTCGAAATTCTACATCCATAGATCTCTGAGGAATTCAATGTTGAATCTTTCCAAAAAAAATCTTTAAAATCGGTCTAGAATTGCGCTCTACAAATTATTTTGAATCTCGTTTTTTTATTTCACCCCACTGTGCCACGGTACAACTGCTGGACCTACGGGAAGAGTGACTTTTGGGAATAGGATGTCTGGGTGAAGGATGAACATCCATGGAGGAGAAAAATTTTCACAATTTGTTTAAACAATTATTGTTCAAACGATTTGTTGGAAATATGAATTCATGTGGATGAAAACCCCAGGATCGTGTTCTACGGAAAATTTCATATAAGAATAGGTGGTTTGGGAAGTTTTCAACCATCGCATCTGTTTGCAAACAACAATTAAAAACAATTCCGAATACTCCATACCCAATAATTGTTTAAACCAATTGTAAAAATTTTTTTCCAGCGGATGTTCATCCTCCACCCAAATATTCCATTCTCAATAGTCACTTTTCCCGTAGGCCAAGCAGTCTCATCGTGGGCACGAACGGGTATGGAGTATTCGAAATTGTTCATAATTGTTATTTACAAACAAATGCGATGGTTGAAAACTTTTCAAACCCCCTATTTTTATATGAAATTTTCCGTAGAACACGATCCCGGGGTTTCCATCCACGTGAATTCATATTTTTAACAAATTGTTCAAACAATAATTGTTTAAACAAATTGTAAAATAGGCCAAGCAGTTCCGCCATGGGCATTAATGGGTTGAAATAATACATATCATCAGGAATGCATCTTCACGACTTTGGCTGAAGAGCTAACCTAATAACTGAACTCATGGCCGTTGGCCAATCGTAAAATGATGGAATGATGTGTAATCGCCTCTACCCTTCCCACAGATACTTGGTGAGTCTTTCACTGAGCGATGAGAATGCGTGTTTCGCAAAAATCAAACAAAAAGGCTATTCGGCTGTGCGCTATCAGTCTTGCCCTTTTCTATCCTATTCTAAATCAAATCAGTAAACTCAAGTGGCCTTTGGTCCATACAATATCAAATGGACTAAGTTGACCACAGTCAGTATTGGCGATACATGAAAAAAACCGAATTCGAACACACGCACTTCCGTGGTTCATCAGGGGTGAAAATGAACGAAGAAATAAATCTTTCAGTCACTCTGTCCGGGTAAATTAAGTCCTGTGAACTGGAAGTGACTTCAGTGGTGCCCTCGGCTTGACGTCCAACTTCCCATTCCCACTCGTCACCTTCCACAGTTGGCCTTGACTGTTCACGGGGACGAAACGGTTATGATTGGGGCGTCGCTTCATTTCCTTCAAGTCTTGTTCCTCCAGTTTAGCGAACGCACGTTTGACTGGTTCAGGTGAAAATCTTCCAAGCGGCACCGTTTGGTCAGAGCTAGTTTCCAGTCTAAGCTCGTATCGCTTGTCAATCAAAGATTCCCTTTCACGAGCAAAGGCAGGAAGCTACATGTGGCTGGAACCTTCAATTTCGGATGCGTCATTCATCTTCTCGAAAGTTACTGGCTCTTCACTGATGAATGACACTCGCACGGATTCGGTTGGAACGTACCTATCATCACTGATGATCCTTGGTCTGGCGGTGAACGGGTTTTGGTTGTCCCCTGAGTAAGAAGGGTCGCAAGGTTTGACTTTATACCTATCAAACCCTGGTTCAATCAGCTCATATGGTTCGATCGTTTCAGCAATGCTTTTTGCCGGCGGTACTGGTTTTGTGAAGCACCCTCCTCGGGAGGCACATTGAGGGGGATAACGAGTCTCGGCGGTTCGTTTCCCGGAAAACATTGGCGGGGTTGATGTCTTGACAGTGAATGTACTTTTACTAGGGTAGACCAGCCTGGTCATGCCCTCTTTCGAAGAGTCGCCCCTAGACTTGAGCGTGAACGGTTTGGAAGTGGACACTGATATCCTAGCCCGGTTGAGACATATCGGCGTGGCATTCACATACCAGGTGTGTAAATATGAAACCGGAATTTTTGTACAGAAAAAACACGTGTATTGTAATGATATGATACAAATTAACTTATTCAAAGTATTGTCCGTCACTATCTATACATTTTTTCCATCTTTCTGGCAATTTGTGAATTCCACGCCGAAAGAACTGTTGCTCTTTTGAGGCAAACCAGTCATCGAGCCATTTTCGTACATCTTCGTAAGAAGTGAAGCGCTGCTCAGCAAGTGCGTGTCCCATCGATGCAAACAAGTAGTGCTCGGATGGGGCAAGGTCCGGTAAGTAAGCTCCTCCAAGAGAGCCGTTGAAGACTTAGTTAATTCCGAACAATTGGGTACCAAGCGACGATACCATGAGGTCATGCCAATGAACTAGCGTAGTTGCTTGACGTTGGTAGGTACCGGAATCAGATCAATAGCTTGGACTCAAGACGGGTCAGTTCTGATGCCATCCTGGTTTATTACGTCACCAAGGTACACAATTCGTTTTTGCAAGATTTCCCGACGTTGATTCCAAGTCTTGCGTCACGTAAGCGTTCAAATACTCACTTCAAAATTGCCAAGCGAAGGTCCAGGGTTCCACTAATTACGATAATTCCGTCTATTTAAACCTCAACAAACGGCTCCAGATCAGGGGTACTCAAGTCGTTCAATAACCTTTGAAAAGTTGCTGGAGTAGAATGCAGCCCAAAGGGCATAATCCTGAATTGAAATAAATCTCTGCGAGGCACAGTGAAAGCGGTTACTGGTTTACTCTCTGGACTCGAAGGCACCTGCCAATAGCCGTTTTTCAAATCTATTGTAGAAAAGAATTTGGCGTTTCGTGATTCACTCAAGGTATCGTTAAGGTGAGACAAGGGGTACGCGTCTTGTCCCGAAACCTTATTTACCTTCCTAAAATCAATGCAGAATCTATAACTTTTGTCCTTCTTTTTCACCAGAACGATAGGTGAGATCCAAGGGCTTTTGGAGGGCTCGATGATTCCGTCGTCAAGCATTTTATCAACTTTGATATCGATAACTTCCTGCATAGCAGCATTACGCGGGTAATACCTTGATTTAATCGGCTCGGTGCCAGGAACGACTTCAATCTTGTGTTCGGTGATCATAGTGGGACCTTCAATAGACCTGAATTCTTATATCTCCTTTTGAATTACTTGCCGAGCCTTTTCCTCCTGTACTGGTTGCTCAGGTAAAGCACGTACTTCGCTTTTGGCACAATCTTTGGGGTCACCCCAAATTACTTGGAATTTAAGCTCAGACAATGTGTCTACCCCGAACAAAACGTGGTCGTGAAAATTCTCTACAATACAACAAGGTAAGGGGAACAAGGTGTGGGTCGTGGATTCTAGTTAAAATGATAGCGGTACCCTTTTTTTGAATTCCGCGTCCGTCCAACACGGTTATATCGTGAGGAACGGGATTGAAATATGTACATAAACCATGCGCATGGGCTTTTTCGGAGATTCCGTTATGCATAATGCAGATAGTGGCTCAAATTTGATGCGCGGCCGGCAGTCGCTATTCTGTACGTTTGCAAAGGTCACTCCTGCGAGAGTGTTTGCTACAAGAGGCGGTTCGGACATCCCATTAGCCGGTAGGACCGCAGGGTTTCGATAGGGTATTATTTCCCCTGTAATAAGATGTTCCATACTGGGTATCGTTTGATTTCGCGCCCGCCTCCTCACCTGATCAGAGACTCTAGGTTGGCTCGAATTTCTATAAAGGTGATCCCTAGGTCGGGTACCTCTGCCTTCTCCAGAATTGGACGTCCCCTGATGACAGCTTTTGTTGTAAGTGTACTTGTTCAGATCGCTTTGTGGGCGGCAAGGTCGGGTCACCGCCTGTACGGTTAGGCAACGGCATTCTTTTGAACAAACGTCTTTCTCACCACATCCATCACCAGATTTCAACACTTTATTCCCAGGCAACACAAACCTCTTAAGGATAACATACAGGGCGTCCCATTTGAAACAGGACAGCTGAATAACTCTTCAGGGAATGGAGGGGGAAAAAAATTATTCAGATAAAAGTTGTAGGGTTCGGAGGGGGCCATAAGATGGTGACCTTGAATTTGACCTTGAGGTCAATTTTGAGCATAATCGATGGTCAAAGTATGTTTTTTCAAATGGAAAACCCTACGTTCGACCTCAGAGATGGAAGAAGCGGAAAATTTTACGTCCGAATATGTTAACATATCAGGTCATTTAGAGGTCATTTGAAGGTCAAAAAACCATTTTCTATGGATTTTCACGGAAAAGCCTCAAACGAGTTGTTTCTCTGACCAAAGTTATCAAAGTTAAAGTGAAACCCCACGTTTCGACCTTGAATTCGACCTTGAGAACGATAATGAATGCCAAATTTTAAACAATAATTAAAAAATTATTTATTTCTCCAGTTCGTCGTTTTATAATTACAGATGGCACAAATCCGTTGACGGGTAAGACA
The DNA here is from genome assembly GCA_018340375.1 of Gonatopus flavifemur. Classification (NCBI taxonomy): domain Eukaryota; kingdom Metazoa; phylum Arthropoda; class Insecta; order Hymenoptera; family Dryinidae; genus Gonatopus; species Gonatopus flavifemur. Next base: position 2,020,209 of record JAFFJZ010000034.1, read on the forward strand.
CACTTATTGCAGGATATGTTCGGATTGACCGCCATTTACTTCAATACACAACTCCAGCCGGCGTCGAAAGTTTCCAAGAACAGACTGAAAAACTTCTGCACGAATATTCGCAATTGCGTATCTAATGCGTTGTTGTAGATCCACAGGTGTTGTTGGTCGGTTGTTATAAACGACATTTTTTACGTAACCCCACAAATAAAAATCTAGAGGGGTGAGATCGAGAGATCTTGCCGGCCACAGTACAAATCCACCTCGACCAATCCAACGATTGGGGAAAAGGATATTTAGATAATTCTTCACACATCGAGCAAAGTGTGGTGGTGCACTGTCTTGCTGATACCACATCCTCTGCCTAGTTGCTAATGTCACATCTTCCATGAGAACTGGTAATTCATTGTGTAAAAACTGTAGATAATTAGACCCGTTAACAGTTCCATCAAAAAAATACGGCCCAATAACTTGATTGTCTAGAATTCCACACCAAACATTTATACTCCACCGATGCTGATGATCAACTTGTTGAGTCCAGTGTGGGTTTTGTGCTGACCAATAGTGGCTATTGTGACGATTCAACAAGCCAGTACTTTGAAACGTTGATTCATCACTGAAAAGAACATATCGGAAGAAATCGGGCGCTTCGTTCAACCTCTGTAAAGCCCAATGGCAAAAGTTAACCCGATTCTGCATATCTTGTTGAGATAATTCTTGGGTCAGTGTGATGTGGTACGGATGATATTGAGCAGCTTGTAGAATTCTGTGTGCCGTACTGCGTGGAATACCCAAATTGCGTTCAATATCACGTAAACTAACATGAGGATTCATGTGTATTATTGCTGAAACAGCAATGCATCGAGGGTCGTTAAAGTTGAAACCTTGATTGTTTCGGCGTTGACCAATCCTTCCTTGTCGACAATTTCTTCCAACTTGGCGAATGACTTCTGGAGAAGGATGATGCTGCTGATCTCCAAACCGCTCTCTGTACAATCGTGACGCTCTTTGATACACCCCGCGACACTCACCCAAGATCATTAGAATATCAACACATTCGTTAGGTGAATGAACCATTATGAACCCGCACTTACACTGTCAACGATGAAAACTTCTTATTGATCATTTTCGTACTGATATGAAGAATAAACTCGGAAGGTTAGTTCTGTTTACTTTCAATTCAAGGTCGAAACGTGGGGTTTCACTTTAACTTTAATAACTTTGGTCAGAGAAACAACTCGTTTGAGGCTTTTCTGTGAAAACCCATAGAAAATGGTTTTTTGACCTTCAAATGACCTCTAAATGACCTGATACGTTAACATATTCGGACGTAAAATTTTCCGCTCTTTCCATTTCTGAGGTCGAACGTAGGGTTTTCTATTTGAAAAAACATACTTTGACCATCAATTATGCTCAAAATTGACCTCAAGGTCAAATTCGAGGTCACCATCTTATTGCCCCCTTCGAACCCTACAACTTTTATCTGAACAATTTTTTTCCCCCTCCATTCCCTGAAGAGTTATTCAGCTGTCCTGTTTCAAATGGGATGCCCTGTATATGTTATCTTTTAGGGCAACTAGCTCTCAAAGATGACATAAATGTTTTCTTTCAGAGCTTTGTGTTGTCTGAGTTGGTACACTTGAATCGCATGTACCCTCCCTGCCCACAACGCTAACAGTGCGTGAGTCTGCTGTAGTGTGAATCCAGAATGTTCACCTGGAGAGTCTTTGGTCTCTCAGGACCTTCATACGCCGTTCCGGGCATTGTGGAATGCTGACTACTCAGCAGTGGCTCATACGTTCCAGCCCCCGTCAGGGTCTTCCCAAATTCACAGGCGTCCTGTATCGAATCCACCACGCCAGTGACTTCACGCCATCGGATGTTCAGTTTGCTTTCGCACCTTAGATTGGCGTACAATCGGTCCAGTTGAGCCTCATCGCTAATCTCACAATATCTCCTCAACAGTTTTTGGGAGTTGGTTATATACTCTTTTGATGGCTCTTCCGACCCCTGTGTTCGATTTCGGATCCCGTCTTCAAGTTGACGATCTACGTCTACTGGCAGATGAAATATCTTCAGGTCACGAACGAATTCAGACCACGTGCTCTAATTTTGCTTGTTGTTACGGAACCATAACAATCCCTTGTCCCGCAGCAGCATGGGTATAAACGTCAGTAGTTGATTATGCTGAATATTAAAACTGGCACTCAACTCCTCTATTCGTTCGAGGAACCTTCTTAGGCCTGAGCTTCCGTTGTAATAAACAACCCACTTCTCAACCTGTTCTTATATATTTGCACCGCGATTGGAAGGGTTACTAAGAAGCTCACGTAGTACTCTACTCATCTACTTATCTTCGTTGGGGGTTCTTTCCGAAAGTGACTGTGCTTGGTTGACGACGGAACCAGGGGCGATACTCTCTCTTTCTCTCTCTGACTCCCGTATCCTTTCGCGTAATTCCCTCACCAATGAACCCGTGGTCTCCCTTTACACTTCTATCTGGTTTTGTTTCCGCACTAATGCTCTTCTCCTCTCCACCATTCCCTGTTCATATCTGTCTAACTCCTCTCTGACTTCCTGCTGCACTTCTTCTCTTACTCTTTGGGTCAGTGCCTCTCTCTCCCCCTCGAATAGTACTGCTTTTTTGTCAAGAATTGGGGGATCGTTACCATCCTTCGGGTTTGGGGCATTATCTGGACTTTCCTGTTGGTGGGTAGAGCTCAGATTCAGCAAATCCTCCATACTATCCCTTTGACTCGCCAGCTGCGATGTGTTGTTTGCAACAGCTTCCCGGAGCTTCACTCTTGAAGCTTCAACCAAATCCGCAGGATTGGACTCCACTCCACTCTTGGTCAGTTCCTGGATCACAGGGTCCTTCTTCGAAACCGATATCCCCGCCGTTTCGGCAGCGGGAATCGGTGTGCGTTGCATGGCATGTTACACGCACGTGAAACGGGAGAACCTAGCAAAAGACGTTGTTAAGCAAGGACAAATGGCGCTAAGCCTTGAGCGACCTCTTATAGGTTGACCTGATTCGGGATCAACCATGCCGCTAGAATCTACTCCAAGTTGTATACCGGTCTCAAGTGATTGCGTATCAATAGGACATAATTTCGAATATCTAGTTAAATACGCTAGAATCGAGGCTAATTTAAATGAAATTCAAAAGGACAAATCGTATCCCTGTTCGGGCGCCAATGATCTGTGACGCTTCGAACAATCTTGGCGCGTTGATATTTGATAATATTGATAATTTAAGAATTATCCCCCATAAGGTATCCCTAGCTCGTCGTAATTCCAAGGTTCTTATTTAATGAGTTGGGGAACGCAAATCACAGATTATTGAACAACACGAAAATAAAGTTCGAACAAAAGATTTGATCAACAGAAAATAACGAGTTATTCGTTTAGCAACTTGATCGAAGAAACTTCGTTCCGTTGGTACAATGGAAATGTTAGAATTTTTTACAACAGATAAGGATAGAATAAGCTATGTACAATGCGAATAGAGGTTGTATGAGACTTGATAACACGGACTTTTCTAATAGAAAACGTGTGCACACGCGGCCTACATGTCCGTGACGAATCCTAAATCGTTAGAATTCCGGATCTAACGGTAATGTTCTGAATCACATGGTTCTATCGGTGATATACAGGTTGGCTATTGTCAAATCGTGAATTTATGTCGTTATGAACGTGATTTCCTTCCCGTCATAACCGCTGATAATGATTCTGTGATTTAACGTTTCTAATTGGCTCAGATGGAGACCAATCGTTCCGTCTTATCACGTCTATATATTCGTCAAACGTTTATCACGGTGAGTATATAGGGAGATTCTAGTGCTTCCGGTTGATGCTGCACGTGGTTGGCTGTGAGAGGTTGGCTCTCATGGAATGCCCTAAGACTGTAGCCATAAGAATTTGACGTTGCAGCGTGATTCCCAGTGGGCTGGATGTTGCCCCTTACAAAGAGAAGGATGACACCATAAACTATCTCTCCCTTCCCTAACCAGCGTCTACTCTGAAGAACTCGGTAGCACCGTGTTCCACCGCCTTCCCTATTCACCCACCAATCTATGTATGTCGGGTAACACCACGACCTGGTTTCTGCGTTATAACCGCAAGCGGTAAAACCCAGCGACTCGAAAGGTAAGAATTTGAGTCCTCACCGTTCTACCGCTGATCACTTCATTCGTAATCTTTCGAGTCGATGAAGTGAAGAATATGCTTCTTGGACCCTCTTTTAGAGCCACGAAACATATCTCTAACGTTGCGCAATTAGTCAGCCACCTATCGGATTTGAACATTGGTCACTATTCCACGTGACGATACTGTCTTTATGTTCTATTCTTTGTGGTTTATGCGCAGTACGGTCGATTGATCCAATATGACCGTCTCTATATTTTGCGATATTGACAATCTGTCAAAACGCGAGAATCATTTCCCTTTCGGCTATAAATAATCCGCGAGTGTATTTACACTAATCTTGTATCGTGAAAGTGTTCTAATTCGCGAGTGAATGTCTCTAAGGATTTTTCCGAGCACTGAGTTGACGTCCACGAGGGAGTATCGTATACGTAAACAAAGTATTGTTTCAATTTATGTCTTATAAATCTATCACTCATCAATATATTTTATGTTACAGGTGATAAATAAGGGTGGAGATGGATTTATTCATCCACCGACCAGACTCATGCTTGTAAGCATTGCAACAGCCATGTTCCCTCAGGTATGTCTTGATTATACGTTTCAAATCTTTGATAGTACTGATCGTTTTATTATTTTCCAGATTCTTCTGACGATTCCCTTCTACGTGGGATGAATGATGGAAGCATTGCTATCGCAATGCTATGAGGGTAAGACGTAGTCATGGACTACCTAATAGCTCCCTCCAAAGAGGATGGTCAACCCTCTCTGGGTACGTATTAGTGTATCTTTCCCTTTCTACTTACTTTATGCTTTTTTTTCTAATCCCTTTTTTCCCAGGTTTTCAACCCAACAGGCTATTTGATGCAACAGGCTGGTTGCACACTCATCTCTCGTACTTATGACTGTTTGAAACTACTGAATGGTCCTGGATGTCTGTAATGCAGGACCGCAGTTGCCGCCAACGTTGTAATTTCGTTTGGAAGCGTTGATTCAAGAATTGGAATACTTTTCGAGATGGGATTGGACATACAATCCAAGTGAAACCCGAGGAAGATTGGGTGTGAAGTTGATTCGATGTAGGAACGTAGATTGATCCAAGTTCAGTTAAAGTTGAGTTGACAGAATGTTTTGATGAATGAATGCAATGTTGTAGAATTGTTTGTACAAGAATCGATATCAAATTAACCGCGGAGTGAAATGTAGATTCGAAGTGTTTGTAGATTGGTATGAACTTCAATATTTGTTGTGATAGTTGTGTAATAAGTTGAATTTTTTTTGAGTAAGTGTTTGAAAGTTGCGAATAATGTTGTTGACAGGCTACAGACCCTTGGATGATGTATTATTTCAATTCGTGATTGGGGAATAATAAATTTATGAAAAGTGCATTTTGATATCGCAAATGTTCTCTGAGAGTGCATGTGTGAAAAATAATCCTCAAATGTGTGATGAAATATTGAAAAATGCCGTATATATTATGATTGCCTATTACGATCATAAGTATCTCATCCATGCATGCGAATCCATAATATTGCTAACAATTTATGAATCAAGATGTTTAATGATCAAGAAAAATGATTGTGAAGTAGTTTTCGGTGACATGCAGGAGTTTATATTGACGGAAATTTTCATTCAAACAGCATTTTTTTATAATATTCCCACAATATTCGTAGCATCATATTCTGAGAATATTCAGAACAGTCTCATTCAAAGATTCTGAGAATGTGCGTGAAATACATTCGCACGTAATAAAAATCCACATAAAATATTCGAATATCCTCAACGTATATTTTCAGAAGATTCTTAGAACGTGTGTGTGTTACCTGGGCAGGGACATTGAGCCAATGAGAATTCTAGATTTAGATCCTAGACAGTTTCTGCCGATTCGGTTCCTACGATTTCGACAAGCCCGGTCTACTGGAAAAATCGCGAACTGGCACATTTCATTCGCGATTTTTGGTCTGGGATGACCGATTTCTGTTGGGTTTTTCAATGTATCCAATATTTGATGTTTCCTCAGGTTTCCCAATGAGTTCGAATAGTTTGAGAATTATATAAATGGATATTTCAACAGATTCCGATCTTAGTGAAAAAAACGTGTGTTGCAGAATTCATGTTTCAGTGATTCTTCTTCGATTCATTAGTGTTTTTCGTGGAAGTGAATTCAAATTATTCGTCCGGATTGATCCAATTTTATGTGAAATATTATTCGTTTCATTATAAAAATGATGGTGATGCGTAATCATAGTCCGAAATGTTCTTACCATCTATTTTCCTATAAATTAATTATTCTAGTCATGCTTTTTGGAAACTTCATCTTCCGGAGTATTTTAAAAGTTCTCTGTTCATTCTCCATAACGTGCAGTTCCTAATTTGGTTATTGAATTTTCATACTGATGATGTTTGATTTTTCGTATTCTCTCTGAGACTATGCGTCTTTGAATATCTATGGTTTGAACTCACTTAGTAGAAGGAAGTATTGAAAATCCTCTAATATGCTATCAGGATTTGAATTCATCAACAAATTATCTTGGAGATGTAGTTTTGGGATGATTTTCTATCAGCTGAAGTACATGTATTCAATGAAGTAAGGTGCGTGTTGAATGCAAGGCCAAGTATAGTATCAGGAAGTTTTGTTGAATTTTTCTCCCTGACGTTTCGTCTAGATATTAGCCATTCTCAAAGGCAAGGGAGAAATCGTCATATTGGTTGAAACTCATTTTTCGTCATCATTCCTGTTTCTTTCAAACATTTGGAATAATGATTCCAAAATGGTTCCATTTTGAGATTGGCGACAGGATGCTCGTCTTAATCCTCAGTGGTCTAAGAACTGAAAGCTGAGTTTCAGAACTTAGGTAGACCTATAACGATTCATTGGGATGGCGAATTGATGCCAGATTTGACGGGTGATGAGGAAATCAACAGACTGCCAATTCTTGTTTCATGTGATGTGATCATCGAAACAATTGCTAACTGGAATATCAGAGAAGATGTTAAGGCTTTTAGCTTTGATACCACTGCTTCCAATACCGGACGAACAAATGAAGTTTGTGTACCTCTCGAAGCAACGCTTGGACGTTATATGTTGCATTTGGCTTGTCGCCATCATATTCATGAAATTATACTAGAGGAATATACTGTCTTCTCTGGAGTTCTTCAGTTCCAGAAATCCCACTGTTCAAACGATTCAAGGAATGATTCTGGCCAAATATAATCAAAGATAACTCCGAACCTGGAATCACCGATGAATCTGTATTAACCGTACTGGATTCTGTAGGAAATGGAATCCGTTCATTTGCCACTGAAGAATTAAACTTCGATCACCCAAGAGATGATTATAGGGAACTATCAGAACTTACGATTGCAATCTTAGGAGAAACTCCTCAAAGAGGGACCAAATTTATGAAACCAGGAGCTATGCACCGTGCAAGATTTATGGCTCGTTTGATTTATACTGTACAGATCTTCCTTTTTCGGAATACTGCATTCCATTCAACTGCTCGTGAACTCAACGGATTGCAGGAACCCAGCAAATACTGTGGTCAGGTTCTTTGAAGGACCAACATTGGCAGTGCCGGTGAAATGCTGGCATTGGTGAATATATATTGGGCCTCAATAGGATGTGCAATGGCACTCGATACATTGTTCTCCATCGAAGGGCCAATAATGACTCCCCGTTCATTTCTGATGCCAGGAAATTACGGCAGAATTGTAATGACCCGATATGTTGCCAATAATGGCTCCCCGTATTATCGTACTGCCATCTGTTGCGATTCTTATGAACTTTGTTATTGTTGGTTGTATAACAGATGGTCAAACCCATCCCATTGAATTAATATTTCATGAGAATTCTTCATTCATTCGAGAATGAATTTCTATATTTTAAATTGAAAATGAAATCATACCCAATATCTTGTATCGAGTGAATCATGCAGGTTTTATTTTATTGGAATATATTATGAGGTGATGTGAATAAACAAAGTGATTAGGTTGCGTGATTCACTATTCAATAACAACACATGAGAACATTTCATCAAACTCTGAGTAGTGTAGACGTCTTTACCCGACAAAAAACTTGTTCGTGATGAAGATATTCTTTTCAACATTTGATTCAGTGTAAAAATAGGAATGAATCAGTGTGTGGTTCCAAGTACCGTTTATTCATGATCAGGATATATTTTCAATAATTTTTCATTCACTACAACGCCAGTTAGTGATCCAACGAGAACGAAGGACTGGCAGCAGTGCGTCAACGACTTCTGAACGTGATCATGAATGTGCAGCATTCCCAGTAGCGGTAGAAGTTTGGATGGGTGACCGTGGACACAAAGAATTTCTCAGGATTCTTTCACGTTGGATTACAACGACATGTTTGAGGATAAGAAAATCATTCCGGATGAATGCCGTTCATCCAATAAATTTTTTTTTCCATTTTATAGTCCTCAATAAGTTTATCGTTTTTGATTTTTGTTCAAAATAATACTGGATTCACAATGAATCCGTGTCTTGACATTCATATTCAATCAGTGGATAAAGTTTGGTGATTCAATGAAGGCATAATGTGTTAATTGAATGTTATGTGGCTGAATGCTGGCCGGTGGGACATATACGCGCTGGGCCATCAAAGGCTGCCAATGGAGGACCATCGAAGCTCTTGCTGGCATTTATTGAAGACCCAGTACAGGGCCATCAGTGCGGTGTTTGCTGGGAACTCTGTATTTTTGGAGCAAAATTTTATATCAAAAGCTGGTTTCCATCACGCTATGGGATATGTGCACCGAAAAATGATCTTCTTTTAGCACAACAATGACTTGATTCTGGAGATAGAATTTCTCTCAGTGCCTTGAGAAAGCTTGAATGACACGTCTGGTACCTTTCAGAAGAACTGACTGACTTCACTTTTTCCGATGACTCAATCTCAATTGAAAAAGAGAGGAAGATGGTATTGGGGTTAGACAAACCTCCTATTTTGGAAGATCTGTCGAAGCGAATCACTCTTTCCGATCGTGACATTCAAGTGAAAGAAATTTCTGACTTTGTGACAAGAAATACAATGAAATTCTTTGAAGCTCTTTCTTCTCACAATGATTTTCTCAGAGAGGACCCCAAAACTTGGTCTGATAATCTATTGTATTGTGAAATTCAACAAATTGTGGCCAAACTACATGTCACGAATGATACTGCTGAGAGGAGAGTGGCTCTCATGCGGGACTACAATGTACTACGCACCAAATCAGAACGACAGACTCCGTTCATCCTCCAAGTAGTGGCACAGCACCGTAAACTCCTCCCATCAATCAGTAAGTCAGCCATCACCAAGATGTGAAATATGCATCATCACCTTCAACCCACTGAATTTTTATTTCAATCGTATGGCAATTTAGCATTTTGAATAAAACAGAATTTGTTCGTTCAACGTATTTTTATGAATTTTTCCACTTATAAACTGTAATTATCGAAGTTTTAATGACTGTATATGGAGATGATTTTTATTATTATAACCGGGGTTTGGGACAGAATCTCCCGTCAAAAATGTCCCTGGGCAAAATATCTCGCCCAGAATATCCCAATCTTGAGATGTCCCGAGACATAACTTCCCCCGTCAAAATATCCCGGGGATAAAGTGTGTATGTTCCCGTGAAGAAGATTTCAGACCATCTTATTTTTTGGATATGTTTTCTAATTGTATATAAGTATGTACAATAGTATGTAACTGGTGTATAAAATGTATTCGATTGAGTGTACATTTTCGTTTGATTATGTCGAAGATGCTCTTTTTTGAATTTCAAGTTTATTCTTTTGTGGTAATGTATTTCTGTCTGTATATGTATTTGTATAGCATTTGTTGGTATTGTTGAAGATACTGTCTGCTTAGTTTATGTTATTGCGAGTTACGGTTTGTGTGTGAATGAGGTATTGATTAAGTGGTATGTGTATGTGAATGATTGTGATGGTACGTGGTTCAACAGTGTTTCGGGGGTCTCTTGCTGGAAGTAGTGTAATGTATACTGTGCATGTTACTATATAACCATGCCTCTGCAGTTCATCGCAAGTCGAAAAGGTGAAAAATTATTAATTTCTAATAGTTATGTGTCCGGCAAGCATAAAGTTCTTCGTAATTGTGTTGCATGGCGATGTACAATGTATTCACGGTTGAAGTGCTCAGCGCGGTCGTATACATCGGATGAGAATGCTGAAAGTGGTAAGCGAGTGTTGTCTTTATTTTGTTTGATTACGCGTATGTGTGTTGGGAAAAATTTTGCTGTAATGTGAATGAGCTATGTGAATAAGATTTTTTTACGTTTGTAGGTGTTGCTATGAAGAGTACGGAAATCCATAATCATGCAGTGGATGCTGCGGCTGTGAAAGCTAAAGTTATTTTGAATGACGTGAAAAGTTTAGCAACTGAGTCCACGGACACAGCAAAAAATGTTGTCACCGCAGTTTGCACCAATGTTTCTGCTCCTGTTGTTGCTAGTTTGCCAAGAATAAAGTCAATGTGTTGTACAGTTCAGCGGTCTCGGAAGAAGGATCAAGTTATCTCGCCTGATCCAGTTTCTGCCGAAGAGTTAGTTTTCCCAGAACAGTATGAGGTCACTGATGATGGTGAACCGTTTCTGTTGTTTGATAATCAGAAGGCTGATAGAATTCTGATTTTCCCCACGAAAAGTAATTTGAAGTTATTGAAGAAGTGTAAGGAGTGGTATGCTGATGGAACTTTTAAGACTGTGCCGAATATTTTCGAACAGTTATATACAGTATATGGTTTGCGTGATGGTGTTGTGATCCCGTTGGTGTATGTGTTGATGGTGCGAAGAGATAAAGACGCGTGAGTAGGAGTCCTCAGTGAATTGAAAAGCCTGAAACGAAGGCTTAAGCCATCTGCTGTGACTGTTGATTATGAGTTAGCGTTTATTAGTGCGTTTTGCGGAATTTTTCCCGATGCCGTGGTGCACGGTTGTTATTTTCACTCCTCCCAATGTGTCTGGCGTCATTTTCAGGGTGCTGGATTGCAAAAAAAGTATTGCGATGATGAGATTTTTGCTTTCAAAATAGGTCAATTGTGTGCTTTGGCGTTTGTTCCAGTACCTGAGGTGATTTCCGCGTATGAGTTGTTAATTGGGACTGACTTTTACAAAGATGATGAAGATTTGTTGAAGAATATGTTGGATTATTTTGAGCGTACGTGGATTGGAGTTCTCAATCTTAGCAAGAAACGTCAACACCCTTTGTTCGCTCCAATCCTTTGGAATTGTCATGATCGTGTTGTTGATGACTTGCCGAAGACCAATCACTATGTAGAAGGTTGGCATCGAAGTTTTGCAGAGCGTGTTAGTGGTTGTCACGTTTCCGTTTGAAAGTTTGTGGCTGCATTGAAGTGTGAGCAGGAAACGCAGGAGTTTGTTATTCAACAGCGGAAGGCTGATGTTATTCTTTCTGTGATGCGTCGGATTACTGCGAATAATCTACGATTGAAGAATATTGTTGTGGAGTTTACGGACTATGATTTGCTGGAAAACGTTTTGCTCCATTTCTATTGAGCCAATTTTCGGAATTGCATTTATTATCCACGAAATCAAATACAATTAGAACGTTGCCGATCAATCATTAGAATTACATACATCCCGGGTGGTTGTATAGAAACCACATGCAAACCATACCGGATTATAAATAAATCGTATATGATCTGGGGAAGTGACTTTTCTCCATTTCCAGTGGAATTATAATAATAATAATAATAATTGGCAAAATTGTATTCATTATGCACGATATCAAATAAATTTAGGACATTCATGGTCAACTCTAATAGAACTACACATAATTTTGGGATACTTATATACAAACTGCATACAAACCATATTGGATTTTCAATAAACCGTGTATAATGTGCAGAAGGTACTTCGGTTTACTTTCAGCAAAATGAATTCTGAAAGTATATTCCCTAACAGCACCACAGCTCAGAATGAATTCATGAAGAAATCTTCATCAATTCTTATAGTCCTAAAAGAATTCATTACGAATTCATTCTGAACTGTTGTGCTGTTAAGGTTTATTATGCATGAACTTAAGTGCTTCTGGGATGTTCATGAACAACCCTAACTTTTGCACACGATACACGGAATTATGAATAAATCGTGGGGAACGTTGAGAAGATACTTTGCTTCACTTCCAATGCGCCAATCTTCGAATTTGCATTCATTTTGCATAGAATCGCAAATGATTTCAACTTTGCTAATTAATCATCGGAACTACATACACACGGAGAAGAATTGATTTGCAAAGATACCCATTTCATTCGTAAAGTGGAACTATTGGAAAACGAGAGACGATAACCTATAACACAACCCTGGTAAAAAAGGATCATATGTATATGTGGGCTATATATAATTTTTCAAGTTCATATAAGTATTATTGAAATTTATATATGGACATTAGACTGTGCCAAATTCGGGAACTATTTTTTTATTTTGACTCCCATTTCGACTTTATATTCTGGGTATGAAGCTGAAACTAGCAGCCGATTGCTATAATTTTTTTTATTAAACTTTGTGAAATCTTTGTTCACACTAGAAACTGATTGGAACTGATTGTGCACGACTGCCAGCTTCGGCTTCATATTGTGGATGAGCACGCGTTGTGTTTTTGTTGAATAAAAAAAAGGAAAGAAACATATAGACCGTAGGATTCCTGTTTGCCTGGTGGAGAAAAAGTGCAGAAAATGTACAAGAAAGTGACTGTCACGTGGAAACTACAGATGAGGGACGATTCCAAGTTGCAGATTCGTGATCTGCGCATCAAAGTACATAAAGTAGGTGAAAATAAGAGAACACGCAGGTCTGTCAGCTACGTAATGTCGAAAAGATGCAAAAAAAGCATTAACAATTGACTTTAGCTCAGAAACTAAGGGCGAGCGACAATTTTAACATGCAGATTCGTAATCTACGCGAAAGAATACATAAGATAAGTGAGTTTCAGAAAACTTCGAGGTGGGGTAGTACATCTGCATAATTACCCTTACGCGCAAGATGCATCCTATTGTAGTCTCGTATGAGTTAATTCGTTGAAATTCAGCTACCGTGGATAGTATATGTGATTTGGGTGTTACAATAGATTCTCAGTTCAATCCCATCACCCAGTATCACAATATCATTAACTCAGCTATGTGACAGCTCGGTTTTTTGGAACGTATGTCTGAAGATTTGGTAATTATACCGGTGGGTGATACTGGGTGATGGGATTGAAATGAGAATCCATTGTAACACCCAAATCACACATACTATCCACGGTAGCTGAATTTAAACGAATTAACTCATACGAGACTACAATAGGATGCATCTTGCGCGTGAGCCCCATGATTTTACATTCTACAGTAGTCAATTGCCATTTGTTTTTGGAGCACCATAATTTCAACCTATATAGATCTGACATCAATCCGACAGCATTGGCGTAAGTTGATATCTTCATGAATAATTTTACATCATGCGCGAAAATTGAAAACCTTGCTGCTCGAAATTGATACCAACATCGTTAAGTGAGAAGTGATGGACCCAAATGCGATTCCTATAGAACCCCTGGACGAGCATTGATAGCCCTTGGGGAAAAATTGCTCAGCACAACAGTTTAAGTCCTATTCGTTGACAGGTCCTCATTCAACTGAGCATATTCTCATGAAAACCAAGATGATGGAATTTATGCGAAAGAACGTTGTGATCAACAGTGTCAAAGGCTTTTGAAAAAATCCGTGTATACAGTATCAATCTGGCAGTCATCATCTAGAGTTCTGAAGACAAAGTTACAATAAACAGCCAAATTGGTATTAATCGAATGACTGGGAACGAAAACACGTTGCTCGTCTGATATAATGTTGAAAAACACGGGCCTCAACTTATCAGTGACGACCCCAGTAAAAATGGAAAGTACAGGATTGATCACTCCGTGATCAAAAGTATGGGATTTGGCCTAAAGCTATACATTGCAAGTATGGGAATAGGCCAAATCCCATACTTTTGATCACGGAGTGATCAATCCTATACTTCCATTTTTACTCGGGGATAGACTCAAACAATTTAGGAATAACACTTATGATAGAAATCGGCCTGTCATTTCTCACAATAGTTGTACTGCCAGACTTGAGAATCGGCGCAATTAAACTATTTTTACAGTTAGACGGAAAATGACTAGAGGATGAGGAATAGGGGTGTGCGATTCACGAAAAAAAAATCGATTCCCGAATCGATTCTGGATCGCAAAATAAAAAATCAATTCGATTAAAAATCGGCTAGAAAAGAATCGATTCTTCAAAAATCGATTGAGAAAACTCGGATATGGTTCTTCGAAGTTAGCAGAGAATCTCAAATGGTTTATTCGTTCCAATTGAATATTGAATACATCTCACATACTCAATAATACAAAGCCTATTCGAGATTATTGAATTCATAGGAAATGAAAAATGCATTTTTGTAATGGAATCAAAATGAAAATATTCGCTTCAAATGAATGTAATAAGGATGTATTCATTCTTCACTGGGCATAACCCAGATACATTCAGCAACTATAGTGATATGAGTGCTTTATCAGATATTCTTTAGAAGCTTAATAAGTCTATTAGGAACATTTTTTAATTTGAACAATTGAATCAAAAATCATATAATTGTGTATGTTATTATCACTAAATATCAGCAGAAAATAAAATTCCGTATATCAATAACATGGATGAAATCAGAATTTCCCTACAAATAATTCAAAACATAACATGACATAACAGAACAAAACATAAACAAAGACGAATCATTCATAACTGCCACTGTTCTTTGGAAAAACAATTCAAAAACAATAGTTCTTGCACATGTTTAGGAGACAAGTAACTTCTGCTCTGCGTCACAATGTTTCCTGTTTTCGAAAATAATCTTTCAGAAGGAACCGAAGTTGCTGGGACTGAGAAATAACATTTTGCAATCTCACTCAGTGATGGGTACGTAGAATGATGCATTTTCCAAAAATTCAAAGGATCATCTTTTAGATCAATCAAAGGTTGCGTGAGATGATGTTTCAAATCTGTTGGCATATCGTCGATGTCAGGATTGGCAATACTCTGTTTTTTCATGAGGTTTTTATGATATGACCACACATCATTTTTTGATGTTTCTTCAGTTCCTCCAGAATAAGATTGGCTGCATGGGACCTTATGGCCTTATGCTGCACGTTTATGCATTCGTATGCTTAGGCCTTTGAGCTGCTCTCTCATGGAGCGGAACAGCGCGATACGAAACAATCATGATTGGTCAGCTTCTAGTATTATTTGAAAATGACTAGGAATTCACCAATGGTGATCATTTGACGTTATGTAATACATCGTACTTCACGAAATTCAAAATTTTGACAGAAGTTTCTGTTACATTCATTTCACATTTGGAAAATTGAGTACGATTTCTCTTAGAATTCGATAAAAAAGAATCGATTCATGAAAAAATCGTTTATAAAAGAATCGATTCAAAAATCGATTTTAGTTGGCAATAAAATCGATTATTTTGAAAAATCGAATCGGAATCGCACACCCCTAATGAGGAAGCATTAAAGATCAACCATGAGGTTAAAATGAAACTGCAAGATGTTGAAGAATAAGGGAGGGATACCATCATCTCCACGCTCTTCATTGATGCTGTAAGAGTTGATTCCTGAGAATATTCCGCAAATATCAATATGCAAATCAGAGATATCCAAAAGAGGATTAGATTCGAAGTCAGGGACCAGATCGTTGTGAGAAACATAAACAGATTCGAACTGAGTGGCAAAAAGATTGGCAATTCCTTGCCCAGAATCAACTGGAATGCCATCCAATACCATATTGTTAGGTATCATATTATAAGAACGGCGAGAGTTGAGAAAATTCCATGAGATTTTGACGTCATTGGGAATCTGCAATCTAGTCGATCGAACATACTCTTCGTGACACTTATTCACCAAATCTTCACATTGTGAGCGCAGATTAGAGAAAATGAAATAATCTTGTTGCAAATCTGAGTTCTTATAAACACAACGTGCCGCTTTTGGCTTGAATCAGATCAATTAACTGAAATGAGAACCATCTGGGATACTTAGGATCCCGAGAATAACATTTGAGAACGTACAGATCGATGGCATTGTATGAGATCTTGTATACTCAATCAGTGGCATCATCAACAGATAATCCCTCAAATATTTAATCCCAAGAGATTTGATTGGAATAATTACAAATTGCAGTGTAATCAGCTGAATTGAAATTATGACGTGGAACGATATTACGAGGGAGATCGTTGACTACACCTCTAGTCAGTTCAGATACAAACGGTGGGTGGTGATGATCACAAACAAGAAAAGATTCAACAGGCAACAATTCAATTGATTGATTATCATTCGTGAACAATAAGTCCAGTATACTCTCGGAAGCGTTACGAATATCATTCCTTTGTGATGAATTGGATAAATTCAAATTATCACGAATAGTTTGTTTCAATTGAACTTCATCACATGATGCAGCAGATCGAATTGCACACGAAAGCTCGCCAGTACTCGAACGCCATGAAGTATGTGGGAGGTTATAATCGCCAGAAAGATAAACAAAAACACCTTGATTCGCATTCAAAATATTCTCCACGTCCTTACAATGGGACCTCCTCACAATGGGAATGGGGAACTCCTGCTCTCCTCGCACAACGACTGATCAGCGAAGATCTATCCTCCCTATATATAGTATGACCATACAAATCAATTCCCGAAGAGGAGATATTATCAGCCAGCCAAGTTTCCGAAATGATAACTTCATAACAGCTCGTAGAAGCTGTAACGACACAACGGAGTGCATCAAGCTTCGTACGTGGACATTCTGGTAATACACTAGAGGACGAGTTAAAAGTTCCTCCGGAAGGATAGATTCCGAGTTTTGTTCAACGGAACAATCCTAGGCACACCATTCGAGTATCTAATGGTTTCAGACGAATCATTCAATTCTTCCAAACGATTCCGAAAGTTGTTTGAATAGTCGCGTTGTCGAGGTGTTCGGTCGAACGGAACTAATGAGTAATTTATGGCGGGGTTATTTGTGCACGCGCATCTGTTCGATAAGAGAAATTAAATGGAGTAGAAGAAAGAGTCTCTGGTTCTCCTAATTCGGTTGACATCGTACAGTTCTTTTTTGAATATGGTGGAGCATAACAGTGGCTTCAAGTTGTTCTCAACTGAAGTTCAAGACTCCAGTTTTCTCTTCCTCCTCTTCGTTACAGCGAGGGGGTCAACGAAATGAACAGAAATCTTTCTCACTCTATGTAAGGATTTCCAACGAATTGAAGGGAGAATCCATTGATATAACATCAGTGTCTATAGGGTGAAGTAACTCTGTCTCACCCTCATGTCCTCTATGTATTGATTATCTCCCACGCTCGCGCTGTGGGGGTTGTAGTTAGGCCTTGTGCCACTATACATTAGTGCGCGGGTGGTTGAGATTTGAATCGATAATAATAATGAGTACATCTGTTCACTGAATGTATGAGGACGTTTCAGAACGCATATTTTCAGGGGAACGAAAAATTTCGCAAAAATAACGTCAACGTTACAATATGCATAATCAATATTTCCGTATGCATTTTTTTAAATTTCCATTGGACCGATGTAGTTACAACAGAATGTACCTGCTGATTTTCATGTAATCTTGTCCCCAATCGCCAATGAAAGTGATGTGATAAGATAGGAACAGAAGAAATCCATGCAGAAGTTATTGATTATGCATATAATTAGTCCTTCAATTATATCATTGCATCTAGGAATGGAACTTTTTGAGTGCAGTTCCCAGTGTAAACATGCGCTTCTGTAGGCCTGTAGTTCCATTTTACTCACTTGTGAACTTCATCAAAACAGCTCGCCGATCAAATAAATTTGGATTGAAAGTAGGCCAGTAATAAAAGAGCAATTTTGCAGCAGAAGCTCTCGCCGGAGGTGTTCCATATGCTACCACGCAAAGAATATCCTTGACTACCCCTGGTTTCAAGGCCATCAAACACTCCAGTAGTTGACAATGATGAGCTGCAACATTCATATATAGATATATTTTCTTAAAGAAGAGCTGTGTTCTGAAAATCTAAATGTGGTCCATGAAACTTCTCAAACTTTACAATATCTAGGGACATGCAGTACTGATGTGTGAATAGGGTGCCGATTTGTGGGAGATTCTCCAAATTGTGGGAATTTTTATGGTTATACAGAGAACTTGCGTGGGGTTAGCGTATGTGAGGAATTGTAGGGGATTTGGTGGATATGTTTTATAAAATTTTAATTTGAGGATGAATGAGGATTATTTCACGAATCACTTGAATTTCTTCCATCGTGCAATTCGTCGAATTTCCTCTGCTCCGTGGATTTTTGTTGGAAAGAGGGAAACGAACACTATTCTCAGTAACATTGATTTCCGGAAACATGGTTTTTTGAAGATCTGAGGTTTTTGAAATGTTCTGATTTTCGAGCACTTGTTACTTGAAGTCTTTCAAACGTATCGGAAACTTCCAGACACATGAGAGGTAGGAGTTTCCCTTTAGTTTGCAATTCTGTATATTTCATGATGGACACAATCAGCTTTCATTAAGGATCTTCCAATTATAAATTCGAGAGTGAAATTTTTCAATAATAGGTGGTTTTAACTTTCCTCGTTTTTTCACAAAATTCTCTTTGAACCATAACAGAAATCTATCCATTCTTTCTACAATGGTGAATATCGTAGTTTTCGAGATATGAATTTTCTTCGTAGTCACATTCGAGTTGTATTTCACGCGCACGATGCGACTTCGTGTTCCAAGCGTTAAGACAAATATCCCACAATGCAACACTTGGAGCACAGTATCGCGTCGAACGCGACCACAAAAAAATCCATCCCTTAGGAACTATGATATTCACCATTATAGAAAAACTCCCTGAATTTCCGTTATGGTCCACAGATCATTCTGTGAGGAAAAAAAGGAAATCAAAACTGCCTATTATTAAAAAATTTCCTCCCCCAGTTTTCGATTGGGAAATTCTTGATGAACGCAAATTATATTGATTATGAAACTCGCAGAATTGGAAACCAGGAAAAAAGTCAACTCCCATGTCTTTGAAACTTCTCTATACGTTCGAAAGATTTCAAATAACAAACGATCGAAAATCAGAACATTTCTGCCGTTCAGAGCAAGGAGACTTCAAGTCGCATTTTTGTCGAGAATGATTTTTTCATGTTATTTCAATCATCCAAACATCCCGCATTTTATTGTGTTTTTCATTTTGAAAAAATTTATTACTTTTTCAATAACAGCGGGTCAGAGTACGAAGAGATTAATCAAATTTGAAACGTTCACATAAAAGAAACTCGTACCTAACACAAAAATGGGAAGTCCATAACACTTCAGTAGTCTATAGACTTCAATGGCAAACCATTCCTAGCTTATATTATGCCTTGCGAATGGTTCACCATTGAGAAATGATTTGTCCTATTGATTTTGAAAGAAAACAGTTTTTCTTGATTTTCTCGAACTCAAGTAAATTGCACTCACGGTCTTCTTCCTCTGGACAATCCAAAAAACACGTATCAAACATATTCCGCTCAAGAATCGGAAAAAAATTACAACATTGAATTCAAAAATTTGGGTGCAGAAACCACGGGAATTGCCCATATACCAGGGATAGAAGTATGAAACTGGAGATCCCCTATGAATGACACTAGCGATCAGTATAGGAACCCTAAGACCACTTCTCCAGCACCATTAGCCCCCCAACAGCTGGATGGGGGCCAAATTAACGGGAAATCAAATCAATGAAAAGTTGGTTGAAAAGAGAGATACACGTCACACTCTCTCTTTTCAAACACTGATTTCGTATTTATCTTTCCGTTGATTTGGTCCCCATCCCAACAGCTGATGAAGATTTTCAACACCAAACAATAGAAGTTCTGTACTCCCGTTATTGTTTCATAACCTTAAGAATGTCGAGTTTCTTGCCTACAAACTACGATCTGCGGACAGCGTTGGTTTTTTGTTATCATTTGGAGAGAACTGCTGCAGAATCACATCAAATGCTTGTCGGAGCTTACGGTGAACATGCTCTCGGTAAAACACAGTGTTTCAAATGGTTCAAAGAATTCAAAAGTGGTGACGTTGACGTGAGAAACGAAGAGCGTGGGAAGCCACCAAAAAAGTTCGCAGACGACGGATTACAAGCCTCATTGGATAAAGATGATACTGAAACTCAACACGAACTCACGGATCAACTGAATGTGACGCGGAAAGCCGTCTCCATTCGTTTGAAAGCTATGGGAAGGTTCGGAAAGTGAGAGGATGGGTCACGCGTGAACTGAATGAAAGACAGGAAGAAAATCGAAAAATGACTTGTGAAATGCTGTTCGACAGATACAGGAGAAAGTCATATCTTCATCGAATTGTGAGAGTGATGAAAAATGGATATATTTTGAGAATCCTAAGCGTTGCAAATCATGGGTGAATCCAGGCGAATCATCGAGATCCACTGCAAAACCAAATCGTTTCGGAAAGAAGACAATGCTCTATGTTTGGTGGGATCAAAAAGCTGTAATTTCATGCAAGCGACGAGCGACGAGCGATACCTTAGATAAAAGGAGAGGTCTCACATTACCTCTATTTTTAGCTAATGGATCGCTAAAAGCTAAACCTTGTTTAGCTTTGCATGGATTTACAACTGAAGGGTGTGATCTACTATGAGCTGCTCAAACCTGGGCGAACCGTCAATACTGATCACTATGAACAGCAAATGATTGGCTCAATTCGCGCATTGCTTGAAAAAGGACCGGAATATGAGGAAAGACAACACGAAGTGTACTTGCTCCACGATAATGCCCCATCACACACAGTAAAACGGGCCAGGAAAACGAACAAGGCATTCAGTTGGGAGATGCTACCGCATGTGGCTTATTCTCCAGACTTGGCCCGTCCGGTTGCCATCTATTCCCGTCGATGGGGCAAAATTTCTCAAGCGTACCAGCTCAAAAATTTTGACCTCCTCAATCTTTCTGAAATTTCACTGAAATGTAGTACTAGTTAGTGACTTTTGATCCTATTGAACGATAGCCGTGGAGCGAGGAAGAAGAATTGACTTGGATGGTTTTGAACAGAGCACGAGGAGAAATAACGTGCGCGACACTTGAACAATGTACTGTTTCACTCCAAATCCTTTATTTCTCGTAGAAACAACGAGTTCTTACAATGAAGCCGTGGCAGTATAATTCAGAATCAAATCAAGCAAACATGAGTTGCTATGGGCCGTTCGGCACACACAATACACAATGTTCACCACGTGTGTTACAGAGCGCGGTTAATTCCTACGGTCGGACCGACAACGATTCGGTGGAACTTTTCAAATCAGATTGAGTTCGCGTAGTAACAAGAGCTATGCGAACCCTCATGACCCCACCACTTTTGTAATCTCGGAACGGTTACTAAAATTAATGGACTCGTGTTCAAATTATGTACATTCTATAGGTTTGGCGGCAACATACCGCCCGCCTCGTTCCGTAATGAGGAACGAAATTCTTACATGGTTGGCCGAGTCCAGATGTTACTCAACCTAATGTCTAGATCCCAGCGCCAGTAGCGATGGTGAGGCCAGTATAACAATGATAAATCAGTCGTTGTGGCCTTATTTGGCACCGCCCGCCATAGCGGCTTGATACACTTGAAAAGTCGTATGTCGTTATTGATTTATGTACAATGAAATGCGGTGCAGTGACCTTTCCACAAATACTTGGAAACTATGCCTAACGAGCTGGGGTGTTGGAGAATGCACCAGAAGCCTGCACAAACGAGTCACAGCGCGTTTATATTCAGAATGAGCCGTGCGGACGGTAACTACTCTGACCAGTTGATCGGCTCCAGGATGAACCGCAATGACTCCACCCAATTCCGACTTCCCTGGAGGCAATAAGTCGTTCTGGAGCAACACTACGTCGCCCACTTCCAGGTTATCTTGTGATCCACGCCATTTGCGTCTTTGGTGCAACTGCAGTACATAATCTTTGCGCCAGACGTTCCAAAATCTCTCGTGCATTCGCTGCAACAACTGCCATCGACTGAGACGGTTTTCAGGCAGCACCTGCACAGAAGATTCGGGGGGCGCAAACAGGGGCCCACCAACCAGGAAGTGGCCTGGGGTTAGATAGGAGAAATCGTGAGTATCGGCTGAGAGAGGGCAAAGAGGTCGCGAATTGAGAGTGGCTTCTATCTGGCACAGCAGCGTCTGGAATTCTTCTAGCGTGAGGGTATGTGAGCCTACTATCCTGCGGAGGTGCTGCTTAACACTTTTGACACCGGCATCCCAAATACCGCCAAAGTGAGGGGCGTTAGGAGGGATAAATCGTCCACAGATGCCTTCTGTTTCTCAATAAGCTGAAAATTCGCGATCCTAACGAATGTGAAGGAAAGCCGCACGTAACGCTTTTTCCGCGCCCTGAAAGGTTGTGCCATTATCGCTGTGGACTGAATGTGGGAGTCCTCTGCGTGCACAGAAGCGTTTTAAACTGGCTAAGAAGGCGGCGCTTGAATAGTCCGTTACAAATTCTAAGTGAATAGCGCGGGTAGCCAGACAGACGTACAGCGCGATGTAGCCCTTGCGAGATTGGTGACCTTGACCAGCCCGAGGGCGTACGGAAAAGGGGCCAGCGTAGTCCACCCCGGTATTTGTGAAAGCTCGACCAGGAGTGACACGAGCCGTCGGGAGCTCTCCCATGAGTTGGTCAGCGGGCTGTTGAGGATATCGGGCGTAAACTACACAGGTTTTTACAACTTTACGCGCCAGATTACGTGCTCGTAGAATCAAGTATTCCTGTCGCAGAATACACAACAGCAGTTGCGGGCCACCATGTAACGAACGAACGTGCGCATGGCACGCGATGAGAGTGGTGACTGGATGAGGCCCCAGTGCTATCGGATGTTTGGAGGTGTGAGAAATCGGAGCAGCCCTCAGACGTCCACCAATGCGAAGAATGCAATCCGCATCCAAGAATGGCTGCAGAGCCAGAAGTTTGCTACGCCGAGGCAACTGCTTAGAATGCCAAATACATTGGATTTCTTCGCCGAAACACTGCTGCTGCACGTGCTTTATCAGAAACATACGAGCCCAAACCAGTGCTGCGCAACGATACAATGAATGATCAACGAGGGGAGCTACCCTCCTGAGTCGATCTCGGAACCTAAATAACACCGCAGTGACTCTCAAAAGTCGAGGCCCAGACAAAAATCTCTCAATGAAGGTGAAATCTGCTGGGGATGCTGTTACACGCAAAACCTCAGTCCGTCGCTCAGGATCAGTAGCGGAGTCGTGAGTGAAGGAATTCACAGACCAAGGTACTTCAGGTTCCGTCAGCCAGGAGGGACCGCTCCACCAGTCTGGGCGCTCGATCAGGTCTGAAGCCAGACAACCACGTGATGCCAAGTCAGCCGGATTTTCCAACGAAGGCACGTATCTCCAAACTGCCTGGAATACTCAGTGTAACGCCACGGCCGAATCCGACCAACCGGAAGGAGGGACACTTGGGATGGGAAACTGCGAAATGATTCCCTTAGCCAATCGAGACAACAAGTCAATGGCACATAACTCCACCCTGGGAATGGTAAGGGGTTTGATTGGAGCTACACGGGTCTTAGTCATGACTGAAAAAACTTTGATTGATTGAGGCACCTGAACCCCCAAATGAATAACTGCCGCGTAGCCCAATGATGATGCGTCCGCGGATCCGTGGAACTGGCAGCTGCAATCTGGACCAGTGGTGATGAACCATCAAGGAATTCGGACCCGATTCAACCCTGGAAGGTTTCGGCAATACTTGTCCTAGCGGGAGACTACTGTTTGTGGGACTCAATCGTCCCAATCCAAATTCAACAACCATAATTCCCCAACCAAACACTTGGCCACAAAAACCACTGAAGAGGCCCAGCCTAAAGGGTAAAAAAGGCGAGTGATAAACGAAAGGATTGATCGCTTCGTGTAAGAAGATGGAGCACTCAACTGTATTCAGCACATTTGTACTGCAAAAATTCAGTGCAAACGGTATGGAATTTCCGCATCAAAACTGGAAATTTTCTGAGCCTCGGTACTGGAATTTTTCAGTACACGAGCTGGACTTTTCCAGGACATGTACTGGAAAATTAATGCTGAAAATATCCATGAAAATTGAAAAAAAATTGCTCACGCAAAGTGATTTTGCAGGGTCCTTGTGTTCCAAGATGATTGAGAAACTTTTGATCGTTCATTTGGATGGACAGAAACTCATGTCTACCTAACAGGATTTGAACCCACACTTTTCTACCTGCCTACCAACTGAAACCTAAGACCTAACCGATGAGCTATAGCGCGACATGTTGGAAGGCCAGCTTGGGTTACTACATATGCTTCATATCTAGAACACAAGAGGATAAGTCTTGGAAAAACCTCATATATCAATTTCATTGGCTACAATTACAATTATTATTCAAAATCTCAATCAGGAAATTTTTAATATAAAGACTTGAAATTTTTCCTGCCAGAAATGACGAAGTCCAATAGAAGTGGAAAATTTCAGTGCAACAGTGATTAAATTCCGTTGCATAGCAACTGGAAAATTCCATCACACGACCTGAAAATTGCAGTTCAAAACCTGTATAATTCAATTGCATAGTAACTGGAAAATTCCATCACAAAACCTGAGAATTGCAGTTAAAAACCTGTATAATTCCAGTATACCAACGATTAGGTTTTTTTTTCTAAATTCCAAATTTTTTCTCAAGTCCTTTTTGAGGGAATATTTTTTTTTGGTGCACAAGAACTATAAAATTGTAGTACGAGCCGGTAAAATTTTCGCGAAATCATGGCAAAATTTCAGTACATCATCTGAAACTTGAAAATTCCAGTACAATGACTGAATTTTCAGTTATGCTTGGTAAATTTTCAGTAACGTAACAACAAAATCTCTGTACATGTACTGGAATATCCATATTCCAGTACTAGCACTGGAAATTTCCAGTCCAGTTGCACAGTAAATTTCCAGTTTTTTTTTACAGTGAGCATTGATTTTTCATGATTTCATATTCTCAACTATGGATACTGCGTGGATATTCCATACAGATAAACATCCATGGAGAAAAATGCAGATCGAAAATATAGTAATTGTTAATAGAAAATCGGAGAATATTTCTCAAAATCTGAGAATATTTCTTAAAATCTAAGAATATTTCTCAAATTCCTAATAGAGATAAAACGGTTCGGATTTCTGTGGAATTTTACTTAACAGATGATGACAAATTGTTAATACTTGAGAAACAATACAAAAAAATATGAGGTTTCCAAAAGTTGCGCATGAAATTTTACCAAGTCCATAACAAAATTTCTGAATTTCATTATTTACTTTGATTTTTCCAAAAGTCGCGCATGAAATTTTACAAAGTAAATAATGAAATTTAGAAATTTTGTCATTGACTTTATAAAATTTCATGCGCAACTTTTGGAAACCTGATATTTTTCTGTATTGTTTCTTAAGTATTAACAATTCGTCATTCTTTGTTAAGTAAAATTCAACAGAAATTCGAACTGTTTTATGTTCATTACGAATTTGAGATATATTCTTAGATTTTAAGAAATATCATCAGATTTCAAGAAATATTCTCTGATTTTCTATCAAAAATTACTATATTTTCGAACCGCATTTTTCAACGTGTTCCCAACGAAGTCCGATACAAAACGATAAATTTCCTCTATAGTTCTTAATGAGGTTTCTCAATACAGAATTCACAATTTTTATATCGTTATTGAACTGTACGTGATGTTATCGTAAAATTCCTGTACAAAAAGTACGACTGATGCTGTAAAGTATGTAGAATTTCTTTTTCCTTCAAATAACTAGTACTTTTTGTCTATACGGATTTTACGATAAAACTACATACATCCTGTGAAATTTTATAGAATAAGTTGAGGGATGATACAGTTTTATCGTTCAACGACGATAAAGAATTCAATCGAATTACACTATGATATTCTATGAATGTATTTTTCATGTTTTTGCTGTCAAAACTTTTATCACCTGATCCTACGTACTTTTTTTCACATCACCCAGGAGGTAAAGTACGAAAAGATGCGTTTTTTTTAACGTGGTTCCTCCATTAAGCCTATTCCACGCCCTCGCATCATCTCTCACATACAGAAATCATCGAATGAATTTGCGACCGATGCATATTAATTTGAAGTGGAACCATGTAATCACTCAGAGGAATGGAAATCCTTACAGTCTACTGAGATCGTAGAAGAAGAATTCGTAATTTCTAATTTGGTACTCAATCTGTCTTCGATTCTCCAAATGGAATTTCCTCACAGAATCGCGTTTGATTTGTGATTCTCCACATGCAAAACCAGCTTCACAAAAAGTGCATCAAAATGTACATATCAACGGATCAACCGGATGAATCCACTCCACATAGCAACTTATGTCCTCGAGATATTCCAAGACGAATTTAAGATGTCTTATGCAACACCAAAACATATCTTTCATAGGTCTTCAAAAGTTATTACTCCCAAAAGTCCTGTAAAATATGTCCAAAAGATATTTCCTCGAAAGACGATTTTTAGGTCTTCTGAAAGATATATCTCAGACATCCTCTGGTAGTCAGAACTGTTCAACACATGTAAAAGATGTTTCCTGGTGTTACATAAGACATTTTAAACTTGTCTTCAGATATCTTCAAGACATAAATTGCTATCTGGGATTTTTTTCCACTCAGGAAACTGTGAGAACGTTCTTTCCGGGCGAGCTATTTATCGGAACACTACACCAGAAAGAATTTTTGTTAAGGTGAAACAAAATTTTTTTCCCCCCAAAGAAAGTTTTTGATTGAAATGAACGTAAACAAATTTTTATTTATCTGTAAGAAACAATTCCTTCGGAATTAATTTATCGCGTAAAAACACATTTTTCAGTATCCTCCCAATGAATAAGATTTTTTGCCACATCTGCACGGAAAGTTGATGTTTCCTGACCTATTTTTAGGGGAGAAAGTGCTGAATTCCAAGCGAATGTGTCACAGCGGGAGGAAAATACAAACTATCTTTTCGTTCTGTAATATGCATATGAATATTTTATATGCAATTAAACAGATGATTTTCACCTTCCTTGCAGTTGTGGGAAAAAATAGTATGTTCACCTCGGGGAGAAGTGGGAAATTTGCACTTTCCCCCCTTGATGAACAATATACTATCATCATCAAGAACTGTTGAAGATCTCCCAAATATGTGTAAGAGGTGAGATAGACCTCCTAGACGGTTCACATAATGCTATCACAATGTTATCAGATGCGTCGATTGCTGAAGAAAATAAGAGATTGCCATGATATCATCTAAACGAACTCTCTCAGAGAATTTCTATCTGAGATCTTAGAAAAATGACACCATTCAGATATCAATATGATCACATCGACAGAGCTCTTCCAAAAGACATCTTGAAGACCTCTCCCCCTCATAAGTTATTGATGGGCTGAAACAATTTTATTTGGAAAGAGAAGATCAAGAAGGGTAAAATTAAATGGAATTTGGAAAAATGAAAATTAGTGTACAATTCCAATGAGAACACAAAACAAGATCTCATCAACATGGTTGCCACAATTCCGTCATCTTCATATCAGTTCGATGAAAAATTTTGGAGAATTCCCAGGAAGTAACAGAGTTCTTGATGTATTCGTAAAGAATTTTCATGGTTCCTTAAGGCATACACACCAATCGATTCAGAATCTTCTGAAATGGAAAATCACTTTTTTTGAAAAGTGCACTTGCAAATTTTACCAACTGCCAGGATGAATTGATGTAAGAATTTCAAAAATTTGCCTCCGTGGAATACAGACTAATCGATTCAGAATCTTCTGAAATGAAGAATGAATACCACTTGAGAGACACTTTTTTGAAAAGTGCATTTGCAAATTTTACCACGTGCCAGAATGAATTGATGTAAGCATTTCAAAAATTTGTTTCGGTGAAATATTAACCAATCGATCCAGAATCTTCTGAAAAAAATGAATACTACTTGGGAGACACTTTTTGTGAAAAGTCCACTCGCAAATTTTACCAATTGCCAGAATGAATTGATGTCAGACATTTCAGATGTTCCGTTTGTTGAATATAAACTTGAGTAGGGTGCAAATTTAGCTAAATTTTGTTTCTATTTGTTCAATACAAGAATTCTAAATAGTTTCGGAACGTCAATAAACGATTCTGAGAATTCATTAAGGAGGCCTTTTCGAACAGTTGGGCTGCATAGTTATTTTCTTTATCATTGTTTTTCCGCGCAATAAATCAAATTCTCCACTGAAATAAAATAATTTGATTACCTGTAACAAATGGGATTTGTTTCCAGGCAAACAATTTTCCTTCTACTGTAATATAAGCATTTGTATTGACAAACACAATTTGTTGAACAAAATTTTTCAATCACAATAACAAATGTTTTTTCTCAGGGTGGAGATCTTGATCTCACTCTAAATTCAAGTTTTGTATTTTGATATTCTTACAGTGTTCAACTCGTGTAGTCACTTCTCAAACGCTTAAAAGCGTGTACATATACTCACAAAACGGGAAAAATGTTTTAGTATAAAACACTTTATCTGAGTTATTTACACACTTTTGAGCGTTTAAAAAGTAACTGTATGATTTGAACACTTTTAAGGAGATACCAGCTTACCATCCGGGTGAACATTTTATGTTTAAGATTTGTCTGAACTGAATTTATGAAACAGTCTGACATTTTCAGGGAATAATCTTTCATACTTCATCTATTGCTGTATAGAGCCCGAATTTCAAATTTAAGAAAAAAACTATTCGTTACCGACTGAGAAAATAATTTTTTTCTCAAAATCTGAAATTTGGGCTCTATACAGCAATGGATAAAGTATCAAAGATTATTCCCTGGAAATTCCAGACTGTTTCATAAAGTCAGTTCAGAGAAATCTTACACACAAAATGTTTATTTGGATGGTAGGCTGGCATCCCCTTGGGCGGTCAAAAAGTGACTGCATGATTTAAACACTCTGAATGCATTGGAATAAAACACTTGAATTTGTTGTCCTTCCATAAGGTTTCAAAAGCGAAATATATGATGTTTGAATTCCTTCAAAAAACAATTTCCCTAATAGGCGATTCGTTTTTGTTAATCAATCATAGCTACTCACAAAGAGTTTGTTTTGTTTTTCTATACCGCATGGTTCCGTCTATTGAACAAGACTTGTTTAGTGTACGGTGTGCTAAAAAATACGTGGTAATCATCAGCATATATATTGTTATTTTGCTACAGAATACAGTAACTCTTCAGTTAAAATCTTCACATGATTATTGGACATATTAAATTTTGTGCAACAATAATATTTTCATCCTTATTTCTCGTCTGTGAATGCGTGTGGCGTACTGCTGACATTATCAATTTTTGTCGCGCGTGATTATCATTACTCTTGCAAATTGAATTGTTGGATAATTTACAATGGAAGATCAAAATTTTCAGTGTTCCGATAAAAAGGTCGCCCGGAAAAAACGTTTCCAAGAAAGTTGGTTCGAACAGTTTCCTGAGTGGAAAAAGTGGGTTCATCCGGTTTCATCCGATGATTGTAAATTCTATTGCATTTTTTGTGAAGCTAGTTTTGCTTGTGGAATATCGCAAATCAAACGGCATTCTGCAAGGAGATTCCATTTGAAAAATAAAACACGGAAATTGGGTGTCAAATTAGACAATACGAATTCGTCTACGATCTCAGTAGAATGTCAGGATTTCCATTGTTCTGAAGAATTAAATGATTCCTCTTCGAGTTATTGTGCATCGATCGCACATCCACTCGATAATTCATCCGTCAACAATAAAACATCAATGGATTGTCAGAATTCAAATCTCCTTTTCGATTCATTAATTGCGTTTGTTCGAAATGTGAATCGGTCTCAAATGTGCAAAGTGGAAACTCAATGTGTCAATCTGATATTATGGATAATATCCTTCCTTTTCATATTGAAGAATCACTCACGAACTCACAGGATTTAGATTCTGATTCTAATGGTGACAGTTCTTCCTCTTCCACGTATGAACAACTGGTTGATTTAAAAACTCCAGTTTCAAGTGATGAATTTGATGCCATACATCCGATTATTCCATGTAACTCTGGATCACTCGTGGACGTCAAAGATTCGTCCGTTGATGAGCTTTCAGATTTGAAAGAAAATATTCGGATAGCAGGAATCCGTTTGGCAACGCTTCTGGCGGGAAAAAATATTCCTTTCTTTCACTCTAAGGAAATATTGAGTTCAATGCAAGATATCGGTGGAGACCCTCATGTTCTTCAGGGAATGTCCATCAGTCGCACGAAATGCACAAATTTAGTGAACAGGGTTGTAGCTCCGTGTGAAAAAGAGCGATTGGCACAGACTTTGCAAAACAGCAAATTCGCTGTTTACGTTGATGAAACCTCTGACATCACAAACGATGAATGGTTCGCAACAATGGTTTGTTACATTGAACCTGATACGTTGGAAATTAGGAGCGAATTATTACAAATGATTCATCTGGATGCTGTGAACTGTAATGCTCAAAAACTTTTCGAAGCCTTTAGAAACGTATTATGGACAAACCAAATCCCAATGCCCAATATTGTCGCTTTGGCGACGGATAATGCAGCTGTGATGACTGGCTGTAACTCCTCATTCAAAACAAAATTGTTAGAGGAACATCCTAATGTCATTACATTCCCATGTGTTTGCCACTCTTCGGCTTCAGCAGCAAGCGCTACATGTAGCGCTATTCCTGGTGAATGTGAAAAATTAGTTGAAGATTTGGCTTTCTTCATTGATTCCAGTCCTGAAAGGAATGCAATATTAAAAGAATTTCAAGACAGTTTCGCAGAAACAGATTTGAAACTTCTTAGATTTGCTGAGACTCGGTGGTTGTCCCGCCATTCATATATTTTTCGAATTTTGAAAAATTGGGATGTACCGATACATTTTTTAAATGAACAGGTAGCATCTGCGGGCTCTGAACGTGCGAGAGGTTTATTGAATTCATTGATTGATCCAGCCATCAAAGCGTATTTTTTGTTTTTAGAATATGTATTGGATGAATTCAACAAGTTCAATGCAAACTTCCAAAAAGAGCAAACGATGATTCATCTGCTACAGCCACATTCAGAAGGACTTTTGAAATACTTTTTAAAAAGATTCCTGAAAGCGGCTTTATTATCACATTTCGATTTAATCAGACATGTTAATTTATCCTCAACCCAAAACCAAATACTTCTGCAGGACATAGATGTAGGGTCTGCTTGTGACGAACATATGGAAAAAATGATTCAAGAGGGATTTTCCAAAGAAGTTGATATAGTGCGTTTCAATTGTTTGAGGTTCCTCATAATCGCATATGAAGAGATTTTGAAACGTCTTCCTGTTGATGATACTTTTTTACGCCAACTCACCGTTTTCAAAGCTGAAAGTGCTCCATTTAATTCCAATCGAGATATCACATTGAAAGGCGTACTGAGTGTGTGTCAGAGATTGGGTGGCTGTGATGGTGACGAAAAAAGTACGTAGGATCAGGTGATAAAAGTTTTGACAGCAAAAACATGAAAAATACATTTATAGAATATCATAGCGTAATTCAATTGAATTCTTTATCGTCGTTAAACGATAAAACTGTATCATCCCTCATCTTATTCTATGAAATTTCACAGGATGTATGTAGTTTCATCGGAAAATCCGTATAGACAAAAAGTACTAGTTATTTGAAGGAAAAAGAAATTCTACATACTTTACAGCATCAGTCGTACTTTTTGTACAGGAATTTCACGATAACATCACGTACAGTTCAATAACGATATAAAAATTGTGTATTCTGTATTGAGAAACCTCATTGAGAACTATAGAGGAAATTTATCGTTTTGTATCGGACTTTGTTGGGAACACGTTGAAAAATGCGGTTCGAAAATATAGTAATTTTTGATAGAAAATCAGAGAATATTTCTTGAAATCTGATGATATTTCTTAAAATCTAAGAATATATCTTAAATTCGTAATGAACATAAAACAGTTCGAATTTCTGTTGAATTTTACTTAACAAAGAATGACGAATTGTTAATACTTAAGAAACAATACAGAAAAATATCAGGTTTCCAAAAGTTGCGCATGGAATTTTATAAAGTCAATGACAAAATTTCTAAATTTCATTATTTACTTTGTAAAATTTCATGCGCGACTTTTGGAAAAATCAAAGTAAATAATGAAATTCAGGAATTTTGTTATGGACTTGGTAAAATTTCATGCGCAACTTTTGGAAACCTCATATTTTTTTGTATTGTTTCTCAAGTATTAACAATTTGTCATCATCTGTTAAGTAAAATTCCACAGAAATCCGAACCGTTTTATCTCTATTAGGAATTTAAGAAATATCCTTAGATTTTAAGAAATATTCTCAGATTTTGAGAAATATTCTCCGATTTTCTATTAACAATTACTATATTTTCGATCTGCATTTTTCTCCATGGATATTTATCTGTATGGAATATCCACGCAGTATCCATAGTCGAGAATATGAAATCATGAAAAATCAATGCTCTTTTGATTTATCATGATTCTATATGAGAATTCATAGTAAATGCTCATATCTAGGAAAAAAATTATTCCTGCAACTGGAATTGAACATGGGTTTTTTCCATCACTATACCATTAAATCATGGATCGAGTTGGTAAGATATGCTGGGAACGATGTTTTTACAATCGTCGTGTGGATCATTCTTATCGCATTGCTGTAATAGATGAATGCAAAAAGTGGATATTATGAGAAAGATCATGTACGAGAAATGTAAAGAATTTTTCTCGCATGTCGAAAGTTATCTGCATTGTTTATTAAAGTCATTCTAAAATCTGAGTCTTCCAAAAACCGCACTGATGTCGACGTGAGGCAAGTTATTTGCAACTCTGGAATCCTCTTACATGATTTTCCCAATAGTATGTACTGTTTGAATTTGTCTATTACAATAATGCGATAAGAATGATTCACACGGTAATTATAAATACCTCCTCTCCAACGCTTGATACCAAATCGGTTCATGGCTCAAAGGCAAGTCGTTGTCGTAGTGATCGAAAAACCCCATGTTCAATCCCCATTGCGGGAACAAATTTTTTTCTAAACATAAGAATTTATTATGAATTGTCATAATCAACATTGATGTTTCATGATTTTCTATGTTTTTCGTGATTATTCATAGCACGACGATGGATCATATTCCACGGAGACATGGAGAAGAATGCAACCCGAAAATATAATGATTTTTATAGAAATCTGAGACTTTTGTCAGTTTTTTAATACACTGGAAACGATAAAGTTCAGAAGACGGATTTTTACTTCAAAATATGAAAGATTATGAATACAGATTGACAAGTAACAAACACAATTGAAATTCAAAATGCCGGACAGTCAAATTTCACTATGCGCTTGATAAAATTTAACGTTCAGTATTTCAAATTTCAATGATACCCCATTACTTTCTGTACAGTATTTGTAATCTCCCGTATTTCCATGTAAAAATTCATTTCCTGAAACTTGTCGTTTCTAGTATACTCAAAAACGAAGAAAACGTTTCAGGTTTCTTATAAAAATTCGTGAGAATGTGATATATAATCTGTATGTATTACTAAAAACATCTTTCTATTGATAAAATTTGTATCGCATATTTCATGAACATTTTGTGTCAAATTGCACAATATATTTTTACCTATGTTTCAGCTAATTGATGTATCACATAATTCTATTTCTAGTCTACTTGAAATATTGTCATAACAAATTACGAAACTCCAGAAAATCATGCAACATATCATACATTGAAATAAAATTAACGATATACGTTGGAATTTTGCATAAGCTTTTCTTCATATCATAAATAAGATGCTTATTCATTTCAAAATTCCCGCGTTTCGTTGCTAAGCGACGAGTATGTAAACGTCGCGCGACAGAAAAATCGTGATTCCCTCCCGAAACGATAAAATTCGCTGATGCGAGGAAAGAAAACAATTGATATTTTCTCTCCCTTGGATTACCCGAACTCGAGTCGAAATAGCCCGAGCGGTTTCGAGTCACACGCCTATGAACTTTCATTGTGTGAGAACCTCGGACTGCCCAAAGTTGACGCGGAATCGCCCGAGCGATTCCGAATCACACGCACATGAACCTCCATTGTTTGAGAAGTGGAGGGGCTGATTTTTCGGTCCGCACCGACTTTTCTGGCATCACTGGATATCAGTGATTTTGGACAAGTCAAACCACTTTCGCATGCTTCCCTTGTGGGAAGATTGATGAATGATGGGAATGTGGAAATCAATATATTGTGTTGATAAATGTTATAAACAAATCATATAGACAAATACCGGATTCAAGCAATTGTTGACAGGAAGAAATAATTTTTTCTTCTGTTGGAGGTTTAAATAAACTGTTGATAAACTTTCCGCATTGAAATGTGCCATCTGACATTGTTAATGAATGTTATAAATGAATTATATGAATAAATAACTAATTCGAGCAATCATGCGTAAAAGAGATAGGTTTTCTCCTCATAGACTTAGGATGATATTGTTGACCAGGATTTCAGATCAAAATTCCACATCCGACATTATTGTTGATGAACGTTATGA
The DNA here is from genome assembly GCA_018340375.1 of Gonatopus flavifemur. Taxonomy (NCBI): domain Eukaryota; kingdom Metazoa; phylum Arthropoda; class Insecta; order Hymenoptera; family Dryinidae; genus Gonatopus; species Gonatopus flavifemur. The sequence goes on from JAFFJZ010000034.1 coordinate 2,055,027, forward strand.
ACAAATTATATAAACGAATACCTGATCCGAGCAATTATTGGTAGGGAGAGATAGGTTTCCCCCACATGGGCTTGGAATGATATTGTTGACCAGGGATTCACATCGAAATTTCACATCCGACATCACTGTTGATGGATGTTATAAACAAATTATATGAACAAATACCTGATCCAAGCAATTGTTGACAGGGAGGAATGATTTCTTCTCCTGTTGGACTTTGAAATATACTGTTGATGAAGTTTTCGCATCGAAATGTCCCATCCTACATTGGTAATGAATGTTATAAACAAATTATACAAATAACTGATCCCAGCAATTATTGATAAATCCTATCTACCAATTATATAGGAAAAATCAGTTCCTTGGGCAACCATTGGAACGAGAGAATCATTTTTTCTCATAATTGGCTTTCAACTGAATTGTTGATGTCGCTGATTCATCAAAATTTGTCATCCGCAAGCCCATAATCTTTCTCACAGATATCTTTCTCAATCACTGTATCCACATTGTTCGTTTAGGAAGGCTTTGCTTCACACGAATGCCAAGTGGATGCACTTGGTGTCTCAGTGAGATTTTGAGTTACTTCTCCATCTAACATTGTTGATAGGATATTATGTTGTCCCTTGCATCTGAATTTGCGGTGAGAAATTTCGGTCGGTGAATGCTGACTTCTTTCTTTTTTCAAGGGGTTTATTCCAGATGTCGTTAATTCCGGGGTCTCTCCAGCGAATCGGAATGATATTGGCCTACAGAATTCTATAGATACAGGGTGGTGATTCCTCCAAATCTCTTGAGATTCAGATTCCAATAGAATGGGCACCATCGAAACCATGGAAATGCTCTCATCTGTCTGCATTCTAACTGGCCGATCTTGCTCGCAAACGGATTATTCCATATTGATGTCTGGAAAGTTTGGCATCTTCGATTCATGCGAGTGTTGCATCATCAGTGAACCCTGTCACTTCCTTTTCGTCCTCCTGCTCATCTGTGTCATCTGATAGTCGTCTGATTTCATTCGCCAACTTCGTTTCCCCAGCAGATCCTAAATTATCAGGAAAGACAAGTTCAATTTCTATTTCTGAAATACATTCTTCAATTGTTTGACCCTTCCTCCTTCTTGTCGATCTAGAGCTATCCAGAAAATCATTGCAAGATGGTCTACCAACATTCGATGTACTTCACGTGACAGTGAGGTTTTTGAGCAACCATTTAGTCTAAGGGGACCAATTTCGGATTGAGGATTCCTACCCACACAGCACAAGCATGGTCCAAATGAACTCCTGTTATGTCAGTTTAGGAAGAATTCATGAAGAATTCTTGAGAATTCTTTGAGAATTCTTTCTGAATACCAGGGATTCATGAAGACTTCTTTCTGAAATGACATAATGGGAACTCTCCAAGAATCCCACGATGGATTCATACAGAATTCTTGATTAATTCATTGGGACCACGGTGCTGTGGAGGTAATTTGGATCACCATCTGAAATCACTATTCCTGTGCCTCTTTTCGATAAGTCCTTCCTTGTGAAAACCGGACTTTCAATTCTCTTTGAGAGTGGGAATGAAGTACTGCAAATTTTGTCGGTTACTATCGTACTTTGGATAATTAGTATAATAGAGAAGCCCAATCGAATTGTATAACACATAACTCTATAAACTAACACGATACCAGTTCATGATGAGTAACCCAGTGATTTCTGACCTCCAATGTACGGTATATGGAGTGAAGTTCGCAACCAAATTCAACAAAAACCTAATGAATACGAAAACACTGTGTTTCAAACAAATGAACACTATGAACCACATGTTCTCGTACTCATTACATTTGAGTTGAATTCGATTGCAAACTTCACTTTATATACCGTACAATGTAGGTGAGAAACCACTGCGTTACTCATCATGAACTGATCTTGTGTTATTTCATAGTTATTTGTTATGAAATTCGATTAGGCTTCTTTATTATACTGTCTCTTCTTCAACAACTCTCACAAACATCCGTCTACACACTTGAGGTGAGTTAATACGTATGAATTGATGAAATAGGTTCGTTTACCAACGGGCAAAGTTATACGTATCCGGGTAGTGAAGTTCACATCTTGAATGCTTAAGAGTCTGATACAGTCCACTAATGCCAAGATCTTCTCATGTTATTCCATCACGTGATTTATTGTTTCCAAATTTTCCTTGGATACATGGAACCCCAAATGAATACCGTGGAAGTTCCAATCAAAGATTTGTGCGATATTGCAATCGAAAATCTCCAAGTGAGTGACAAGGATTTTTCTGATATATTGTGGGATTATATCAAAGCAAGAGATGCAATCGGAGCCGATCACAAAAAGATAGTAACCGACGAAATTTTGCAGTACTTCATTCCCACTTTCAAAAAGAATTGAAAGTCTGGTTTTCACAAGAAAGAAGTTTTCGAAGTGAGGTATAAAGAATGGTTGCTCACAAACCTCACTTTCACGTTGAGTACATCAAATGTTGGGAGACCATCTTGTATTGATTTCTTGGACAGCTCTAAATCGACAAAAAGAAGAAAGGTCCAAACAATTCAAGAATGTTATTCAGGAATCGAAATTCAACACGCCTTCCTCAGTAATTTAAGATGTGCTGGGAAAACGAAGTTGGTAAATAAAATCAGACGACTATTAGATGACACGGATGAGCAAGAGGACGGAGAGGAATCAACAAGGTTTAATGATGATGAAGCACTCGCGTTAACCCATGAGCGCCTGAACGGACATTTTTGGATACCAAATCTCAGAGATTCATTGTACAATGAATTTGGTCGAAGAAAAATTTCAGAGTCACTGTATCCTATGTTTTGAAGGTCGCTCTCCCGAATGGTGACGTTCAGAAGTCCCTAAAATCAATTTTCTTGTGTGAAAATTGCAAATTGAAAAAAAGCACTGTTTTTTTGGAAAACAAATTTTTCCAGATCATGTTTTTGTTTGCTTTTGCATTTTTCTACATCCTAAATACCGATAAATATCGCGTCCATGGACCGTCAACTAGAGGTTTCCGGATTAAGAATATTAAAAAAAAATGTTTATCCATACAAAAAGGCGTCCGAAACAATAAATTTCACTTTCAATCTTCAGCAATTTTTTTCTCGATTTCTAAGGACTTTGGGACAAATTTCCTGAGGACAAAAACGTCTCGAAATTGGTCAAAAATACCCTCAAATTCCTTCAGACCCGTGAAAATACATTTTTGATTCTCCAGACAATGGAAAAATTGGCATTTTCGAAAAATTGTTTAAAAAATCTGAAAAAATTTGAGGGTATTGTTTGACTGATTTTGAGACTTCTTTGTCTCCACAAAATTTTCCCGCAAGCCCATAGTTATTGAAGAAAAAACTGCTGAATGGTTTCTGAGATCACCAATTACAAATTCAACATTTTCATTGTGTAATTAGTACTATGTAATGAATATCAAGATATGTTCCCTCGATGAATCTTTGATTTCATTTCTTGATTTCAAATTCTGTTCAAATTGAGATACAATCGAATCAAACATTTATCACATAGAAATATTTACCATATATCAATATTTCACATTGTTTACATCAATATACCACGTTACTTCGATATTGCACCGTATTATTTTAGGAGCTTCCTATCATAGTGATTCTTGGGTGGGTATTTCTATTCTACACTTTCAAGTAATCAAAAGTAAATGAACTACTATCATTCACTTATTTGCTCTTTTAAATGTCACATCCACGTCAACAGGAAAGACCAAAACGCGTTCGAGAAGAACTCATTGGAGTAGAGGAAAATGAAAATGGCATTGCGAATGCTATTTTCATGCCTTGTTCTAATGATTCTGGATCTTCTAATTCAAGTTCTGAATCTGACACAGAATCGGATGATTTCTCAAGTGACATAACAAATATTCCAACAGTGTCCTATAGGCAGGTACGAAATAATTATGAGGAAAATCAGACGAAATTATCCCCAAATCACGAATACGAATGGATAATGGGAGGAAGGTGGTATCATGGAGTACTCAAAAATAATACTTCACTTCCTGATAAAACAAAAAAATTTTTCAAAAACTCTATCCTCAGTTCAGTTGTTTGAGTGATTTTTTTGTAGCAATCTAAAAGAATGTATTATAAAAAGTACAAATTCTAACGGGTATCAGATTACTAATAATGAATTGGATATTTTTTGGGAATAATAATTACGACAATATTCAATCATCATAAATCTCGAAGAGATTACTGGTCTTCAGATGAGCTGTTACGCTGCAATCCGATTGCACGCGCCATGAGCCACGATAAGTTTTTGAAAATCAAACGAAATATAAAATTTAGTAGGCCGCAAGATGAAAATGAACATGACCAAGTTTGGAAAGTGAGAAATATACTAAACATATTTAGAAAAAATATTTTACAATTTGATTCTTCCTCTACGGCGTTATTTATTGATGAGACGATGGTCAAATTCCACGGGCAAGCTCCAGTCTCACAGTTCATGCCAAATGAACCTCAGAGGTTTGGCATAAAAATGTGGGCAATATGCAGTCCAGAAGGATGTTTATTTGATTGAGATGTATATTGCGGTCGAGGATCTAACATTTATTCATCGGATAATAAAATGAAATTAGTTGAATGTGCTGTGGGTAGTCGCGTTGTAATGCTAATGTCAAAGCATTATTGTCAAATTGTTGTCCAACAATCACTTTTAACGGTATCTCCAAAGAAACTATGTTGGTATCACTTGTATCTTGACAATTACTTTCGCAATCCGGACTTGTTAGGCCACTTGGAGGGAGTTGGTCTTATCGCTATAGGGACTATTCGATCCGATAGGATAAAAGGAACAAATTTACCGGATAAAAAAGTGAAAAGAGGTACTTACATAGTTGAACGATTAGAAAAACAGTGGACTCAATTTTATAACTGTTATGGGTTCAAAACCCGTTTCAGTTTTGTCAACAGCAGCTGGAGTCACCCCTATAAGTAGCGTTAGAAGAAACTCGGAAGACAGTCACTCTAAAGGAGAAATGCCATTTCCTATGGCGTTTAGACTGTATAACATGTTCATGGGGGGCGTCGATCAACATGATGCTCATTGTAGCAATTTACTTCCTCAAATACGAGCAAAAAAATGGACTTGGTCGATTTCTTGTAGATTGATACAATCGTCCATCACTAATGCAACTGTCATTCGAAATTCAGTTCACGAAAACAATGTTGGAACCAAACAAATATCTTTGGAAATTGCAAAATACTATCTTGACAAGCGTAAAAATGAGAAGGCACACGGAAGTATTGTTGTTGTCGAAAAAAGGTACTGCGAATACGCCAGTGGATGTCACAAAAGAACACAGAAGATGTGCAAAACCTACAACATTTATGTATGCTCGCCATGCTTCTTAATTGATAACAAAAATTGAATAATAAAATTAGAAAAAATGTTTAAAAGAATCATAGAATACAAAAAAATTTTGAGAAACATCATAGAATACAGAGAAAAATAAGGCTCCCAGAATTACGTTCACCTTCCCGTGGTGAGAGTCGGACAACGGCAACATTTGTCGGCTGAGCAACGCACAGTGGTCTGAAATGCTGAAAACCTGGCATCAAATCATGTAGTGGTTCCATTTCCACAAAAGGGCAGTATGTCAAGGTTTCTGGGGTCGCTGATTACGAATCTGGAGTAAAGTTTTTGAAAAACAAAATGGCGGCTTCGAAATGGCGGACTACTTTGCTTATAAATGATTGATTCTGTACAAAAGTTCGTATACGGGGTTTTCCGAGGTCGCTTATTCAAAATCCAAAGTCGAATGTTTGAAAAACAAAATGGCGGCTTCGAAATGGCGGACTACTTTGCTTATGAATGATTGATTCTGTACAAAAGTTCGTATACGGGGTTTTTTCAGGTCGCTCGTCAAGAATCTGAAGTCAAGTTTTTGAAAAACAAAATGGCAGCTTCAAAATGGCGAACTACTTTGCTTATAAATGATTGATTCTGTACAAAAGTTCATATAGGGGGTTTTTTGAGGTCGCTTGTTGAGAATCTGAAGTCAAGTTTTTGAAAAACAAAATGGCGGCTTCAAAATGGTGGACTAATTCGCTTATGAATGATTGATTCTGTACAAAAGTTCGTATACGGGGTTTTTTGAGGCCGCTGGTTAAGAATCTGAAGTCAAATTCTTGAACAACAAATTGGCGGCTGCAAAATGGCAGACTGCTTTGCTTATAAATGATTGATTTTGTACAAAAGTTCGCATACGGGGGTTTTCGAAGGCACTCATGACGAATCTGCGATGAGATTGCCATGAAACAAAATGGCGGCTCTGAAATGACGGACCACTTTGCTCAAAAATTATCAATTTCTTACAAAAAATTGTATACCAAGGTTTTTGAGGTTACCAATTACAAATCTGTGGTTGCGTTCTCGAAAAACAATTGAGCAGCGGAGAAATGGTGGGTGGAATTAAGAAGATCTGAGATAATTCAATTTCAATTTGTGATTGAAAGGTTTGAAGAAGACTCTAATCAATGATTTTCAAAAGGCAATGTGGGAAGTAGCACAGTTTATAATAATTCATAATTCCTTCAGAAGATACATTCAATAATAATAATAACAATTCAATTCAATAATTAGATACTTTTTCATTCAATAATCTATTGAATTCATAATAATTTATTGAGCATAATTTATTTGAAGACGTTCATTTGAAAAAGTTTGGATCTCAATTGTCTTATGATCTAGATAATATTCCATATTGGTGTGAATAGTTCTTTCATGAAGATTCACTATCTGAGGAAGAAGAATCGTCATCGTCATCAGTAGATTCGTGTATTATTGAATCGTCAGCTAATTGAAATGATGGGGAAATCAATAGTTGAATGGCTTCTGGTAACAATGATATCAGCTTTTTTTGCGGCAATTTCCGTAAACTAGAAATATACGGATCTGATGCCACCAGTAGCCTCGATAAAATATCCTCCATATTTTCAATTTGGCTGCATTTTCTGGCGAAATCTTGTCTGAATTGTTTGATATATTTGTTACACGATTCTTGTGCTTCCTCAGACATTTGACCAATCGGCAATAAAAGGGATTCTATAATTTGTGGGCCATGTATCAAAATTTTGTGCAGGGTAGTGGGCATAGGATACCATGGATGAAGTTCCACATACTTGCGAGCTGTATTCAAAGTGAATTCTTGGAATTTCGCTACATCAACGTCATAACCGCACGAAATCACTTGTAATATCACATAGAGTCTCTTTATCAGGTCCAAATCCACTCCCGTTATGGAAGCAGCAATCTCAGGTTTCTCGAAAGAACGTCGAGCAGTGGTGCCGTCATTCGTCCTTCCAAATCCTGGCTTTGGTTGATCGATAATCAAGCCCAATTGTAGACGAAAACCTTTTTGTACATGCAACTTACGAGTCTGAACACTTTCTTCGTCCGAATTACTGCGTGCCTGCCACTTTCGAATCTCCAATTTATACATAAAGTGTATACAGCATTCAAACAGACGTATCCATGCGTGTAGAGACGAAATTGCATATTGTAAGTTGCTTTCATCAACTTTTTTATCGAGAACCATGTCGATGTTATTGAAATCTTTAGATGTAGCTTGACATAAATAACAACGCTGAATGGATGTGTTATTAGTTACCGAATCACATACTTTTCCATCAATCATGGTGAATGCCAGTTTGTACGCAACGGTAAGTTTCTTTCCATCAACAATTGTTTCAAATGGAATGAGGTTTTTCTGTTGTTGTTGAATATAATTCACTTCTGACCTGGTGACTTCTGCAGTTTCGTGTAAGAATTCGATTTTTATTGGTCTACAGAATCGTGGGGAGGAAGGCCTAGGATTTTTCCATACAATTATTTTTGAGTTCGTTTCTCCATCAATCGATACAAGTTGCAATGGCACCAATGAAGTGAAAAAAATACTTGAATCAGATTCAGTTCCATCATCATCAGTAAATTTTTGTTTAAACATACTTTGTCCAGAAGTACCATCACAACCCCACTTGCAAATCAAATCTGAGTTTAGTACTTCATCAGATAAGCTCTTGATAACATTCGTTTGTGTCAGCAATATTCTTCCCGAGGTGTGATTAAACAGAGCTTGTAATTTAATCTCGGCGCTAGATTCTTTCACAGTAATCTCTAATTTCGGGGGATAACACTCTTTCTTTGCTTTTAAGATTGATGCGTATGGCGGATACAATTCACAATTGTGCGATTGGCTATCAGATCTTATTCCCTGATATTGGCTTTCAGATAATTTATTATTCATTAAAAATGCAAGAGCTCTATCGGCTGAAATTTGTTGTTCTGGAACTTTATTTATAGAAGTTCTGTAGCTCGATGCTTTTGAAGGGCTACTTGTTCTGATTTCGTTTATTACTTTTGCAGCATCTGAACTGCCTGATGCTCGGAAACTCATCTCAGTAGCAAAGGCTAATTCTTGCACGCTATATTGTTGCCGAAGATTCTCAACTTTTTTCCGCTTTGTCCGTTCACTCGATTCTTCGAAGTTCAATATCGGACGCCCTTCGCCTTGTCTTTTTTCAGTTTTAATCTCTTCATTTTGGGTGATGAAACAAACTCGGACGCTCAGCCAATTTTCGAATGTCTGGAAGAACCGTTCTTCTGTTCTACTGGCTTGCTGCCATTTATTTCTTAATTTGGGTATCAATCTACCAATAATTTTTCTAACATTTTGTGGCATAGTGTAGGCACGTTTTGTTTGCTTGAACACCTCATCCTCAATGATATCATAAGCTGTCTTGATATCTTCATTCAATTGATTTTTCAGAAGTGAAAAAATGTCTTTTCTTGCCAGACGAATTTCTTTCTGATTGAGCACAGGTTCTGACAAAAGTTAAAACATATTTTACTAAAGGAAATATTATCATTGTTTTCTAAATGAATAAGGGCGGATAATTCAGATTCGAAATTTGTTTACGCCAATTTTTAATTTTAAAACTTTCGGGGGTCAGGAGGAATGGATGAAAGTTTGTGCCATAACATTTCAACAACGAAGCAATGATTCAAAATTTCAAAGATGCAGAAATAAATCAAACTGTCCGCATTTCACGATGACTAAGAATTCAAGTCCTCAAGCGATTCCTAAAAATTCTGAAAAAAATCATAAACAAAATAATCTCAAAATATCAAAAATTCTCCTCATTTTTAAGAGGGTACCAGAGTTACCGTCGAAACACGTTCTTTTCGCAACAAAATACTCGAAACTGAATGCATAAAAAAATCTGAACTCTTCAGGGATGATGCTTTGAGACTTCGTCTAGATCTGTAAAGAACCCATAAAATGTTTTGAAAAACCCTTCTTCCGAAATTCAAAATTCGAGCTCTATACTGACCTAGATAAAGTCTCGAAGAATCATACCTGAAAATCAGATTTTTTAATAAATTCAGTTCCGAGTATTTTGTTACAAAATAACGATGGTAACTTTGGTACCGTCTCAAGAGGATATTAGTATTATGTTCGAAACACATTGGCTAGAAACGGACATGCCTATACGAAAGAAAGAGAGGTCTGAAGTCACACTGGTATCCGCTTAAGAATCATTTTGAAATTTTCATTTATATTCATCGGGTAATACAGACCCTCAGGTTTATTGTTGCATATTTTCATAATTCAATCACTGATCATTTGTTGAAAACGTATGACGCAAACTTCAATCCATTTCTTCTGATTCTCTGAACTTCTTATTGATGAAATTCGAATATTCGAGATAGTTCTGACTGATATGAGATTTGGAATCGGATGAATGGCCATTTAAGATAGGACTCTATAATTGAATCCCTGTTACATTCTTCCAAGTTTGTGAAATTTCATGAAATTCACATCCATCCTGTATAAAGGCTATATTATATTGAGAATTTTGATAAAAAATACGTCTGTGAAATATCGAATGTATTATTACATTTCAAACTTATGAACACACATTTATTATCTAACATGAATAAACAATACTTGAAAAATCCATTCTTCAATGTTGATTAACGATATTGAAAAAATATATTTCTCAGTAAACATGTTATTTCAACATGTGTTACATGTTAGTTCAATGTTATTAGGCATTATTGATATGAAAAACAATCATTTATGATATTCAAGTTTCATAAAACACCAAGTTGATTATGATCGGTATGAGATGCGTTAGTCTATCATTACACAAAAACTTTCACAGAATCCATTTGGGCAGCTAGGGGCAGCTGATTTTTGGTTAGGTTGTTAGAGGAGGGTCTACTGAATGATGAGAATTCGATCTCAGAGTGGGGAAACGTAGGGAATTTTACTTAAGGCTATTTTTATCTCAATTTTTTAAAGCGCATTCAAGAAAATCATAACCAACTTCGTTTTTAATTCATTCTTCCAAATATGTTTGATGCATATCTTGTGTTGCATATCAGAATTCTACATACCTTCAGGAAAAGAACCCATATTGGCAAATTCAAATATCTCAACCCTACGAATATTTGTGTACGTTTGAAGTTATATTGTTTTTTCAATTCCACAAGAGCTTTGAATGCGACGTGCACACCGCACATGTATGTAATGATTCCTAGAGGTATAAAATAACATTTGAGCCTTATAAACAGTTGAAACACATACTAGAGACATTACTTCAACTATTTCAATCGCAAAAAGTTTCAAAATAAGAACTTTTTTTCCATTTTCTGCCAGCTTTTTGAGATTATAGACCAGTGTGCAACGTACGTAGTTCACTCAATGAGAATATTTTTCGATACTCCTAAGAGCTTTATGATTGGACACCCCAGAAACACTTCAGCGATTTTTTTCCCACTAACTATGGACTTGCGGGGAAATTTCGTGGGAACAAAAAAGTCTCAAAATCTGTCAAACAATACCCTCAAATTTCTTCAGATTTTTCAAACAATTTTCCAAAAATGCCAATTTTACCATTTTCCGGAAAATCAAAAATGTTTTTTCACGGTTTTGAAAAAGTTCAAGTGTATTCTCCGACCAATTTTGAGACGTTTTTGTTTCGGAGGAATTTTTTCTAGTGTGCTTAGAAATCGAGAGAAAAATTGCTGGAGATGAAGAGTAAAATTTATTGTTTCGGACGCCTTTTCGTATGAATAAACATTTTTTTTCATTTATCTTGAGCCAATAACTCTCAGTTGAGGTTCCATGGACGCGATATTGGACGTGTTGAGTATGTAAAAAAATGCAAAAGCAAACAAAAATATAATCTTGAAAAATTTCTCTTCCAAAAAAACAGTGCTTTCTTTCAGATTTGCAATTTTCACACGGAAAAAGTCATTTCAAGAACTTCTAAACATCATCATTCCAAAGAGCGACCTTCAGAACATAGGTTACAGTGGCTCAAGAATTTTTTTCGACCAAGTTCATTGTACAATGAATCTCTGAACTTTAGTGTCCGAAAGGGTCTGTTCAGATGCTGATGGGTTAATCGAAGATGCTCAACTTTCCAAACATCAATATGGAATCATCCGTTTGCGAGCAAAGGCCAAGAACGCCGATATTCACTTGTTATATAAAGAACTTTCGGAAGGTAAAAAATATGTTATCCTCCTGATTCAGCAATTACTGTGACCGATCAAGATGTATCTATCAAACCACAGGAATTGCTGGATCATACAGTACAACGTGTAACGAGATCGTAAATTTTTCAAATTTCTCTTCTCTTCTTCTTTTTTCTCCTCTTTCTCTCCACTTTGAATAAAATGAATAAACTAACAAAACCGAAAAACTTCTCTCATTTTTATAGAACAAAAGAACGTTGTAGAAAAGTAACGACTAACTTAGCCTCTGTTCTAACTTTGAAAATCTTGATTTTCCCATCCTATAAAGAATTTCTCAAAAATTCCATATTCCCAACTGGTTAATGGACTACCAATATGACAATTGGCCCATGGTTGGCTCAGCATTGGCAACCAATGTTTATCCGATCATTGGACAATTGTTATATAAAAATCCAAACACAAACTCTGACTTACTCCATACCCTCTACCGGCTTATAGGATTGCCGATATGACGATTGACCCATGGTTGGCCCAGCATTGGCAACCAGTGTTTATCCGATCTTGGAAAATTGTTACATAAAAATCCAAAGCATCTTTCATGAGAAACATTGCACAACCAACTGACTTTGGATTGACAAATGTTGGATTGTCAAATACTGGCAGCCAATGTTGGCCCGATCTACAGCCATTGGTTGTTCAAAATCTCATATTAATAGCCATTATGCCTGTAACAATTACAGCAACATGTAAAAGCCCTACAATTTGTATAATCATGATACATGATGCCAATGTTGGCACAAGGTTGGCTCAGCCTTGGGTCAGGATTGGCTGGATTATGCTTTTCTGCGTTCTTTCTTCTTTTTCTCTCTCTTATTCAACTTTGAAAGAGTTCGTCTTGATAAGATGAGGTAAGTAATTTTAAATATATAATATAATATTAACATTCGTAATCTCTAACGAACCCTAATGATTTTAACAAACGAAATATATTTCAACTTCAATGTGTAGTTTGTAACACTATAAAAGTAAACTTCTGAATTATGACAAATATTAAATACCTTCTATATTAAACTTGTGTTTGAACCAAATGATAGTTAGTAAATTACTTGTTATTTGTTATATATATTTCACTACAACTACTACCGAATTCAATAATTAACAAATATTACTTATGACACTCTTTTAAAAAACCCATACAATAACCTTAAAGTGCAACTTCTCTAAAAAACGTCGTAGAAGAACGTTCAAAAAACCCAGTGGAATAGTTTTTAATAGTCTCTTATAATAAGATATGCTAACACAAGTAACAAAATCCCTAATGAACAAAACAGAATAAGTCTGAAAAATAGAAGCTTATGTACAAATAAAATATGTGAATCACTCAAGAAAAGAGAAGGATTCCTTCAAGAAAAAGACAACACCTACGTAGGTAGAAAGGGAAGTGGGCAGTTTCTAAACTAAAAGAAAATGGAGAATTTTCTCTAAGTACAGCCCTCTTTAATAAGCATTTACGAATCCTCTTAAAGATAAAATGAAAGACCTCCCTGCATGAACTCTTTAACCAATCTATTAACTGTTGCATGAACTGTAGTAAATTTTCATCGAGTTCGATTTCCACCACTCACAAAATTTCCCACTTTTCATCTAAAACCGAGGTGACAAGTCAACTAAATTTTCAACAGAGATCACTTCAACTTTGTCTTCGATTCTTTAACAACGAAAAATCCTCAAACCTTACTAGTCACTCTAAATTGATGATTACTATAGTCATCATTGGACCCTAGTAAGGCAACGGCAGTGTTTAAAAACTCAAAACCTTCAACAACCTTTAATACAATCAATCAAACTTTTGATTTATAAAAATTAAACGAAATTCTCAAAAGATATATATAATCAACTGATTTATATCTTCTATCCCCCAAAAGTAAGTAAATTCTATAAAAAATAATGATATAAGGTTCTCTCCTTTTCTATTTGAAATATTTTTGTCATTTGTAAAGTCATCCGAAATCAATATACATAGAATCTTTATTTGTTAAATTCATAGTGTCTTTTCTTTCTTTTTCAGTGGAAATCGAACTCAAGGGTAAAATCTTGCATTTAGAAAACATTATAAATGCAAGTAAGCGTAGAATCGCTGAAAAGCATCAGCGTATTCGTACAAATACGCTTGACTTTAAAGGAAAAAAATTAAATTCATACTTAGCAAATCTAAAAGCTTCAGAGAATTTGTTACAAAAGAGTATAGTTAAATTAAATGAACTACAATTATTATTGCAATCCCTGGAAGTTAGGAGCATTTTACAAACAAAACACATCAAAGATCCACCTTCCAGAACTCCTTGTGAATTGTTATATAATAGAAATAGTTGTACTCCTTGTAAAAAATAGTAAATTCATCCCCTATTAGATTCAATACCTTTCAAAGAAAATATTCATCTAATTCCCTCTTCCTTGAAATCCCTTCTCATGAGAAAATAATGATGAAATTCGTAATTAAATGAAGTCCTTGCGTTTGAAGCAGGATTCATCGCGAAACTGAATTTTCTCATTCCTTCCCTAAATCCCCTTTTTCATCACTTTAAAATTCTAATTTCACATATTCACTTACTTTCCTTGCATGAATTAAAATATTATTTACATGAATAGATCGAATTGACTACTGGGCAAACCCCAGAGAAATTCATCTATCAACTCTCACTACTTTTATGTATTTCAGGTTTATAAATTGGTTATCTCTATCTCTCTCTCTCTTTCTCATCTCTCAATATATATATATATATATATATATATATATATATATATATTCTGTCAAAATTTCAACTTCTGGGCCAACAGAATCGACAATACAAATATTTCTTTTCAAATTCCCGGCTAACAGAATCGATAAATTCCAATTTTCCTTTTCAAATTCTCGGCTAGTAGAATCGTGATTCTTTCATCACAACTTATACACTGAAATTACTAACGATAAGACTTCTCTAAATAACATTTCTTATTCCTTTTTATTTTATTCTAAAAATCTTGCATGTTCTATTCCTCTGTAATACTAATTTTGAATACTGGAACGAAGATTTGTCTACTGGGCAAACCCCAGAGTAAAAACTATCTTCCAAAAATCCAAGTTTCACTACAAAACTTATTTTGAGTAACCCTCAGAATAAATATTAGGTAGAAATCTCATTTTATCAGTTCTTTCTCTTGCCTTATACCTTTTCTATGAAATCTTTTCTCTTTTCTTGAGTGGAAAACTATTAGTATTTCATGTAGTTTCATTGTTATTTGAACAACAAACAAATCAGCTAAATTTCAAAAAGAAGAAGAAGGTTATTATCAGAAACAAATTTATTTAAAATTAATCAAATCTAATTCATTTAACTAAGACCCTTCATTCATGTAATCCCTAGTTTTAAGAATGAATCCACCTACATTTCAGCATAAAAACGTAACATTTTTCATTTCACAATATCCTCTTCCCAGTCCTTGTCTAGGATTATTTTCCTAGCTAAAGTGGGAGTTCAAAGGGAGCATCGGGCTTCGATTCGGTGTTTTCCTTTGACTATCCGTTTGTTATAGAGAAACTAAAAAGTTTTGACGTAACAAACGTTTACTGAAGATCCCCTGCGTTGAGAAATCTGTAGCAGAGAATAATGCGCGATGCTTGAAACTCCACCTGAAGTATGGTTGTGATGGAGCTTCAGACCAAAGCGTTTACGAACAAAATCGACCAGCTGGAATGCAGACTGATGAGAGCATTCTCATGGTTTCGATGGTGTCCATCCTATTGGAATCTGAATCTCGAGAGTATTGGAAGAATCCTCACCCTGGATCAACAAAATTCTGTAGGCCAATATCATTTCGATTCGCTAAAGAAAGCCCGGAATCAACGAGATCTGAAATGAATCGTTTGGAAAAAGAAATAAGTCAGCTCTCACCGACCGAAAATTCAGATGCAAGGTGGAACATAATATGCTATTGACAATGTTGGATGGAAAAGTAGCCCAAAATCTCACTGAGACACCGAGTGCATCAACTTGTCATTTGTGCGAAGCAAAGCCTTTCGAAATGAACAATGTGGATACAGTGATTGAGAAAGATATCTGTGAGAAAGATTATGAGCTGGACCTTTCACCACTCCATGCAAAATTACGCTTTATGACTCTCGTTTTGAATATCGCTCATTGCTCAGATTTCTGCAAGTGGCAAGCAAAAACTGAGGAACAAAAAAATCCAGTCCAAGTCAGCGAAGTTGAGAATTCAACAAAATTTCCAAGAAGAAATGGGGTTGATAATAGACACCCCTAAGCATGGAGCAGGAAATGATGGAAATTCAGCGAGAAGATTTTTCCGGGCTCCTGAATCAATGGGAAAGATAACCGGTGTTGATGTTGGATTAACCAAACGATTCAGTGTAATCTTGCAGGTTATCTCTTGTGAGCGGAGAATAAATGTGGAGAAATTTGAAAGGTACGCTTTTGCAACTTAAAATTTGTATGTGGAGTTGTACAATTGGTATTATATGCCTTCATCAGTGCATAAAATTCTCTCACATGGAGCAAGAATCATTGAATCCTTCAGCATTCCTATCGCTTTTCATCTGAGGAAGCTCAAGGAGCGAGGAATGAAGATTGCAAAAGATTTCGCGGATTCAATACTCGAAAATGCAGCCGTTTGGCAACAAACACTGATTTAGTGCACAAATTACTTATCTCATCTGATCCATATTTATCACATTTGAGAGGATCCTGGAAACAGACTGACAGTATATTTGATTATGAAGCTCTGGACCTGTTGACAGTGACATAGATTGCTTATATCATTCAAAGAGAAGAGAAGAAGTTTATTAATGTGATTCTTATTATGTAATGAAAATGATGATGTGATTTTTTTTGTTTATATAATTTATTTTTCCCCCGCTTTTTTTGTGTTGTTCACATTACTTCGTTTGTTTTCTTCTTCTTGTTCATAAGGGATAATCAATAAAAATATCGGAAGGCAAATTCCCATCAATCAACAGTATGACTGGCAGCCAATTGGAAGAAGGACCGATTTTTCTCACACCATGATCGTTCAGATGGCGAATTTATTTGCAGGATTCGTGGAATGAATTCCACACAGTAGCGGATGACAAATTTTGATCAATCGGCGACATCAACAATTTAATCACAAGTCAATTATGAGGAAAAATGACTCTCTCGTTCCAATGGTTGCCCAAGGGACTAATTTTTTCATATAATTTGTAGATAAAATCTATCAATAATTGCTGGTATCAGTTATTCATGCGTATAATTTGTCTATAACATCCATCAACAATGTCGGATGACGCATTTCGATGCGAACAGTTCATCAACAGTATATGCCAAACTCCAACAGAAGGAAAAATTATTTCTTCCTGTCAACAATTGCTCGAATCGGGTATTTGTTCATATAATTTGTTCATAACATTCATCAACAAAATATATCGATTCCCACATTCTCATCATTCACTAATCCTCTCACAAGGAAAGCATGCGATTTCGATCGGAAAGTGGTTTGACTTGTGGAAAATCACTGATACCCCTGATTTGTTCAAATAATCCTGTATCAACAATCAATAACCAGCATATAACGACTATTCGCTCACAGTACACCTGTCTGCATCGGATTCAAGTGATATTGAGTACCGAAAAAATTTTCACGCCGAAATAAATTGAAGAGTTGAAAAATTTCACATTCTCCCTGTACTTTGCAATAATATAAAAGTTGAGATGGAGAAAAATTCGGAAATCGACATTCACAGATCTCTAGAGAATTCAATGCTGAATCTTAAAAAAAAAAAAATTCCAAAATCGGTCCGGAACTGCGCTCTACAAGTTGTTTTGAACCTCGTTTTCCTATTTTCCCCCATTGTGCAACGTTATATTATTAAAGCTCCAAAACAAACAAAGATGGGATAGTTGACTTTCTCCACAAAGATCCTCGGTTCACCAACATTACGTTTGGCATCAGATTCGAGGTTCAAGTACTAACGTGACCGGTACGAGTTTTTGAACTCTGCGAAAATTCGTCAATCTAGTGTATGATGTTCGGG
This sequence comes from Gonatopus flavifemur, assembly GCA_018340375.1. Taxonomy (NCBI): domain Eukaryota; kingdom Metazoa; phylum Arthropoda; class Insecta; order Hymenoptera; family Dryinidae; genus Gonatopus; species Gonatopus flavifemur. The sequence goes on from JAFFJZ010000034.1 coordinate 2,072,628, forward strand.
CTGCTTGAACAAAGTTGAGTGACGCTCTGGGATCAACAAGAGACGATTTGTTCGACACAGAGGTATGTGTGGATTGAGAAAATACGAAAAACTTCCGGGTGTATCCCTTAACGTGGTCGGTGAGATTTTTGAAAGTCAGGCAAAATTCGTCTATGTCGTGCATGATGTTCGGGCAGCTTGAACGAAGTTGAGCGAGGCTCTAGGATCAACAAGAAACGATATGCTCTTCACAGAGGTATATGGAGAGTGAGAGAATACGAAATAATTTCGGGTGTATCAACTCACGTGGCTGGTACGATGTTTTAAACAAATTTTCCAGCGGAAATTCGTCAATCTCGTGCATGAACTTCGAGCTACTGGAACGAAGCTGATCAAGACTTTGTGATCAACAGGAAACAATTCTCATGTCACAGTTGGATGTAGAGAGTTGACATATACGAAGAATTTTCGGGTGTATGCAGCAACACGGCTGGTACGATTCCTTGAACCTGCGAAAATTCGTCTACCTCGTGCATGACGTCCCAGCTGCTTGGACGAAGTTGAGCGGGACTGGGGGATTCCCAAGGAAAGATGTTCCTCCCACGAGGAGATGTGAACCGTCGTAATATGCAGGCAAATATCGGGTGAATCCACCAACGTGTTCGGTCAGCCTTTTCAAAATGAGGCATAGTCCATCTCTCTCGTTGGGCGGGGCTTTAGGATCAACAAGGGACGATTTTTCCATCACAGGGAGATCCGGGGAGTAGGGATATGCGAGAGGATCTCGAGTGTATGCATTGCCGTGTTCGGTGCGATTTTTCAAAGTCGGGGAAAATTCAATGATCTCGTGCATGATGTTTGGGCTGCTTGAACGAAGTTTAGCAAGGCACTGGGATCAAAAAAAGACGGTTTTCTCATCACAAGGGGATCTGGAGAGTTAGGAAATACGAAGAAATTTAGTTTGTTTCCACTTACGTAGTCAGTAAGATTTTTGGAATTCAGGGAAAATTCGTCTACCCCGCGCATGATGTTCTGGCTGCACGAACGAAGTTGAGCGAGGCTTTTGGATTACCAAGAAATAATCTTCCTCCCGCAAGGGGATGTGGACAGTCGTAATATACAGAAGAATTCCGGGTGTATTCACCAACGTGTTCGAAATGATCTCTCAAAATGAGGCATAACTCATCTCTCTCGTGCATGTCATTCGGGCTGCTTGAAAGGAGTTGAGCGAGGCACTGGAATGAGCGTGAGGCGATAATTCCGTCACATGGAGATGTGGAAAGTTGGAATATTTGAGGAAATTTTGGGTGTATCCATTAACGCGTGCGATACGATTTTTCAAAATCAGACAAAATTCATCTCTCCCGTGCATGATGTTCGAGCTGCTTGAACGGAGTTGAGCGAGGCTTTGGGATCAACAAGAGACGATTTCTTCGTGAAAGGGGTTGTGAAGAGCGGCAATATACGGACAAAAGTTTTGGTTCCCCCCTAACGTGGTCAGTAGGGTGTAGTGAAAAACAAAGAAGTCTCTGAATCGAATCGTAATAGTGCGGAAAAGTTGCTACTCTTCAAGACGAACTCAGGAAAAAAAAAAATTTCGAAATCGGATAAGATCTTCAACTCGCGCATTTCGTTTAAAGTTTTTGAATTTCATCGAAAATTCAAGGATATTTCAAAATATTCGAGTTCGCTCGATTATTGTCCGATCAAGCTGATTTTTGGTTTGTGGTATTATATTGAGGTTTTTATTGGAGAAAAATATACCCCCTCCCCTCCTTGATGAAGCTTGAAGCGAATCAGAAAGTCCATTTTTCCCTCAAATCACCCTAAATAACTCTGTCGACACCGTCCCGTTATATCGCAATAATTCCCACTGTATAGAATAATATCATCACTTCAATTGAATCCCCCTTACAAATAACGGCAAAGGGGGTAGAAAGGAGGGGAGGGCAGGGGCGGATCCAGAGATCTGTCTTGGGGGGGGGGGGGGCGAAAAGTACTTATTTGAACTTTAAAAAAAATAAAGATCGTAGGAATACAAAAACTCCCCATTGCCGGAACATATTTGGTTGGCTTGGGAGGTTGAGTGCCCCTACCGCCCCCCCCTTTGAATTCGCGCCTGGGGGAGAGGTTATATCCATGTTTTATCACAGTATGCAATATATGCAGCTCTTCGCCCGTCACACTTGTCACGACTCAGAACTCACCACGAGAAGGTGGCTGCACCCCGAGTTCCACCCACGCCCTACCCAACCAACCAACCAAATGTACTCAATAACAGAAATATGTTCTTCTTTTTTCTCTGTTTGGTAGCGTTTACCGTTTCTTTCTTCTAAGTACAGCGTGTTATCTGATCTGCCGTCAAAGTACAAACACTTAGGACCCTCTGCTTGTCGCTCAATAAGCTGCGCTTCAACTGAACTAGCTCTGCATTTTTCTATCTCACGTCTAATCTTGCTCCGATCAATAATCATAGATGAATTTTCATTAGTGACTAATCCCACATCTTTCAGCACGCTTGAAGCTATGGCTGCTGCTGCTCTGTCAGAAACCCCATACCGATCACATATCCCCCCAGTTGCTGGCAATGACGAACGCATTTGTTTTTTTTCAGAAACAAAAGACGTTGACCCGGGAACTAAAAGGTTGCATCGTGCTGTTGATTGTCACTTTCTTCAAAATGTTTATTTTCTGTTTCAGGAATAGTGCTAAAAGAAGACGGACCTGCAGCAATTTCTATAGAGGAGTGCTGCAGAAGATTACTACGTTCTTTCCTCTGCATTCGTTTTGTCAATCTTTTGGTTTCTGTCAAATCTTTGGCTCCAATTTTCCCCTTCCTCAAATACCTTTGTGCATACAGAAACTTGAGTTCTATTACAGGTATTTTTCTGTCTTTAGGGCACCTGCATTGAATGGCAACAGGATTGGAGCAAATGCATGCACTAAAAGATTTGTTGCAAATGCACTCAAATGTCATAGGGCATTTACATGTAGAAATATCGAATAAAGTTTTACATGACTCTTGGATGAAGTTCTTGTACTCTTCATGTGTTTTTTCCCTGTTGTAAGATTTTATGAGAACATAATATTTGTCAAGCAGGACTTCTATTTTTTGTATTATTCTGGCATGAGAAACGGCAGGAATGGAAGCTTTGCAATACAATGCTCCCAATTGTGAGGCTACACTGGTAGCCACTAAAGAAAAGTTGACTTTCTTCCCGGAGCACAGTCTATATCTTCCCTGGTGGAAAGCTCTCACGACATCCGCAGATGTTGGGAGGAAGGAAAGCAGCAATGGTCTTGGGGCCCCGAAGAAAGGACACGCCGTGTCTTTACGCGTCAGGGACATTGATAACCGATAATCAAGAATGTGTATGTGGAAATATATGCGATGCACGCCAGTGCGTGTGGATTTTTTATAAGACACTCAGTCTGTAATAACGCTGTGACGATACAACAGATAATCAAGAATGTGTAGGTGGAAATATATGCGATGCACACAAGTGCGTGTGGATTGTCTATAAGACACTCAGTCTGCAATAACGCTGCGACGATACAACCGATAATCAAGAATGTGTATGTAGAAATACATGCAATGCACACAAGTGCGTGTGGATGTTCTATAAGACACTCAGTCTGTAATAACGCTGCGACAATACAACTCTACTGTGCTACTGGATAATTAGCAAAGACAAGTAAGGAATGCCAGCCATTGAGTTTATGCCCCATAAGCAATTTCGGTTCATATAATAATTGAAGCGATGAGGATATTCTACAATACATCGGAAATTGTTTCGATGTAACTGTAAGGCGTCGACACCTATTTAGGGTGATTTGAGAGGAAAACGTGCTTTATGACCCCGTGCAGGCTTTCTGTGTTACCCCCTCCCCGTGAAGGGAGGAGGGGGATATGTTTTTTTTTTCATTAAAAATCTCAACATAATGCGACAAACCAAAAATTAGCTCGATCGGACAATAATTAAGCAACCTGGAATATTTTGAAATATCCTTGAATTTTCGATGGAATTCAAAAACTTTAAACGGAATGCGCGAGTTGAAGATCTCATCCGATTTCAAAATTTTTTTTTTCCTGAGTTTGTCTCGAAGAGTAGCAACTTTTCCGCACTATTACGATTCGATTCAGAGACTTTTTTGTTTTTCACTCCACCCTAGTGGTCAGTGAGATGTTTCAAATTCACGCATGATCCGTCTGTCCCGTGCACAATGTTGGGGCTGCTTGAAAGAAGTTGGGCGAGGCTTCGGGATCAACAAGGAACGATTTCCCTGTCACAGGGGGATGTTGAGAGTCAGAACATACGAGGAAATTCCGAGTGTATCCACTAACGAGAGTGGTATGATTCCTCAAAGTCAGGCAGGATTTTTCTATATCCCTCATGTGCTGTCGAAAGCTGCTGATAGATTAATGGGATAAGAATTTCCTGTCAGCCGGTGATGTTCAAAGTTCTGTCATATGCAGACGTTTCGAGTGCATTGGTTCCCGTGGCCGATACGATCCCTCCAGCCCAGTCGAGAGGAGACGAGCTACAACGATTAGGTACGATTCTTTCCTCCCCTAAATTGTTCATTCTGATTATGACGATGGATTCCAGTTCTGCAATTGCTAAATGGCTTGTACGATCCTGGAATGTCACACGAAGTTCATATCCTTGCCATGCTGCTCTTGCGGGAGAAGTTGAGCTGAGCGGCCCGATCGGTCCATCATATATGATACTCCTTCCCAGGAGCATCATATCCCAATCATCCTATGCATCCTGATGTTTGTGAGAGCACCACCCGGAAGAGGAAATATTAAGTTGGTGAGAAAATCTTGCGATACCCTTTCATCCATTAATCTATTTTTTCCAATAACAAAGTTCGAGGACATTCGAGAGTCGTCTATGCAAGATTGGTCTAGAACCTTCGTAGCGTGGGTCTGGCTACAATGGCGGCAACCTTGTTGAGTGCCAATCTCGGTATTTCGGAGCTGAGATTCCTCTTCAGTTCCTGAAACAGAACTTTACCACAAAACACAAAAACGAAAAAAAACACAAAAATAAACCACAGGGCGTATCCCAGCTGATCCAGGGAAGAAATTCAATCGAGACGGAGGCTGGACGCTGGCCAGTGGTTGTAGCCACCCCACAATTCTCCAACATTCACAAGAGATGGGATACAGAAAAGTTGTGTCGTCTTGAGTACCACACGATCTCAGCGAATCAAACAAAGCGTCACGGGTGTAACGGCCTTCGCCATGTTGACATGGAGAAATGTAAAGAAAATCGAATATTGAATTGTATTGTAAATAAAAAGGAGCTTGGTATAGTTAGCGGACTGTATGAGACGAGACTAGAGAATGGAAAATGAGTTCTGTCTCGCTCTGGGTCGATTCATGAAATAAAGAGTGAATAATTAAACTCAAACAAATATAATTTAAATCTGAATCAAATTACAAAATGGGAAGTTACACAATTCCAGAGGTGTTACTTCCTTGGGACTAAATCAATCAGTCATTAAATTAATAAGTATAAAATTATTATCAGCATACACTGGCCAGAGTATCATTCGACTCTCTCATACATGCGTACAACAGCGTTGCGGTGCACTGTCGCATCCACGAGAAGAGAAGTCATCGAAGACGAGAACGTTGAAGAGGAGAGAAGATCCCGTAGGAGCAGAGATGAGGAAATATATGTTGACGGATGTCGAGAAAACCACCACCACCGTGGAAACTAATTGTATGCCGAGTCTGATGGGTTTGAGCGAAAACTTGAGATAAACCGAGATGTATTATTCGAATTGATACAGAGGAAAGAATATACTGACACCACGTGGAAGAATTATGAATAGAAGAAACGTGGGCTCACGCGAGGAGTCTTCGTGCCGCACTGACTAGATCTCGTAACGGCGATCATGTCGTGTCGATGACCATTTCCCCTAATTTGCAATGAGGTCATGTGATCCCACAGGAGGAGAAGTACGAGGTGTATTTCAGATACACCGTCCGCAGGAGTAACGACGGAACAACGGGTGTCTATATGTCTTTCACTCCTGCATTGCCCGAATACGGAGAATTTTCTTCGAGAAATCGTCACTGGAGATGGAAGTTGGGTGATCTATATTAATCACACATGCAAGCGACAGTGGCCACCGGAAGGAGAGAATCCAGAGCCAACCCCTGAACTGCCTCGCGGAGTACAGAGAGTATTACTCTGTTGTTGGCGAGACTCCATTACGAATTGCTATTAGCTGAAACCGGAATATCGGCGGAGACTCACACCAGACAACTGCAAGAACTGGCTGAAATTATCAAACTAAGAAGGCGTAAACGTGTCCAAGTTCGACTCCTCCATGACAACGCTCGACCCGACGTAGCTAAAATGACACAAGACTGTATTCCGCAACTGGGTTGGGAAGTTCACCACATCCACCGTATTCGTCAGACTCTGCTCCTACCGACTACCATCTTCTCCAGCCATTGACAAATTATTTACGGGATAGGGAATTTCATGATCTCGCCGATCTCGAAAATGCGCTGAACGACTTTTTCAACTCACGACTAAAACAATTTTGGACGGAGGGCGTGTCAAGTTCACCAAAGCGTTGGGCACGAGTTGAAGATGCAGTGGGAGCGTACATCACTCCATAGTATTATATTATGGAAATAATGAAAATTGTTTTTTTTTTTACTTTTTGTGTGTGTTGCAAGACTTTCTTATCAACCTAATATATCTCATTTTGTTGGTTCGAAATCTCATGTTATTCCAATGAACGATTCAAACTTCAACAACATCAAATTGTGGTTCCGTTTCACTTAACGATTCAAATTCCAATCATATATACAACCTCCATGTCATGGGAGTATCATGACCTAATCATTCACTGTATTGTGATGTTCTTGAAGGAACTGTCCGAATCAGGAAGTTCATCAAATTCTGTGACTTCGAATTTACATTTCGATTCAATAAAGGATCCGACCTCTAACAACATATACCATATCTCTCCAACGGGGGTACCATCACCTAATCATCCTGTGTATGTCGATATTCGGTAGAGAATGTTTCGAGACTAGAGGCCTTTCAAATTTTGTGAGTTTGATTTTTCATTCCGTTCAAATGAACGATTCAAACTCTAACTATATCAAGTTGTATTTATCAATCGAATGTTTTTGCGAATAACCTCTGAATGATACATACAACTACTTCCAATTCTTCTCGCTTGTTGCTCTGTTGGAATGTCGGCAATGGTGATCATCACAATGGTTCATCAATTTTGAAAAGAACATGTACGAAGTGGAGGGTTTAGTTGGAATATTGTGTCAAATACTCGAAAGCGAATAGTTATACATGATTCCATCGAATCAAACAAGCAGTCTGTCAATGGATGTTTGGATATGTGACACGAAGCTTGCCAACATGAATTATCATAGAATTCAAAATCTAAATATACGGTGTATATTTTCATGGGGAAATATCATTAAGGAAGTGCAGAGATTTCTATCACACAAACACACAGAAGACAATGTATTCGAAAAGTGATATCAGTCAATGATAATTTATTTCACATCAATAATTACATAAAAGCATTCCTATCAATTTGGTGACAGGAAGTCCATGTTTGAACATGTATCTTCAGATGTAACCATACATCCTCTTATGCATGGATCTCGGCTATATACGATTTTTTTTCTTCACAAATTGTTGTGCCACAAGAATTTCATAAGTTCTCACACATCCTGAACTCAATTTCTCATTCACATTCGTGATATTCAAGACATTCACACTGACGATGGCCGTGATAAAATGACAAACTGCTCATTCGATGCAATGAAATTACCCACAAAATTCGTTTTTCGGTACCTGACACGATATTTCAATCGAACAATTATGCACTGTTCACTTCGTACACGTTCTCCTCCAAACTTGGGTGTTATAATCATCACATTGGTGATCAAATTCACACGATAATATAGTAAGTTATGTGACGAATTCACTGCGGTAGTTTCAACAGCAGGATTCAACAGCAGCCAATTCTATCGCAGAGTGACTATTGGAATAATGGCAATGCCGCTGTTACTCCAACCGCACAATATTTTCCGTGCATTGTAGATGTATATTCGATCAAATGTATGTGAATTTCATGCAGCTTTCCATGTTCAATACATGAAAATTTCTTACCTGGGTTACTGGAATATTGGAATACCATCATTATAACTGCGGCAACCGACTGACTGGCTGCATTTTCACCCCCATCATCCAGTTTCCGTACTGCCAAAATAATATCAATCATCAATCATGTCTGTATTTTATTCCTCCATCATATCAAATCGAATGTAATACTCTGCTGAAAATCACTCACGGAATATAATGATATTTTCCCAATCGGTTTCGATGCAGTTCCAGAGACTGGAATCCTCGATACAGTATCTTGAATTTGCGATAGGACTCTATCGGTTCCTTCATCGTTTTCTATAGAATTTGAGTGGTAGGTATGTGGTTTTATCGTTAAACTCCTGTAGGAAATGCATGAACTACCAGGGTGGACTCCTGGGAATTCCTTTTCCTCTCATTGGTCAATGTTTGGGGAATTCATGGCTGTCGGCCCGCTTCGATCAGCTTAGAGGTGGTCAGGGAAGTTGACAGCCTGAATCCCCACTCTGTACCAAATCCAAATCTACAAAGTCTCGTTACGAGCAGATATCTCGTATCGTCATACTCTCACGCGTATTACTTCTACTCTCGTTAATTTATTTGGCCACGTGCCTTCACCTTAATCGATTTTCCGCGTTATACCACACGGAATTTCCACTCCTTATGTAAATTGTTATCATTGATTTGTGTCATTGAAGTGCAGTTAACGGAGACTCAGACTCATTCGACTCAGTTTCAACGGTGGATCCGGCCACAATATCTTTCCCTCGTCGCTCACACTCACCTACCTCCATCTCTCTTCCCTTCCATGCAAATACAGTCCATCTAATCTCTCCTGTTCTCCTAACCAGTTAGTCTTTACAACAAAAACGTATGACTGATAAATTCCGTTGAATCTCCGTGACCCATAGACAGCCTGACTATTTGAGAAAATGTGACCAAGTTGGAACGTTATTATATGGAAGGTTTTCGGAGTCCCTGAATACAAATTTGAAGATAAACTCCCTCAATCCAGAATGACCGATCCAATATGGTGGGTCAAAGTTCGAAAATTCATTGGATTCACTCAATCAAATCAATTTACAAGTGAGAATGAGTTTCTTACCTATCAATTGATTCGACTGAATGAATCCGAAGGATTTTCGAGTTTGGAAAAACATGTTTCTACTTCTTGAACGATTGAACTGAACAAATCTGATGGATCTTCGAATATTGGATCCGTCATTTCGAATTCAAAGATTTTGACAACGAGTTCGTATGCACCCATGTGGAAAAATGTGTCCAAAACTGTATACAATTGTATACGATTTGTATATAATTTGTGTACAATTGTTTTCATTTTTGGACATTACCTTCCACATAAGCAGTGACACCGAAAACCTCCAATTGACAAGTTGTCCAAAGGAGTCCGATGGATCCACAAGATTCGGACCACCATATTGGATTCGCCATTCTGAATTGAGAAATCTTATCTTCAGATTTGTATTCAGCGACCCCAGAAACCTTTGCGTAACGAATTTCAAGAAAATCCGATGAATTTTCAAGTCCTGATAGATATTGGATCTATCATCTTGAATTTCGCAATTTTGACAACGGATTCGTAATCAGCGACCTCACAAACCCCCGAATCCTGAATTTTGAGTGATATTTAGGACTCTCCACATTTTCGGCCGGGTGTTCAGGCTTTTTAACTATTGTACGCCACTTCAAACACAATCAGTTCTTTTTTCACCTAATAACAATTACAGATTTTTGTCTGCAGTTTGAGGATGTTGGAAGTGTGTACATTCCACGCCCTGGAAAAAAATTGAGTCCAGTTGTGCGGAGCACGATTGATCTCCTATTTGCTTATGGAAGGAGTTGATGAAAACAGCAACAATACAAAATTTCTTATTTTTCATAATATTATTGTGAGAAGCATCCATTCACCAACATGGGACCGAATTTTCATCCAGGTCGAATCAATTGGTCGTGAGCGATCATTTTTTTCTTTTTGCAAAACAATAATTTGCGAATAAGATGTTGATGAATTAATTTATTTCTCATGCAATATTCATGGAGTAATAATATATAACCCCGTAAATGATGTTCATTGGTTTTTCATTGATTTTTGTGACTATGGGGAAAATCCTATGCTCAACTCACGAATTTTGACTGAATTGGAGTGAGTCACTGAATGAGTCTTTTCTTTTTCATGATTTTTGAGCTCCCATACAGTCTATATTCCATCAAATCTTGGTTGCACTTCATTCTCGTCTTTCAACATGACTGATTGTGAACAAATGAGGATTCACATTATTGTGGATTGTTCACACTATATCTTTGTGTATTGTCAATCACATCCTCAAATATAAAATCAGAATGAAAAACAATAAATCATCATTCAAACGTCCGTCAGCAAACCTGTCGAAATAATCGATTTCTCCCATCAAAGAAGTTCATCATAATTCAGTTCCAGCACATCTAATGATTAGAAACGCATTTTTCTGATGAATTTCAGACTTTTGAGAATTCAAATGATTATGTTCAGGTTCATCGTCCCCGAAATCCTGGAATTTTGTGGGGAAGTCACATTTAACAGGTCTGCTAACCTCTTTTGTGCGTTTCTTTGGATGGAACTTCCAAAATCCTCATAGATCCATACTGTCATGTTATTCCCCATCAAATATCCTCATGATTGTTGAGATGATCCGAATCGTTGTTGAATGTTGTGGAAAATCATTCCAATACGCGGATATTGTGGAGGAAGGATCCTTCCCTCCACGAGGGCGCATGTTGAGCGCCTCTACGCTATGTCAGCGCAAATATTTATAACCAGCCGAGGACCCCATAAATGTCAAACAGCAGCGTCGAAGAGTTCATACGAGTTTTGATGGGATGGAGGGGAAAGCGAAAGGTCAGGGAGAGGGGCCCTGGTAAAAATGGGAGCGAGAAGAAAGAGTAAACGAAGCGTATGCTGGAGGGTGACAGAAACGTTAATGGAAAGTAAACGAAGCTTGAATGGAAAGGATACAAAGAGTATGTGAAACGGGAATTGAAACACAGAAAGCGGGAAACATTCAAGAAATTTAGACCAAAAAATTGAACCCTGTGGTGAGAATTGAACCGGTGACTTTCACTATGGTAGGGTCTTATCCACTGAGCCATGGATCGTCGTTGACATCGATTGCTGAAAGATGTTATTTGAAGTCAGAATAGGTATGACTCGCATACGCTCCGTAATATAACCTACTATTACGTTACATGAAGCATATGCGAAACGGGATCGGAAGTTTATGAAACCTATACAGAATGTATGATTTGATGACTTCCCAGCAAGCGGGTATCATACGTTCCAGAAAGAGGGAGTTGGAACGCTTTTTGCTTCGTATACGTTCCCTTCTCGCTTTGTGTATACACTCCATTTTCACCAGGGGGTGGATAGATTCTAAAACTTGAAGAGAACTAAACTTAAGGTTTAAGGTTTGACACGCGCTAGCTTCACGTATATATGCAAAATTCAATAGTTTCACAGAATATACACGACATCGTCGTGGAAGAGAGAATACAAGAATCAATTGAAGTTCATAAGAAAATGAAGGGAACACAAGGAATCGAGAATAACACGGAAGGCACGGTCACGGGGAGAATACACTACACGGACAGTGTCGTTCACATTCACGGAGCAGGATGAGGGTTATAAAGGAACCGCGACTATACGAAATCAATCGAGGGAGGGCAAACACGAACGAGAGGGGAGAGTTTAACACTCGAAAGGAAAAGGGACTGAGGAGAAATCAAGGTGGGAATACGGGGGTGAGTTCGTAAAGTCTCTCATTGAACTTCGTCGGTGACTTCCCGTTGGAATCCATTCCTATGAATTCTTTTGGTGATTCAGATGATATTTCAGATTCGGGGATCGATGGGTGAGTGTGTGCTCGTTCGCTGTGGGGTCCCTCTCAGGACTGGTGTCCCCATCCCTTTCCATGTATTAAATTCTTTGTATACTCACATTTCAACGGACGATCTATTTTTTCCTCCTGTTTTTACCACATTTTGTTCATACAATTATGCAATGATTCATTTTGAACCATCGTAATGTTTTTTCATATAACTGATATTTGTCCTACAGGAGTTCTCTCAAGTCTTCTAGAAAACAATGAGAATCGTGAGAGTTCTATAGTGAATTCACGTTACCACATTGTGATGGGGAACTGATGGGAGGAATCTTACCGTTTTCTATAAAAAGTTTTCAGCAGAATAGAACATTCAAACATTTGTTGTGAGCACAATAATGGGAATAATGACATCATGTTCAGTGAAAACACGTTCACATTTCGGTTCATGAAAAATAAGTCTCCCCAGTGAGGATAAAACCCTGAAGCACGACGATATCATACGCTAAGAGTCATCCAAGCGGAAAAAAGAGTCATTCGAGCATGATTTGGGCGGGAATCGGAACATTTATACGCTCAATTTGCTTCAATACCTTCTGCCTCCACTTCCGGATTCTCACCGAGGCTATATGCTTGGAAGGATTCCAATTTTTCATCAAAAACATGTATCCGGATAGAATACCCAGGAAAAAATCATTAGATCTATTCAGATCTAAATAGATCTGAGTAGATCTGATTTTTGGTCAGATCTGGTTCGAAAGATCAGATTAGATCTGTTCAGATCTCAGTAGATCTGATCAGGTCTTGGCACATCTGGTTAGATCTGAGTAGATCTCGTTAGATCTGAATTGAATATTAGATTAAATTTTAATGAGCAATTGGTGGTTCAATTGTCAGAAATTTTGTGATATCTATCTGTATATGAATTCGATTTTGCACATATATTGTGACAAACACAAGCCAAAATCGCAGTTTTTCAGATCTTAATAGATCTGTTCAGATCTGACCAAAATTTAGATCTGGTCAGATCTGATCATTTTTTCTCGTTCAATGATATGATCATAATATGGGTATGTATTGAATTGTTCCCTTAGAAAGGGTAAAAATCCCAAAAACAAAGAATAAAAAAATCTAAAAACACATTCTGAAGGAGAATTGCACTGCATTCAGAATTTCGAGAGGATAAAAGGATATGCTCCATTTGAACAAAAAAGATATGAAATCAATATGAACGACCAAGTACATTGGTTATCCAAAGGATATGTAGAAGATTTTTGGTACATTGTAACTTCAGTTTGTTGAAACTGTATTGAAGGTAATTTATGATTTTCAAAAAAGCATTATTGTATTCAAAAAATAAATAAAACGAGCGTATCGTTCTGCCCGTATATATAGCTACCAAAAAGTGAAAAAAACGTAGAATTCCACAAAACATACAAATGTCTCACAAAAACCCCTAAAAACTCCAACACAGTAAAAAATAACGTCAAATCCCAAAAATCATACAAACGTTTTACAATAACACTTGAAAAAAAATCCTTGAAAAAAATACTTCACTCTTTCCGGAAGATTACTTGATATAACAAATATACCATGGAAAAAAAAGATGTAAAAGGCAACCCTGTTTCGGAATTCGCATCAACGAGCAACACTTGGCGTGGCCGATGGTAGAAGTTTTTAGCCTTTATTATATACAAATGAATTCCTATAGAACATCAAACAAGAAATTTAAATGATATAATTTCATGAAATCTTCTTCGGCCGCGCCAAGTGTTCCTGGTTGATGCGAATTCCGAAACAGGGTTGCCTTTCACATATTTTTTTTTAATGGTATATTTGTTATATCAAGTAATCTTCCGGAAAGAGTGAAGTATTTTTTTCAAGGATTTTTTCTCAAGTGTTATTGTAAAACGTTTGTATGATTTTTGGTATTTGACGTTATTTTTTACTGTGTTGGAGTTTTTAGGGGTTTTTGTGAGACATATGTATGTTTTGTGGAATTCTACTTTTTTTTCACTTTTTGGTATCTATATATACGAGCAGAACGATACGCGTGTTTTATCTATTTTTTTAATACTATAATGCTTTTTTGAAAATCATAAATTACCTTAAATACAGTTTAAACAAACTGAAGTTACAATATACCAAAAATCTTTCACATATCCTTTGGATAACCAATGTACTTGGTCGCTCGTATTGATTTCATATCTTTCCTTTCGAATGGAGCATATCCTTTTATATCCTCTCGAAATTCTAAATGCAGTGAAATTTTCCTTTAGAATGTGTTTTGAGATTTTTTTATTCTTTGTTTTTGGGATTTTCATGTACTTGGCGTTATTTTTTCACTTTTTTTTGGGGGATTTCACTTCTTTTTCTGATTCTGCTTCCAACTGAACCCGAATAAAAATGAAATCCCCCTGTCGAGTTCATGGCAATCGTAGGAATGAAGGAAATGTCCTCAGATAACTTATGTGATATAAAAATCCACTTGGATTTCCATCAGTCATCTCATCATTCGAAATAAAGAATGAAGAAAAGGAGGGAAGAAAAGTGGATTCCCATGAACAAATATACGTGTGAAGAATTCCGAAGACTAGATTTTCCTTGACTGATAAGTTGGCGCTCAAAGCAGCTCAAAGCGCTCAAAGCAACTCACAGCGCTTAAAGTAGCTCACGCCGCTCAAAACAGCCCAGGATATTATGCTGAACATGTCTTGTGCGGAAATTTCCAGTGTTTTCAAGGAATCATTGTAAGAAAATCGAAACAACATAGATCTTACAGACAGAGGAAACTTGCGTACAATATATTCAAGGTATCCAACAGCAATTTTTTTTGCGAGATAGAATTTGTACTGTTCAGCATGAAGCTAAAAATAGCTTTCCAGCAAACATTTTTCGGTCACTCTTTTGGATCATTGTGAAAAGTAGCAGATAGCAAAAGTTCCAAAAATTAGATCTCATTGAATTCTTTCGTGACCACAAAACGCACTACTAAAATGTCAGCAGAATAGAGCCCTTGGGGAATTCAAATCGCCTTTTGTCATACTGTATGTTGTATTGTATATAGTATGACAAAAGGCGATTTGAATTCTCCAAGAACTCCATCCTACTGACATTTCAGTGATTCATTTTGTGGTTCCAGAAGGATTCAATGGGATCTAGTTCTTGGAACTTTTGCTATCTGGGTAAAGAGATGTCAAATATTTATCATGCAACAAGAAGATATACCTTCAAGATATCAGATTGAAGACACTTTCTAGTACTGTACCAGACATTTTTCAGAATTTTGTGGAATATCCATCGAAATCATTCGAAAAAATTTTTCAAGAATATTTGGTTCGTTATGGTATTATAAAGGTATTCTATATTCTTCAAAACTGTACAATATCACAGTAATTGAATTCTAATTTTATGATGAAGCGAAATTATTGCTTTTCAAAGAAATATATATACGAGTCTTTAGCATTGCGTGGCCAATGTCGCTCTTCAACTTGCAGATCATGAATAAATATCCACTTTGTACCTTTACTTCGTAACATGCATGTGAAATTATCTTCAGAGATATTTTTACCTTGATGAAAAACAACAGCTATACCTTTATAAAAGTGTTGTGCAATTATAATTTCTGAAGTTGGTACTGCTTTAATGTTTATATTCTCTACCTTTGTTGCTTCAACATTATTGTGATTAAACATCATCAATTGCACAATTACATATCGTTCTGACGCTGTTATAAATGATTTTTTAGTTTTATGCAAGTTATTACAATTGTCACAAGAATCTTCGAAAATTTTCTATGTTGAGAAATTCAACTTGAATATTTCTTGAAACTCAAATGATTTTTGTGAAATTGGAGGTAGCCCAAGACGTGTAACACAATTTGTACCAACAATATTTTCGGTATATTCACATTTCGTACATTCCGTTACGGTAGTTATTTGGTGCTTCACTACATTTTTAATAGCCATATTGAATTTTCGCAAATAGAAGCGATGAATTCTCCTGCATCTTGTGAGTGATCATGCAAGTATTGTGGACCTGCAAGCTGTTTTAAAGCTATGATATCAAGGTTTTTTTCCGAATTGTAGTTCTGAATTGGAATATTTATGATGTCATTGAGGTCAGATGAAAGTAATTGTTTTGTCTTAGAAGCACAGTACAATATACACTGCATTACTGCATTCAAATAAGAAGAAACACCGTCAACATTAGGAAGACCCATTACGTTTAACGCGTGAGTTTCTGTTGATTTCTCATCAATATTTTGGCCCCTGGATTATATATTATCCAATATCCTCATTCCTGAGTACCCAGGTGAGAAAGTTTTTTCAGTAAGTAAATTCTTTGAGTGAAATTACAGGTGGATCAAGAAAAAGTAGAAAGGATGCAGTTATACTTTACATCTGTATGTTACTTACCACCACGATCAATATCATCAGGTAGCGTAGAAGGAGAATGAAGAAAAGGCAAGAGTGCAGTGGATATACCACAGGTCCTTGCGTTAGGTACACTATTATCAGATTCTTCCAATAGAATCACAGGTAGATGAAGAAAAAGCAAGAAGGATGCATATCACCATACATCTTTATGTTACGTACCACAATGATCAATGTCATTAGGCAGCGTCATAGGAAAATGAAGAAAAGGCAGAAGTGGAGTGGATATACAAGTGCTTGCATCGAATAATACCGCTATCAGATCCTTCCAACAGAATCATAGGTGGATGAAGGAAGAGCAAAGAGGATGTACATGTACCATACATCTGTACGTTAAATCCTACCATGATCATTAGGTAGCGTTGGAGGAAAATGCAGAAAAGATAGGAGCACAGTGGATATATCACGAATCTCTGCATCGGGTGCATTCCACTGACCAATTGACGAATGATTAGAGAGACTGTTTAGGATCAACTCAACGAAAATTGAGCACATACAATATTCTGATTATAGAAATTGTTGCAGAACAACTACAATGTTGTGAGAATTCATTCTGAATGTTTTCTTCCGAAGTTCCATCTTTTCAGTTGTTCCATTCAAGCTGGATTATATTTGTGTTCTTACAAACCATCATTTTTATCTTTACTTATCTTGGTTTTGGAATGATTCAATTCTCGAATATCATGGATATTATTAAATTGTCATAGAGTGTTTTGGGTTGAGAGATTTAGTAACTCTAGGATCCATGAAATGTTCAAAATGTATTCAAAGTGATTCATAATCATTAAAAAGCAATATTTTATCAAATATCCAAACCATTCAATATTCATGATATTTGAGAATTGAATCATTCCAAAACCAAGATAAGTGAAGATAAAAATGATGGATTGTAAGAACACAAATATAATCCAGCTCGAATGGAACAACTGAAAAGATGGAACTTTGGAAGAAAACATTCAGAATGAATTGTCACATCCAGTCACATCAGTCAAGTTGACCTGTAGTTGTTCTGCAACAATTTCTATAATCAGAATATTGTATCTGCTCAATTTTCGTTGAGTTGATCCTAAACAGTCTCTCTAATCATTCGTCAATTGGTCAGTGGAATGTACCCGATGCAAAGATTTGTGATATACACTGTCAGAAATATTATGAAGTTTTTTTCAATACCGTACATGAACTCAGGTTAATACACATCTTACATTAAATTTAATGTACCAAAACATTGAAAAAATATAGATTTTGCTATAGTTTACATTAAATTTAATGTCAGATGTGTATGAAACTCAATTCATGCGCGTATTTGAAAAAAACTTCCAGCAAATACATTAAAATTAATGCAGAAATTTCTAACAGTGTATCCACTGCGCTCCTATCTTTTCTGCATTTTCCTTCAACGGCACCTAATGATCATGGTAGGATTTAGCGTACAGATGTATGGTACATCTACATCCTTTTTGATTTTTCTTTATCCACCTATGATTCTGTTGGAAGAATCTGATAGTGGTATTATTCAATGCAAGGTCTTGTATATCCACTGCACTCCTGCCTTTTCTTCATTTTTCTATGACGCTATCCGATGACATTGATTATTATGGTACATAACATAAGGATGTATGATACATTTACATCCTTTTTGCTTTTTCTCCATCCACCTATGATTCTGTTGGAAGAATCTGATAGTGGTATTATTCAACGCAAGGACTTGTATATCCACTGCACTCTTGCCTTTTCTTCATTTTCCTATGACGCTATCCGATGACATCGATTATTGTGGTACATAACATAAAGATGCATGATACATTTACATCCTTTTTGCTCTTTCTTCATCCACCCATGATTCTTTCGGAAGAATCTCATAGTGGTATTATTCAACGCAAGGACTCGTATATCCAATGCACTTCTGCCTTTTCTTCATTTTCCTTCTACGCTACCTGATGATATTGATCGTGGTGGTAAGTAACATACAGATGTATAGTATACCTGCATCCTTTCTACTTCCTCTTGATCCACCTGTAATTTCACTCAAAGAATCTAGGGAAACCATTTTGTACATAGTTCATAATTTTGATTCAGGATGTCATATTTTAGTATACCTGAAGTGCTCGGTGACTAACCTTATTTTCGAATGTTTTTCAAACTTGCTATGATTAAATTCACATTCATCATCTATTCACTATTCTGTTTCATTATTTGTTCACGATTCTGATTGCAGAATAGTGGATTCCATTGGAGATTATGGTATACCCATTATACTTTTGCCTGTAAAAAAATAGCAAAGAAACTTCAATAATCACCCTTGAGCAGGCTCGGTATGATCTTTTTCATCGATTGCCTATGATCCTTATTAGAGAAATCGACAGTGGAGCCTTCCGAAGTAGCTGATCATCTGGTTTTGATCAGCTACTTCGGAAGGCTCCAGTAGTTGACTGTCCGTCAGAACTTATGATATATCTCTGACTTCCTGGTATGTAGAGGGATTGCAAATAAACTTGAATCTTCTCCCTTGAGCATGCTCGATATGATCCATTTGATAATTTTCCAACGACTCTAGCAGGAGAACCTGATAGTAGATCGTTTGTGAAGGGGTTATAGTATATCCGATAAGATTTCACCTAAAAAGTAATGCATAAATTTGAATCATTATTTTCGACTAGACATTATACGATTTATTTGATCATCAGCCTGTGGTTCTGGTGGTAAGAAACAACAGTAGCAGACTGTTCATTGCGGTATTTCTGCTGAGCTGTTGTCTGTAAAGGAATATTGTATTTTATGAATAATACATCATATAGAGTTTACCTGTGTATATACCAATTTCCTGAATGTAGCAAACTGATTTATTTATACCTTCCTCAAACTTTTTCTGTTTTTTTTACAAATAACCTCTTCATCATTTATTCATTAATTCATTCATGAATTCTTTCAAGTCATATATAAAAGTATATATAATTCCAGGTTATTTGTGTGCGTTTGATTGTTGTTATAATGACCTGTAATACCTGTAATGTAGTACCCAGCAATTTATCCATTTTTCAATTATTGTTTCAATATTATAATAACCTATCAACACATCGCCTCATTGACAGGTTATTTGTTTATGTTTTGACAATGTATAGACCACACTACACTGAAATCAACGCTATGGGATGTTTGGATTATAATATACATTAACTGAAGTGAATGCTATTGGATATTGGAAGAAAGGAAAAAGGACAGAATATTGGATGTCCCAAGAAGGAAAGAGACAGAATATCTCCATGCCAATGGAAGAAACCCTCCCGAATTCCGATGACGAAAAACTATAGTCGCTATCGTGATTAAAATAAATCGAAAGTGGCGATGATGATGAAGAAAAATCCTGATGTTTTGATCGCATGAAAATTTGAAACGTTTGTATCTCGGAATCGCGTAAACGGATCGACTTCGTAGTGTGCTTAATCGAAAGTGTGTATTCGAATTATATACTAGAAGTGTAATTATTTCCTCGTGAAATTCAATGTGTGATGAGTTATTGTGGGTTGAAGATGTTTTGACTATAGAAAATCTTGGTTTTCGTGTAAAGATACACGGTAGCGCACGACTTATGCTTTTTCATTTTTTTTCCTTTCAGGGTTTCCATGTACTTGGCATCGAGACGCTACCGCGTCTCTTGGTCAAAGTGGAAAAATTCTCAATTGGATCATCCGTAGATATTCCATTTAAAGCAGTTTTCAGGATTATTCACTGTTTTGTCTGTGACTTCATTTGTATTTTGCCTCAGTCAATTCTCGAAAACTACTATTGCTGACCAAATTCTCCTCATATCCTTGATGGGGTTGAGGGTACAATAGGAATCCTTGACTCCTGATCTTCTGATAAAACTTTTTTTTTTCATATTATTTCCGAACAGTTACTATCTCATCATACTGAAGGAGGAGTCTTGATATTATTTTTATTATCTCCGATTCCATTTCCATCCCCAAATTTTGTTATAGGAGTGAAAACATAATCTAATAGTGTATCGTATTTATTTCCCATGTTGAGGCTATTCATGTTCACACTATTGATTTTCGTATCCTATGAATGTCTAAAAACAGACCAGTTTACATTAGTAGAAGTTATCAATGATCTATGAAAGATTTCCTGAGGATTCTTATGTCTCATGGAAATTTTTATTGATAACTGATCACCACCTTTGAGGTTTCTATAACGCTTCTCAATTGTGATTCAAACTTATGTGGACAAAAACGAAGGTCACATCTACGGCATCATCTGCTGTATCATTGCAGCAAAGTCTTGTCATCAACCATCCCGCTGACGAAATGCCACGTTTGATTGTCTGATACTTTCCTTGTTGAATTTTGGATTATTTGAATATATGTGATTGCAAACAATTATGCTCTCGAATAACTTTCCGGATGCCGAAATTTATATACTGCATCGATCGACATTTCATAAATATTGAAACGCAACAACAACAATATGAAAACCAGAATTCCAACACCACACATGACACAAAATGCAACTGCACTTCGGATACTCATACGCTGTGAAATAGTTTACCCCGTGGATAACAAATCATGAATCACTCGAACGTGAATCTTTATGTCTATGCAGCGACAACTTGGTACTCCTGACCACATACCAAAAGGCACAAGAATCCACCATCATTGAAAAAGTACTGCAAGATCGTTTCTTTCGAGACACAGATACGATGTAAAAGCTGGAATTGTACACACTAACTTCCTCAGAAACTCCTAGTTCTGCCTAGGAATACACCCGGATGTGTCTGAAAGTTTGAGCGGGGTGCACTTCTATTGGAATTCTAGAACTACTCCCTGTACGATACTCACAAGTCCTTTCTCAAAGACTCTATCAATTGTCAAATTTGACCAACTGTGATGACTCACCTACGACGGACAGCCCCCATATGTTTCATCGATTTTTGTTTGAAAGGGATACATATGAAGCATTTTTCCACAAATCGAACACTTTTTAGACGAGCCCCCATGGATTTATCTGGAAATCTTTTCATAGGTTTTCTGCTCGAAATGTGGGAGGGGGGGGGGGCACGTGTAACAGGATTTCTTTTATTTCCATTTCCAGAAATACACGGATTCAAAATTTCACTTATCTCCCGATTAGACCAAGTTTTGAACATTCGCAAATCTGGTTCAATTCATCGTTGAGCATTGATTTTGTTTCTTCAATTTGAAGGTAATAAAACGAACTTTATTTAAAAAGAGGTACCTGTCACAAAAACTCGCAGGTTGATATAGTCACGAGCAACCTGAGAAAATTTCAAAAGAGTGGAAAATTGGCGCCAAGTACATGGAAATCCGATCAAAACTCTGAAGAAGCCTGAAAACACATTCTGAGGGAAAATTTCACTGCATTCAAAATTTCAGTGGGATATATTGAGATATCCTTCATTTGGAAAGGAAAAGAAAGATCAATGAAATCAATATGAACTGCCAAGTACATTCGGTTATACGAATGGTACGTACTCGACTTCTGGTATATTGTAACTCCAGTTTATTCAAACTGTATTGGAAAGAATGAAAAAATGAAGTGTGACGTCCTGCCCATACATGGAGAAGATGAATGAGATTCATCCTGCGATAACTAAAAGTTGAGGAAGAAGAGTTAGAAGAGAAATTTATCTAGAAAAATAATGTGACGTAGAACGAAGATCAGATTGTACCATTTGACATACGAGGAACGACTTTGAGTTATTCTCAACCAAACGGCTTGGTCATTTCAGATATATTTTAGAATCCATATCGATGCGGAATACTTGGCATGGCTGATGATCTCGTAAAATCCTATTACTCAATTTTCCACCTTCATACCCTCGACAAATTTCTTTGAGTATCACCAAGGCTGAGAACTGCTGCTATCGGCCACGTCAATCATTCCACATAGATGTGGATTCCAAAATATCCTCAATGTGGCCCAGCCATTTGGTTTAGAATGACTCAAAGTCGTTTCTAGTATGTCAAATGCTTCAACCAGATCTTCGTTCTACTTCACTTCATTTTTTTGAATAAACTTCTCCTATAACTTTCCCTTCTCAACTTCCTGCTGTTGCAGAATGAATCTCATTTATTTCCTTCATGTCTAGGTGGAACGATACACTTCATTCATTCATTTCCTCGATATGATAATTTTTTCTCCACAATCATAAATCACTTTTGATACAGTTTGAATAAACTCAAGTTACACTATACCAAAAGTCGTTTACGTACCCATTCGGATAACCGAATGTCCAGCAATTCATATTGATTCCATTGATCTGTTTTTTCTTCTTTCAAATGGAGCATATCCTAATATATCCCGCTGAAATTTTCAATGCAGTGAAATTTCCACTTAGAATGTGTTTTTTTTATCTTTTTCAATTTTTTCTTCATTCTTTCTGTTTTGAGAGTATTGAACGAATTTTCATGTGCTTGCATCATTGTTTTACTCTTTTGAAGTTTCTTCGAGAGGGGGAGATTCCACTTCTTGTTCTGAATATGCCTTCAACTGAACACAAATAAAAATTGCATCCTTGGGATTCCCATGTACTTGACGTCATTCCTTCACTTTTCTGGTGGTTTCAGAATTCACTAGGAGAGTTGGATCAACTATACCTCTTCAACTGTGATATGGAGTCCACTGGTGTATGTTAAGTGATCATGAGCTGTTTTCCATTTCAACCGGAAAGATATAAAAATTACTTGTTGATTCACACAAAACAATGGGAGAAAGTGTGACATCGGAGACTGCTGCTGGCAACTGTCGCACGCGATATCGTGAGGAGGGAGAACAGATCCGAGATCAAAACGTCTTCCCTCAACTCTCTTCTAATGCTTCCTAATGATTCCTCCTTGTTCGTATCAAAACGACCAATTGCGCATGGAATCGAACAAAACAATTGATCCGCACTTTCCTCACAGTTTACACTGAGTGCGGATGAAACTTCCTATGAGATTCAATTCGTAATTGATCGTTCTGATACATATTCGATCACAAATGTTCGTAATTCCCACCATCTTCGTTAGCATCCGTTGTGGATTACGAAGAGAGGAACGCAAAGGAGACGAATAACATTTTCAATTGGGTTGATGTAAATCCTTCGTAGGATCATCTTCTTATTCACTCGCAATATTGAGGAAGACTTTGTTTAGGGGAATGGGGTTGTTCATACGTATGGAAACATTTAGTCGGTCTCGAAAGAACGTATTGACGTTTGGAGGTGAGTGATATTCCGTGAATCATAGATGGAGAACAAGGATCAGATACGGAGGTTGATGCCCTCTGGATACATTCTCAGATTCCGGAAGATTGTGATTTTCAAATTTCCGGAAGAGGGAGGAATACAATATTGGAGGATACATATACGGTAGCGCTGAAATTAATCGGAACACCAGGGAAATCACTGAAATTTTCACATGGCACCCAGTTTATCAACCAAAAAAGCTACAAACAGAATCCTCATAATTATTATGTCCCCCTTTGGTCTTGAAAACCCAGTTAGCAGTGGTGCCAACTGTTGTACAGCAGAAAGAGCACAATTCATCTGGTGTTCTAATTAATTTGAGCGCCACTGTACAATGAAGAACGAAAACTATCAAAATGGTGATTGATTGACCGCGTGATCTCTTCCTATTTTCCGCGATATCTTCACGCTGTTAATGAAGATTGTAATCTTTGCGCTTTCTCTCTCTCATTATACTCAAATTCCAAAGAGAGCAGGAACTTCAAGAGAAAATCATCCGTCCTCCTGAGGACGTTCGAATCATTTTAATATGGAGGATCAACCTTTTATAAATCGTAAATTCAGGATGGAAGAAACATCACGTCTCTAAACATTCAACTCTCTCTAAACATCAATTCGTTTCTCTGAGAACGACCAAACTTTCAATACATGTGAACAATTCCCTTCCTGTGGAAAAATTTTTTCCCAATCTTATTGATGAATGAGCAGAAAATACAGCGAAATCAATGAATGAATGAAGATATTCACTTCCACAACGACTACCCAGGAAATTGAAATTTCACACATTTTCATTGAATGTTGATAGATTGAGAGGTTATCCCCAGTTGGGAATTATTTGATCGCCCTCAGAAGAGCCAATTCTTTATAATATCAAATTGATGCACGATTGATTCCGACAGCTCGAGTGGTGATCTTGAATTTGTTCAAGGAGTAATGCATTTGACTTGTACCGAGGAGTAGTCACATCGGAACTTGAAAGTGAAGTTATACATTCTCCTCCATCTACGATTCGCGGAATTCAGCTACTTGCTGATTGGTCAATCGATTGCGTAGCAAAAATTTAGAACTCTAGAACTCATCAAGCCGGCGAAGAAGAGACATGTGACGTGCACCGTACCATTTACTCTAGGACACATGATTTAACCCTCAGGGTACGAACTGGGTTACGGTAACCCGAGCAATTTCAAAAAGTCGCACCAATTTCCAACAGGCGAGGAACGAGAGACTGGACTAGGGGGGGAAGAAGTTCGAGATATCGACCACCTAAAGCCCAAACCATATCATTGGTTGTCGCTTTGTGACTGAGTTGTGCGCACTCAAAATCTTGCCTCGGGTAAATTTCACCCAGTTCGTATTGAACGTCACAAAAGTTGATGTTTTTGAGGAATATCAAAGTTGTGAAAAACTGTCACTCATTATTGATTGCATAAGGTTTGAGTCTATAAGAGTGATCGGAAGTGAAATTTCTTTCGATAGAGGGCGTTGGTGTGTAATTCGTGGTGTCATTTCCAAGTGGTAGTATCCAACCTTCAGTATCGTTCTATCTTCAACTTATATACAGGTTTCTGATCGACTGGAGGATACTAGAAGGTGATTGTATAATGATTACATGGATTAGCAATAATCTTACGCCCAATACATGCTGATTACGATTGTTTATTGTTTCTTTGCAGTGGAACGTATCTCATAGCAGTCATATTGTTATCGGTGAAGTTATTCACATCTCAAAAAGGTTTGTAGGTTATTTTTCCAAGAAGTGGGATATGTTTTCGTGAGAAAATAGTTGATGTCTGAATTTCAAGGTCACTCATGCAAGTAATTATTTTTTTATGAAGATGATTACACGCCGAAAAAACTCGAACAGTCTCAATTCTTGAGAAATTATATGACTGCGAAGAAAATGAACCTGAATATGAGAGTGCAAGTGAAACGGATGATGCTACTCAATCGGAAACTTCTCATTCATCCGAAACCGATGCAGGGGAGAGCAACGAGGACGACGAAGGGGAACCAGAGAAGGTGGAGGTAGTTTCCCGAACGTCTAGCGAACCTGCACGCAAAAGAGGCCGACCTGCGTTCGGAAAGTGGACACAAATGGTCTCTATCTACCCCACAGCAGAGGAATAAGAGATCACAAAGTATTCACGCCCCTAGTCTTAAAGGTGATGCTATGAATGCCAAAACCCCAGTTGAAGCATGGAATGTACTATTCTCTGATGAAATTTTGGAAATAATCATTAAACATACGAATGAGGAAATAAAAAGAACAATTCAAATGATGAGAGAAAAAGAAATACAGATTGTTCAATCAATCCACAATGAAATAGACATTGTAGAGTTGAGAGCAGTGATCGGATTATTATATTATGCAGGTGTTCATAAAATAAGCAAAAGTAGAACAATCAACTGGTAGGGTATTCATAGCATGCCTTTATTGAGAGCAACTATGCAACGGAATTGTTTCACTTTTATATTGAATTGCTTGCGTTTTGACGACAAAAGTACACGGGCAGAAAGACGAGATGCTGATCGTTTCACACACATTCGTGAGATTTGGGATCTATCCATATCTAATTGTACAAATAATTATGAACCTGATCAAAATTGTACAATTGATGAACAACTGCTCTCTTTCCGAGGGCGTTGTTGTTTCAAAATGTATATTCCGTCGAAACCGGATGAGTATGGTATTAAGATCGTATCTTCGAATGATGCAGTTACGCATTATATGATAAATGCTATACCTTATTGCGGAACTATAACTGAGAAAGAAAAAAATGAAGCTGTACCAACTTATTATGTGAGAAAATCAAGTGAATCGATTCATCACACTGGACGTAATATAACTTGTGATAATTGGTTAACTTCGTATCCTCTTTTTCAGATGATGAAGAAAGATAACAATTTGACCATGGTAGGAACGATGAAAAAAAATGAACGAGAAATTCCATATTCCTTCAAAACAGTTCCTACGAGTTCTTTTAGGTCACAATTTTGCTATCCAGATAATAATACTCTTGTTTTAGGTAACCCGAAAAATGAAAAAATAATATTACTTCTATCCTCGCTCCACCAGACAGGTAGAATTGATGAGAACAGTGGCAAACCAGAAATTGTTATGTTTTATAATAAAACAAAGGGTGGTACAGATGCCTTTGATCAAAAATGCCATCAATACACTTGTGCTAGAAGAACGTCGAGGTGGCCTTTAAGAACATTCTATGGTATGCTTGACCGGAGTAACGTAAATAGTTTCATTTTATACAATTTGAACCAAGGAAATCAAGCTATGAATAGAATTCAATTCATGATAGAATTGTCAATGCAACTTATAAAACCTTTATTGATCAGGAGAATAGCCATAACAACTCTTCCCTCACAAGGACGTTACGCAATTGAGAACTATTTGAATACTGGGGATTTACCAGAAGAACAAGACATCAGGCACGAGTTGGCAGATAATAAGATGTTGAAACAAAAGCGTTGTAATTTATGTCCTTCTCCTCTGGACCGTAGAACTTATTATAAATGTTTACGATGTGGAAAAGCGATGTGCAGAGAACATGTAGCGAAGATATGCTTCAAATGCGCGCAATAAATGTATATGTGGAGAAAATATACTTCCTTTAGTTGAATTTGCCGCGCTCCTGCCTCGTGCGACCTTTGATTATGCCTCACCAGAGGGAATAGCAGGAAGAATGATCGGCAAGATTTGAGAGTGATGAAGTGAGAGCCCGAGTGTAAGAACATAAACAGAGCGGGAGACATAAATGCACAGATGGGAAGTTAATATAGAAGGAATAAAGTGTGTGATTGAAGAATAGAGTGGGTTAAACAGAAGGATAGAAAATAGACTTTAATTGTCGTTTCTTTATTTTTAGGTGAGGTAACGATAGATTGTGTAAATAATGTTGTAAATATCAGTTGATAATTGAATAAATCTTTATTTTTACCAACGAAATTGGGTCTATCTATCAGGTTTATTGAATATTGGATAACCATCTCATATATATATATATATATATATATGTCAAATGTTGATTTCTTCAATCAAAATAAAAAGATTCTTTTGAAAACGTCGTTTTTTTGCTGGACCAAAAATAGTATACTTTTATACCTTCAAAAAGAATATGTTTTTTGGAACGAACAGGAAAACTGTCGTATGTTCATGAAAGAACAACTCTTTAGCTTCCCAGTGAGCATATATGAAGTCCTTTTATCCTTCGTTATCATAAAAATATAAGTGTTTGAAAAAAACCACGATTTGTCGGAAAAATGTTGGAGTATTTTCTCCTATTCCTCTATATCTTTTCGAATTATGAGGATATGATAATTCTACTCAAACTATCAAATTTCTGAGGAAATTTGCGATTGATTGAAAAACAAATTCATCCCGATTGACTAATCTCGCTCTGAGATATAAGTAATCAAAGTCTGTGGGTTACGCTAACCCATGTTCGTACGGAACGTGACTTTTTTGAAGTTCGTACCCTGAGGGTTGAATCCATCCTTTGAGGGAAGACTGAACAGTCCTTGATACGTTGTGTGCTGCCCTGCAGAAATTCATGCACCTTCCTCTTCTCCAACACCGGGACTGGAAATATGATGTTGTGAGGACGCAGAAGCTGACATCGCAAACACAACGCCTCTCAACATGTCACTAATCTCTGAACATATCGTATCGCTCACCTCTGAACATCAATCCGTTCTTCTAAGAGTGGCTAAATTCTTCCATGCGTATAATTTAATGTATGTTAGAGTATTTACAGTTCCCATACGCTATACCTATGATACTATATATTGGTAATACCATATTATTTATTATTAATTTTCCCATTCATAAATATTCATTATTGGATGCTCACTTCTTTCATCGATAAGGATTCACTCTTTTTATCATTTTCCAAACAATTCAATTCCCTATCAATGAATATAAACTTCTTCACTCCTTTCGAATACAAACAATCTACATCCACATGTCACTGGCAGAAGAAGAATGTGGTTTTTCATTATCTTGAATTCCAAGCCTCATTTCGAGTCCTCTCTCTATACATACAGGGTGATTCAAAATTCCCGCACTCTTTTTTGGGAGTAGATTCCTGATGAAATTCTAAAACGATTTGTCCTTTTGCACAATGCTCTCCGACGCATAATTTCCAAGATATAATTAATTAAAGTTGACTAATTATGAGGTGGATTCATCGGTCATTCAGGAGCGTCATAACAGAACAAGAGAGGAAGGTGCTTACAGAGGGCGCTCATACGATCAGCTGATCGGTATAATCGATACGATTTACCAACATACAAATTGGTGAATTTTCTATGTAGAACGATCGAATTCGTCGACACTGTGGAAAAATTGATTATTGTCATGAATTCTTATCACGATATGCTGTAGGTGAAAGTTGTAATTTCAGTAATGATTTTTATTACGCAGACAAATGTAAAATAGTGTTATTTCGTAGGGATAGGGATTCAAGTGGGAGAAAAAAGTATAACTACTCGTTTTCAATCAGAATTTTCATGTAAAAAAGAAAACATGAGAATTTTCATTCATCCGATACCCAATTTGAACGGTTTGATTAGTAAGTTTAACACAAGAGATTGGATTCCGAATCCTGTATTCTGATTGATCGAGAATCAATGTATGTTAGATCAATCCTCGGCCGTTTCAAATGATCCTTCTGAAGAATGTGTTTTCGACTTATCCCAACCACAACATTGAACAATGATGAATTTATTCGAATTCACCCTTTTTACATCATTCGATGATTATAAAGGGTTTATCGAACGTCAATAACTTACTTCAACTTGCAGAATCCATCAATTTCGACGAAAATACAAGGTGTGACATCGTATACGACCCAATCATTGCACTTGATTGACATTGTAATCACATACGGTTTGTTTAGCTTAAATCAACCATTCGTGATACGAATCAACCTTTTTAGGACGAAGACATTTTCCAAACGTAGAAACGCGCTCGAACTTGCACACAATTTGAATGACATTTTGATTTAAACATGAATGATCTTGAGTGATCTCAAGTAAGTTATTAACGTTCGATAAACCCTTTATAATCATCGAATGATGTAAAAAGGGTGAATTCGAATAAATTCATCATTGTTCAATGTTGTGGTTGGGATAAGTCGAAAACACATTCTTCAGAAGGATCATTTGAAACGGCCGAGGATTGATCTAACATACATTGATTCTCGATCAATCAGAATACAGGATTCGGAATCCAATCTCTTGTGTTAAACTTACTAATCAAACCGTTCAAATTGGGTATCGGATGAATGAAAATTCTCATGTTTTCTTTTTTACATGAAAATTCTGATTGAAAACGAGTAGTTATACTTTTTTCTCCCACTTGAATCCCTATCCCTACGAAATAACACTATTTTACATTTGTCTGCGTAATAAAAATCATTACTGAAATTACAACTTTCACCTACAGCATATCGTGATAAGAATTCATGACAATAATCAATTTTTCCACAGTGTCGACGAATTCGATCGTTCTACATAGAAAATTCACCAATTTGTATGCTGGTAAATCGTATCGATTATACCGATCAGCTGATCGTATGAGCGCCCTCTGCAAGCACCTTCCTCTCTTGTTCTGTTATGACGCTCCTGAATGACCGATGGATCCACCTCATAATTAGTCAACTTTAATTAATTATATTTCGGAAATTATGCGTCGGAGAGCATTGTGCAAAAGGACAAATCGTTTTAGAATTGCATCAGGAATCTACTCCCAAAAAAGAGTGCGGGAATTTTGAATCACCCTGTATATACATTAAACACGGACGTGTGTTCATTATTTCCCTATGATAAAAAGAATGCTAACAGAGAGGAGAGAGATAGGATTATATGCGTGAACCCACCCGCACTCGCATCGCGGAAGCTTATATTGTATATATTGTATCACTTCATAACTTGTGAGCACTTGGTTCTTCGTTTATTATGCAGTCATTTTTACACTTGCAAGCACTTACCCAATGAATGTTATGCAGTCATTTTTACACTTGCAAGCACTTACCCAATGAATGTTTGTGTTTTATTCGAAAGAAGTTGATTTGAAACAACCTAACAAATTCTTTCTCTTTTCTAAGCATATAGTGCACACCTCTATGAATATTGATCGGTGACTGATCATTATCAATTAATGAAAGATTTGTTCGTGAATTCGCGGAACATGGGCTTTGAATGAATGGAAACACACTGAAACTTCTGTTTGATTGATTCTCGTCTGCTTGTGTGATAATATACGATACATATGTATCGTACAACCATATATATACATACCTGATGAAGAAACGAAATATATTTCTTCTCTCTCTCTTCACCGTTCTCCGTTCAATACGTCTCTGTACTCACATCGAACCTTTCTCACCCCCCCCCCCCTCCCTACAAGATTTCTTGGTAAAACCTTAACTGCCTGATGTCTCGATACAGTCTTCGTACCTGCATCGAGTCTAGACATTATGGCATTCGGAGGGTTTAAATCAGATAATGGAAGAGGATGACGGAAAAGGAGATGAACAAAAACTGCATCAATGAAATCACGAATTCATCGTTTTTATCTCAGAATAATGGATAAGAACGATGTAGAATGTGATGATGACATTTCAAATTTATTCTTTTTTTATTGCAAGGATTGAAGTGAGAGAGTATTCAAGAGGAGGTAAGTATTTGAAAATAAAGGAATTTTTCACACATCATGTAAGATAAGATTAGTTTCTAAATACGATAATTTTTTTCAGAATCATAAATTACTTCCGATACAGTTTGAATGAACTGGAGTTACGATATACCAGAAGCCGTATACGTACCATTTGCATAACCGAATGTACAGCAGTTCATACTGATTTAATTGATTTTTTTCCCTTTTTAAATGAAGCATATCTCAATATATCCCGCTGAAATTTTCCCCCAGAATGTGTTTTTAGATTCCTCCAGAGTTTTGATCGGATTTTCATGTACTTGGCGCAATTTTTCCACTCTTTTGAAGTCTTTCCGGGTTCGTGGCTACACCCATTTTTGAGTGTTTTTGATCGGTACCTCCTCGTAAATGGATACATATGTGTGTGTATTTCTAGGCAGAACGGAAAGTTCCTGGGAGAGGTAACTGTGTACAATTCCAGCTTTCACATTGTATCGATTGGATTATCATGTACTTGGCGCTATTTTTCCACACTTTTGGAGTTCTTTTGGGTCGTTTATAAGTATATGAATCTGCGAGTTTTGGTGTCTGGTACCTCCTCGTGAGTGGAGTTCGTTCCATTACCTCCAAATCAGAGAAAAACAATCAAGTCCCAACGATGGATTAAACCAGAGGTATGGTTGTTTGTGCTCTTGGTTGAATTGGGAGATGGGTGAGATTTCGAATCCATTCATTCCTGGGAATAGTGAAAATAAAGAAGAATTCCGGTACACGTATCCTCTCATTTGAAGTATAGAACAATTCCGTAAATTCCCACTTCAATCCAAGTGGGTTCGTCTAGAGAGTGTTCGATTTGTAAAAGAATACCCCATATATTCAACGTCCTCCAATTTAACCAGAATTCTTGAGGATGTTATCCTCACATCGGCATCCTTGTAAATTTATGCAATCTCAACTTGATTTATTTCCAATACGTCCAACGCAAACTAGCGTCGAATGTTCACGATGGATATAATACGAACACGTTCCTTCTCTGACAGATGATTCACACATAGAATTCATCATACCAGGGTGAGGTGTAATGGTGTGCAATGGTGCAACCCTTGCATCGATATAGAGAGAAGAATTTGAGACAAAAAAAATATGATAAATATACATAAATTATAATTTGGTCAAATAGATTAGAGAAGGACGATTAGCAAACGGTATACGACAAGAAATACGCAGGAGTACAAATCGATCAGGATTCAGATTCGCTCCTCGATCTCGACTGAATTCTTGATTTTGCATACTCTCGGATGCGGATGTATGGTCGTCGTATCCAAATTGGATTCATATGAGTGTTTCCTGTGGGGACATTGAACAATCCAGGCCGAAATCATTACAGGCAACAATCGTATGGACTGAAATGAAGGGAAATGAAAATTTAATCTTCAGGCAATTGTCACAATTGAGTGGCAATTGATTGATTGATGAGGTCTATTTTTTATTCTGGTTACTACAGCGTCATGTATC
Source organism: Gonatopus flavifemur (assembly GCA_018340375.1). Lineage (NCBI taxonomy): Eukaryota > Metazoa > Arthropoda > Insecta > Hymenoptera > Dryinidae > Gonatopus > Gonatopus flavifemur. The sequence goes on from JAFFJZ010000034.1 coordinate 2,105,495, forward strand.
ACCCATCGGAGAGAGTCACGAGTTTCTCATTATTGTAATTCTTCATTTTGATTTCCCTTCCCTCCCACATATTCGTTGCTTGAAATTCAGCGTCAAGTTATTTTTTGGACGACTCTTACCTTTCTTGGTGTTCATACATGGTCCACGGAGCAGATCACTTCCAGCAGTTCCTCATATAAAGGGGCGGAATGCAGTAATCAGAATCAATTGAAATTTATGGATCTTCTGAGGAAAGTTATATAAATGATATTAGCTCGGTATTCATTCTTTTTTGACAGGGCGTAATGCAGAGGGAGTCCGAACAGAGGTGGTGGAAAATGATGTTGATAAAGAGAGAAAGGGAAAGTCAGATAATTCGATGTATGTCGGTCAAATGTAACAGGTAATATAGTGCTTTTGAATGAAACTGTCAAAGGTAACTTGAACCAAGAGACTCTGATTCTTGTGCGAATACCAAGACTTACTGATCTCCTGGTGCTTTGATTCATGCTTCTCAGGATTTTCTCTTCCAGATGATGGAGTGAATCAACACGATAGTTGGAGTACGAAAAATTCAATTCCCGAATAAGAATTCAGTTCCAGCCTCAAACATAGGTGATCAATCCACGTCTTTGTCGAGTATCTATGTTTGGATACACGGATTATTGATTGTCATCTTCCTCATAATTATTACGAATTCAAATATACGTAAAAGGCATGACATAATCACAACTTCTGCATATAGAATTCCATGTATCGATACGTATACAGATGTACACTACCGTCCATAAGTATTTGGCCACCCCTCGCGAGGGTACGCAATTTTTGAAGTTTTATATCTCAGTTAGTAATTATTGTAGGGGGATGAACCTAAGACCATTCCGAAGGGCGAAGTCTACCCTTCGGAATCCATGTTCACATTTTCTCAAAATCTTCTTGCTCCTATCAGGAATACTCACTTAAAAGTGTGAGGATTATCGATTTTTTTTTTGACTTTCCAAACTCGTGCTATGTTCTGAGCGATCAGTGGAAAATAAAGTGATCGTGATCACTGGATAGGACAAGGATTCAGCTTTGAAATCATCCTTGGTTCCCGTTGCTACGATCATTTGGTCCTGAGTTATGCCATTTTCTGCGAAAAAAGGGACTTTTCCGGAAAGATGATATAACTCCGAAACTATCGATCCCACAGAAGAGTGGTGAGAGAAAAAAGGTTCTTCCTGACGTTTTCTACATGCCAGAATCTCCCTGGAATTTCTCGGAACCCTTTGTTTTCATCACCTTTTCCGTCGCTGCAAGGGAAGTTTTGACCAACGTTCGATATCTTTGCAGTCTGAGATTAATCAGTGGTGAGTTATCGAAACCAAACGACAATTATTGGAATCCAAGTTCTTACTTTTGGAAAGAGCATTTGAAAGAGAACACAATCAATTGCAATTACCATACCATAGGACGTATAAATTTTCATTATATTATTTTGGGTTTCATTGAAATATCTGTAATATCATGGAACTATTCGGATTTTCTATCTTTCTCTCTATTGCCTCAAATTATTCATCCATCTGAGAGGAAAAGTATCATTTATGTTAATACCATGACGCAAAATGCGATTTACCGACACAAGTATCCCCTTGATGCCACAGGAATCTAATAAGAGAGTAAGAATGAAACCCAAAGATTTTCACGACAAAGTATATTTCTCTCCAAAGTGACATGAATCTATGTGATAATAATAACAAATAATCGTCATGAATATGTATGTACCTTGGAAATTACAATTAAATTTTCGCCTCGTCTATGTGACCTCCTTTATGACTAACTAATGCAGCACACACTTGAGGCAATCTTGCCATCGACTCTGATAAGTATTCGGAAGATATTCGAGCCCATTCTTGTTTCAGGATCCCCCATGGGTGTGTCTTCGAGGTTGGACATTCTTCCTTCACTTGTCCGTCCAATTCATCCCACATCAGCTCAATAGGATTGAGGTCTGGTGATTGAGCTGGCCATGTCATGACACGAAGTTTTTTCTTTCCCTCCAATGACTCCCGAAAATTCTTACATAAGCCAGAGGTATGCTTTGGATCGTTATCTTGCTGGGATATGAAATTGCGACCAATCAATCTTGTGCCCGAAGATACCATGTTCTCTTCCAATATCTTTTCATGATCTTCCTCCCTCATGATACCGTCTATTTTTACTAGATCTCCAACTGCGACTCCACGAAAACATCCCCAAACCATAACTGATCCTCCTCCGTGTTTCACTGAGCTCACCACACACTGATTCAACATTCGTTCTCCAACTGATCTCCTAACAAATACTCTTCTTTTGGATCCAAAGATCTCGAATTTAGATTCATCGCTCCACAAAACTTTTTGCCAGTCTTCGAGTGTCAAATTCAGGTGCTCCTTCGCCCATGAGAGTCTCCTTTTTCTATTGATTTCCCGGGGTAATGGTTTTCGAACAGCAATTCGTTCCTTTAGATGCATTTCAATTAGTCTTCGTCTGACTGTAGTACTGCTCGCCGGTTTATCACGAGATAAATTTATCTGAGATGTTATTCCGGGTGCAGTCAAAAGTCTGTTACACGTAATATACGTTTATCTTCAGTTGGAATTGTGACTGGAGGACGTCCACTTCGTGTTTTATTGGGGATGCTGTTATTAGAAATCCTCTTATTCAAATTATAGTCAACTCTTTGGTGGGGTATCCTCAATTCCCTTGCAATTTGACGATTACCCTCACCAAGTTTATGAACCGCAACAACTAGAGCACGAGTCTCTTGGGAAAGCTCCTCAGTTTTCACCATTTCTTGATCAAAGTAATCACATCAAACATATCAGATGGGTATCGAGACTGGAGTCAGTCCATTCACTTGAAAACAAATGCATTTGTGAAATAAAAACAAAAACCGTTGCATTTCCGCTTTTGTTCTTATATCGATTGCTGAACTTTGTACACTAGCAAGTCCTTCGAAACGAATGAGTTAACTTCTCTTGATTCTCCAGTAATATGTTCAATGTTATTATTCTCTTCAAAAACGGTTTCAATTTCAATTCCATAGAGCATTTGAGCCGATGTGAGATGAATGAGACAGATAGGTGGAAAACATTGTTACAGGGTGCCAACCCATCCCTAGCAGTTATCAAATGGGAATAGCCTTGAATATCTTAGGAATATGAGAAAAACTTGATTGAGAGATTGTTCCGAGTCTTTACCTGTCCTTTGTAACAAAAGATGTCACATGAACGAGATGGAAATCAAATTTATGATTAAAAATGTAACAAGAATAATAATAATCAGAATTTCAGAGTTTTATAGTACAATGGAGTGAATAATTGTGACCTTTTTCCAAAAATAAGAACTATGATTCGAATAATTTTTCGTTGGTACCAATAACTCACGACTGATCAACCTGAGACTACAAAAAATCGAACGTTGGTCAAAACTTGCCTTGCGGCGACGGAAGAAGTGATGAAAAAAAAAGTGTTTCAAAAAATTCCAGGAAAATTCTGGCATGTAGGAAACGTCAGGTTAAACCTTTTCACCCTTACCACTTTTCTGTGGGATTGATAGTTTCGGAGTTACACCATCTTTCCGAAAAAGTCACTTTTTTCGCAAAAAAATGGCATAACTCGGGACCAAATGACCGTAGCAACGGGGACCAAGAATGATTTCGAAGCTGAATCCTTGTCCTATCAAGTGATCATAATCACTTCATTGTCCATTGATCGCTTAAAACATAGCATGAGTTTGGAAGATCGAAAAAAAAATCGAAAATCGTCACACTTTCAAGTGAGTATTCATGATAGGAGGAAGAAGATTTTGGAAAAATGTGCACATGAATTTTGGAAGGCAGACTCTGCCCTTAAAAATGTTCTTCGGTTCATCCCGCTACGATAATTACTCACTGGGATATGAAACTTCAAAAATTGCGTACCGTTCCGAGAGGTGGCCAAATACTTATAGACGGTAGTGTATATACACATAACGATACAGCTTTATATACAAATATGCTCGACGGAGGAAGGTTTGCACCAGTCTTTCATAATAAAATCAATTAACAGGAAAATTTATGACAAGTAGATAATATTATATTGGGGAAGATATTTCAGTCCCACACACACCATGTTCAGTGTACGTGTACAAGTGGAATCTGTGGAAACCGCCACCACATCGATAGTATAAGGTCGGTAAGGAATTCTTGCAACACACACAAAAATTTGAAAAAAATTTTGTATTATCTCCATAATATAATATTATTGATTCGCTCTCCCTGCATCTACAACTCGTGCCCAACGCTCTGGTGAACTTTGCAAGCCCTCCGTCCGGAACTGTTTAGGTCGTAAGTTAAAAAAGTCGTTCAGCGCATTTTCGAGATCGGCGAGATCATCAAATTCCTCATCCTGTAAATAATTTTTCAATAGCCAGAAGAGATGGTAGTCGGTAGGAGCCAAGTCTGGTGAATACGGTGGATGTGGTTGAACTTCCCAACTCAGCTGCGAAATACAGTCTTGTGTCATCTCAGCTACGTGGGGTCGAGCGTTGTCATAGAGAAATCGAACTTGGACACGTCCACGCCTTTTGAGTTCGATAATTTTAGCCAGTTTTTGCACTTGTCTAGTTTAAGTCTCCGCCGATATCCTGGTTTTACTTGGTAGCAATTCGTGATAGAGCAAATTCTCAGAGTCCCACCAACAACAGAGTAATACTCTCTGTACTTCGCGAGGCAGTTCAAGGGTTAGCTCTGGTTTTTGTCCTTTCGGTAGCCACTGTCGCTCACGTGTGTGGCGAACATAGAGCACCCAACTTTCACCTCCAGTGACGGTCTCTCGAAGAAAATCCTTTCTGTTCGGACGATGCAGGAGTAAAAGACATATAGACACCCGTGACGTTGTGTTTGATATGCTGAGATCGTGTGGTATCCGAAACGACACAAATTTTCTATATCCCATCTCTTGTAAATGCTGGAGAATTGTGGGGTGGCTACAACTGAGTTTGTTGGCTGATTCTCTTGACGACATGTTAGGCTTTGCCTTTGTAAGTGCACGCAGTTTTTCATCGTTGACAGCCGATTTTCTCCTGTACCTGGGTTTGTCTTCAAAAGATGTATCGCCTCAATGGAAACGTTGATACCAGCGAGGTACAGTTGAATGATGAACAAGGTTTGACTCGAACGCGCTGCAAACATCAGCGGCTGCAGCTCTTGCAGAATGCCCGTGTACAAATTCGTGATAAGCGATTGCTCGAAGTGCGCTTTCTTACATTTTTGCTCGTACTGACTCACAGTGGTCGTTCTTTCCAATCTAGCTGGACAAAAGTCCAAAAATCAAAGTCTTCCAATGGATTAAATGAACATTCGTATGTCATTTAGGATAGTTGTGAACACGATAAAATTGATGATCAACAGTCAGAAGTTTGCTAATCATGTCCAAATGTGCATGTTTCAATCACTCATTTTTGCGTTTGTTCGTTCTCGGTTTTTCAATGAAAAAAGTCTACATTGTGTTTTACCTAATACGCGTCGAAAAACGATTCAAGTGGTATGCTATCATGTTGAGTAGTGAAAATACATTGTCTTTAACATAATTCTCATGGTGGAAGTGGGAAAAATTAGTTTGATTCTTTCCTCGTTCATCATATAGTGAACCCATTTATACCTTTACTGAAATAACATAATTTCAACTTTAATGGACTATAACTTTTCCTATCCGGCCTTATCCGACAAACGGGAAAAAGGAGTCGAAAGTGTGAACAATTCTGAATCGTTTCGTTCGAATTCCAAGTGCGTCTCAGGATTTGGTGAATGTTTTTCCAAATTCTCTCTGTCCTCGCTTGTCCTTTCGCCAATTCGTTTGATATCATTAGCCACATTTTATTCTGTATGCAATACATTTTTTTTCTTTAATTGGAATTTCTTACAGACAAATGATTTTCAATGATATTTGAGTGATAAAATTGATTAGGTATCACTTTCTTTCAGAATACTGACGTTTTGTCTCTTGGTTTGGCTCCGGTATCGCTCTGTCAATGTGTTTTTCCTTATAATTCCTATATGTTCATTATTGTGGACCTCATATAATAAAAATGCATGAATTTCATGATGATTCGGAGTTTGTCAAGCATTCGGCGTGAAGTTAGCAACAAACGACGACTGGACGAGATTACACTTTTGTTTTATTTGTTAGTGACGCGACTGTCCTATCTTAAGAAGTTGTCATTTCTGAACTTTTGGTATAATCACTGTAATGTCAATCCTGGGAAGTTGTAATTCGCAAGCAATAATCTGTTCATTGTTTTTTTCAATATTTTAGTATATATTCTCATTCCGTTCTATCAGAATAATGTCTATCACCAAGAGAGAGCTGTTTGATGTGTGGTATTCCGAAAGAGAGGCGTCCAAGGAATTTGATGCGGTGTTGCGATATGTAAAAGGAAAAACGTCAGTGTCGAGAAACTCAACCCATGTTTCTGAATGTGTACTGCAAATTATAAACAATTTTCTGAGCCATTTGCGGGACAAATGGAATAAGTGCTATCGGTCGAAACAAAAATTCGAACAACGTTTTCCTGAATGGCTAGATTCAACGATCAATTTGTTTCCTGAACCAAGTGGTCAACAGAGCTGTATAGGGAGACCGTCCGAAGAATTCCAGAATTTGAGTGAGAAATCGAGAAAAAAAAGAATTCAAAACTTGCTGGATAATCATACTACAGAAAAATTGACGTTTGCAACTTGCTCGAATTTGTATACTACTGGTAAAAGAGATGCATCTTCAGTTTTAAAGAAGATTACAGAAAGCTCTCCCACCAGAGCAACAAAAATCAAACATGCATTTGAGACCCCAAATGTGAAACCAGAAACTTATTCACTCGAAGAAGGTCTTGCTTTGTATATAGATGGACATTTCTCCAAAAATAGCTACATCCTGATACAACAAGGAGCTAAAAATCGAGAAGCCAATATATATCCAAGTTATGAAAACATCTTGGTGGCAAAAAAAGAATGTTATCCACCAAACAACAGTATAAGTATCACAGAATTTTCAGCAGAAATTCGACTTCAAGCCATAGTGGATCATACGTCATCAAGATTATGCCTCGCTCTGAAAGATATTTTAGAAAGCGTATGTGGAAATTCACAATCGGATCTTGTTTTATTGTATGAATGGGGAGCTGATGGAAGTGGGGGAGAATCTATGTATGAAATTCGTATTCAGAATGAGGAAGACCGTGAAAAAACAGACGGGAATCTATATGTAGTTTGCATTGTGCCTCTTCGATTACAAACGAAAGATGGAAATACCATAATCTGGAATAATCGTCGGGCTTCGTCTACAAGATTTCGCCGACCAGTGAAACTCATTTTTGAAAAGGAAACCCCTGATTTATTTCGAAAATAAATCTCGGGAATAGAAAGTCAGATCGAAGGGCTTTCTCCGACTATAGTTACCCTAGACAACATCACAGCAAAAATTGACCATCAGTTAATGCTAACTATGATCGATGGCAAAACCTTCAGCACAATCACAGAGACATCGGTTCAAACATGTAGTATTCGCAAAGTCACTCCTAAACTGATGAACAATCTCTCTTCCGTTTATGAGAGAGTGTGATGAGACTAGATACCATCTGGGCCTTTCATCTCTCCATGCATACATAAGATGCCTCGACTGTATGCTTCACATTGCATATCGCATTAATATAAAGCAGTACCGGATAACAGAAAAACAGGACAAGCAAATTTTAGAGGATAATAAAAAACGTATCACTAAAGCGATTCGGCAGGAAATGGGATTGTTAGTTGACATTGTGGAACAAGGAACAACTAATGACGGAAATATCGCAGCTCGATTCTTTGAGAATTTTCCAACGGCTGCTCAAATAACAGGACTTGACGAAAATTTATTGAAGAGGTTTAACGTAATATTGAAAACCATATCAAGTGGATTTGACATTGACGTTGAGAGATTTCCTCTGTACGCCGAAGAAACAGCGGATTTATACGTGAAGTTGTATTCGTGGTACCATATGCCTCCTAGTGCGCATAGGTTACTGATTCATGGTGGTGAGATAATAAGTTCATGTGCATTGCCTATAGGTATGATGTCAGAAGGAGCTTCAGAGGCCAGGAACAAAGATATCAGAAGATCCCGAGAATCCAACACGAGAAAAATGTCTCGGCATCAGAACATGGAAGATTTGTTACACACTTTGCTGTATTCCTCTGATCCCCACATTTCTATCTTGTCTAATCGTGATAATAGGATATCTCAATTCAAAACCTGCAAACCGTTACCTGTGGAAGTGTTGAATTGACTGCGTGAACCTGATATTGGACAATCACATGCTTATCCAACATCTGAATGAGGAATAAATAAGAGTTGATTCTCAAGGGATTTGGAAATTTCACCAGTTTTTTGTAAGTTGCTGCTTCATCTTCAAGATTGATGTTCAATAAAATACATTTCATCTTATTCGGAAGTGAATTAAAAATTCCATTTCGCTCTCTTTCTGTTCATCATTTCTATTTATCGCTGTAAGGATTGATAATGAGTGAATATTTGTTTTTTTGAGAGTTTCCGCGCAAAGTTGAAAAAAAGCGAATGTTTCAACGGTGAAAATTGGGATAATAACAGTGATTTGAACAATGAGGTATGTAGAACCCTAGTGTGGCGCTTCTGTTCCATTTAGATAGTGTGGTATCCTGAAGTTGCAAAATTCTGAGTCCGGATTGAATTCATGCGACTCCAAAACCCCCTGATAGTAAGTTTCAAGCGGATATCAACCGTTTTTAAATTTGTGTCCGCCATATTGAAACCGCCATGTTGAATTTCGAATTTCTGACTCCACATTTGGATTCTGCGACCCCAAGAACCTTGCCATAAGTGAGTTTCAAACGGATATCAACGATTTTCGAATTTTTGTCCGCCATATTGAATCCGCCATTTCGAATTTCGGATTTCACACTCCAGATTCGAATTCTCCGACCCCAAAAACTCCTTGAAAGTGAGTTTCAAGCGGATATCAACCATTTTTCTCCATTTTTGTCCGCCATATTGAATCCGCCATCTTGAATTCCGGAATTCTGAGTCCAGATTTGGATTCTGTGACCCCGAAAACCCCCAGATACTAAGTTTCAAGCAGATATCAACCATTTTTGAACTTTTGTCCGCCATATTCAATCCGCCTTCTTGAATTCCGGAATTCTGAGTCCAGATTTGGATTCTGCAACCCCAAAAACTCCTTGAAAGTGAGTTTCAAGCAGATATCAACCATTTTTGAATTTTCGTCCGCCATATTGGATCCGCCATCTTGAATTCCGGAATTCTGAGTCCAGATTTGGATTCTGTGACCCCAAAAACCCCCAGGTACTAAGTTTCAAGCAGATATCAACCATTTGTGAATTTTTGTCCGCCATATTGAATCCGCCATTTTGAATTTCGAAGTTCTGACTCCAGATTCGGATTCTACGACCCCAAAAACCTCCTAATAACGAGTTTCAAGCGAATATGATGGAGTTTTGAATTTTGTCCACCTAGATTGGGAAAAACGACCACTGTGTGACTGCGCGGAACAACCGACTGGTTTACGAACACTGCGACATGGAAGGTTTCAGACTCATCTCGCATAGACGACTCTCGGATGTTCCTGAACTCCGTTATGAGAGGAAATAAATCAATTGAAAAAAAAAGTGTCGCAAGATTTCCTTACCAACTTAATACCATTCTCAATCCTTGTTGACTCTGTGAATAATCTCTTCTCCATCCCATGTTCGATCAAAAACTCGTTTCTCCACCTAACAATGCTCACAGATATAGAGATCACATCGGATCATTATTGAATCACAGTACGTGTTCGATTTTCTTCCGTCTGACCTCTCTTCTCAATTCTTCTTCTTCTCATCGGTTGAGAAGACAGATCAAGCGGAAGGAAACTGCACACCGACTGTATGCGTTATCAGTTGAAAAACCTTACAAGAAGTCTTTGGCATCAAGACACTCGAGTGCAAATGGATTCTGTACTGAGGTCATAACCAGCACCCAGCCAAAATCACTGGCTCACAAAACGACAACGATTAGTAAGAGATAGTAACTGAACCGATATTATGGGTCATTTGCGCTGTGATGTTTTCAATCAGAATAAACTCCCACTGAATGGTGTTGAAGTTTGGTCACGTTTCTGCAACACATTGGAACCTCATGTAACATGATTGCGTACGAATCGAAATCCTTTTCGAGGAAAGTTTAAATCAAACTATGGATGCCATTATATACGGGGAATTTTGTAATTCGATTGAAAATGATACTTTGAGGAAATTTATGATCGATTTGGATGGATAAATGTCTCCGACAACAAATAGGGCACTCCCCCCCCAATGTCTCTCAAGCTTCCTGTACGTATGATCTTGTTTGCACTGTTGAGAATTCCTGCATTGATTCCGATGTTTTTGCTTGGAGTACCCTTCAAGTAAGTGCATGAATTGAGTTTCATACTCGTTTGACATCGAAGTTGATGTGAACTATAGCATGATCTAGAGTTTCTCCCTCCCATTGTCCGTTAGATGGAATGCAGAATGTGTATAAACCTGAATTTATGTACGTGATTGAGTGAAACTGCCGGATATTCTTGACAAGGTGGGTGAAAGATGGGAAATATTATCTCGTATCCACTGTAGAGTCCGCTATATTTGAAACACATAGATTCTCCCGATCTGTGAAACGAAGATGATAGGACTCTACTCCTATACAAGAACCGTAAGATTGAAATATTGGCCTTCAGAAAACAATTCAACCCGTGAATCACATCATGATTCTCCAAATAACTTGGGCTAATCATCCTCCCAAAATATTTGAACAAATGAACAGCATATGAATACAGAGAATTTCGAACCGATCCGATGCTAACGATATAGAAGTTCATCCTGCGGACCGTGTTCGGCGGTTGTGGACAAGACCGACAGTTATTGCTGGCAACATCGTTGGACACGAGAAACCAGGGGGCCAGTGGGTCGCAATGTACGTCAATAGTGAAGGGGAAGGAATACATTGCGATAGCTATGGATTACCACCACAAGTTCCAAGATTCGTCCAACAATTACGCGGGAACACATGAACCTTTCTCCGCAACACTTGCTCCTCCAAAGCAACACCTCCTCATATTGCGGAGAATATTGTATGGTTTGTTCGAGTCCTATGTGTCGTGGGTAGAGTCTCTGCCAATTTTCGAGCCTTTCCCCAACAATCCTCGAATCAGTGACAAAAGACGCATGCAACTTCATCACAGAATGAATGGATCTTCCACTCCTACGGATAATCGGAATGAGAGTCTGTATGAGAGGGGAGAATTATGGCTATTAGGATACAACATTCCATATCACATTCAATTTCGTGTTAGTAGACTAGCATGTTTAACTTGGAAATGTATCATTATACTCGATGGAGAATCAAAAATTTCTTTATCAGATTATTTTTTGACACACATAGTTTTATTTTTCCTTCTTAACGCTGCAAGAATTTTGTTGTGAGAATTCCAGTGATTGGAGGATGAATAAAAATTCTCCAAAAGTGACTGTGCAGCCTGTGAAAATGAATGGATTTTTTAACAATTGTGAGTGATAATTTCGATAAGTTCCTCAAAATGCACAGTAATATTCTCGAAAATTCCTACTCATCCTTCGATAACCGGAATTTCAGAGTGATTTCCCAAATAGAATTCTCTCATTGTGATCAATCATCACTTGTTTCCAATGAGAACGATATTCTAGAAAATCTCATAATATCATATGGATGTATTGTCTTGCACTGTTGTTCGGTGAAACAACGGAGCTTTGTTGAGAATGGGAATAAAGATTGTAGATTCCATTGTAGGATCTTACATGGTGTGTGAGAAATTCATTTCGGAAATACTTGCTTTTGTCTCTTCCATCTAAATTCTGATGATAGGATGTGAGTCAAATCACACATTTTAGTACATCTCTGTTATCCATCATTCAATGCGAACCCTTCTCATAAGATAGTACCAAGGCTTTCTGCAAGTACAAAAACGTGTTGAACAAAAAGGGCCAAGAGGGAATAAGAAGGAATATATTTTGTCCCCTGATCAGGTATACGCATGGTCGTACGATATGTATGATAATCATAGCTCTCTGTAATACATAACAACGTGTCTTCCCTCATCTTCCACAAAAAACAAGGATCTCTCTGTCTGTTTAGAACAGAAAAGATCCTCCGAAATGAGAAATCGATAGTACGCTTATACGAGGAAGTAAGGCGTGCTTCTTCGCCAATGAGTTGCGCGCGAATATGTTTTCATTGTCTGTCAAAAAATGTGGAAAAGAGCAGCGGACTGTAGTATTAGGAGGAATATGAACTGCACGAACCAAGTTGATGTGAAACTAGGGAGTGATCCATTCAAATTGATCGAGAATAGATCGTTGGGTACATGTGACTCAATCGTTTGTCAAAATTGTGCTGTCTTACGTGACGAAGATGATAAGGGAGAGTAGGGATAGTCCCTTTACAAGTTGATTAAGTTCACGCGTTTCATCGTACATAGATTTGAGCGGTGATTTTTAAACGTCAATCACGACACACAGTGGGGCCAAATGCCAAAAAGCTGGCCAAAACCCCAAAAATGAAGTTTGTAGTTGGGGATATTTGACCCTTGGGATAAGTAAGGTGATGTCCCAAGTATTGGAATTCTGATATAAGAAGATCTGATCCCCTCCCCCTGCCCTTGTGTACCAGTTGCAAAATACCCTCCTTGAAGTATAATCCGCGTGATTGAAAGACAGTAAAATAACGAGCATGTTCAAAAAGACGCTGTGTCTCGGAAAATGAACCGATTTAACTTTTCCAAATTGGAGTCTATTACTGAAACTATGTAGAATACCCTAAAAATTAAGAGAATATCAATTTGATGAGTGGAAAATACTGACAGAGCAATGATTGGATGTAATTTCTATATCTATAAATGAGAAAATGTGTTTGGTTTTTGAAGGAATAGTAGAGAATTACGCAAAATTACGTCGTTCAACTCATTGGAGGTGGTAGATGGGACTCTTACCTAAACATCAGGAAAAAAAACGGCTGCCCATGTCTGCCCCTAAGCAATTCCGCCATGTTTTTGTGCAGGAAATCACAAAAAATTAGACGGAGTGATGAGGAGTCCTTAGATCCGTCTGAAACTTGATATGCAAAACTTTGTGGGGTCGCTGATTATGAATCCGTTATCTTCATTTCGCAATTCAAAATGGCGGATCCAATATGGCGGACGAAAATTGAAAGAAATCATCGGATTTTCTTCATATTCGTTACCCAGGGGTTTCTGAGGTCGCTGATTACGGATCCGTTGTTTGAATTTCAAAATTCAAAATGGCGGATCCAATATTGCGGATGAAAATTGAAAAAATCATCGGATTGCCTTCAAACTCGGTACCCTGAGGTTTTTGAGGTCGCTGATTCCGAATCCGGTGTCTGAATTCCGGAATTCAGGACGACGGATCCAGTTTGGCAGAAAAAAATTGAAAAAATCATCAGATTTCCTTCAAACTCGGTATCCAGGGTTTTGTGGGGTCATTGATTACGAATCAGTTGTCAAATTCCAAGAATCAAAGATAGCGTATCTAATATGGTGGACACAAAACTCAGAATTCAGTAGATTCGCTTTGAATTTTATCCCAACGTTAGTATGTGTCTTATTTCCAGTGTACATTCGCTGCACGAGGAAAACTGTATGAGATTGATTACCATTCGTTTTTCTTCTCATCGCGGGCTTAGGGTACACAAAGGCCAGGAATCATTGATATTTAGGAAGATGATGGACCATTGAGAGAAAAACAGTATTGCTGGAGAATATTCGTAGTGAATTTACTATGAGTTGATGAATTCACTATGGGAAATGACAATAAAACTACCAACATTTAGTATTATTACTACGAATTTTTGGTAACTTCACTGCTAACATTCTTCAGCGATGCTCTTTTTCCCCAAAGTGACCGTCATTTTCCTAAATGTTTATAAATGTTATTCAAGTATTGATATCCCTTTTCTTTTCGTGAACTGAATCATGACTCGCGATTTGGTGATCGTTCTTATGTTAACCTATCGTTTCCATGGCAACGTAAATAGTTGGTTGTAATCGGTCCGATTTCAAATGGTGCTTATCACAATTGTGCAATAGCTGTCACCGAATTCTTACTCTTGCTAGTAATCGTTACCGTGAACTTTTTTCCGCGTGCAAGTTTGGAGCTTGGTGAGTATTTTTCGTTTTTTAAAATCATTCAATGTTAACATACAATTCCGAATGAGATGGATTCCGCTGCCATAGGTGAGTGTTTCAACAACCTATATTTTCTTAGTAGTTTAATTTGAACAATTGACTGCAAAAAAAATTAGCTTGAGAGGGTTGAATCCAACCCAACGAAATTAGGGGAATTTTTAGAAACACATGGGGTTTCTGTAGCGAATTTTATCGAATTCTACAACGTTTGTAGATTTCAAAGATGATTCAATATCTATGACTCGGAGAGAGATGTACAATATTTTAAGGAGCAGTCCTCTACCTACGTTGGATGAAAAGTTCACTTTCCTTCAAGGAAAAATCATCGAGATAACGTGTTGTCCGGATGAAAAAACTACAGAGATCTCTCACCTTTCATCTACTTTCAAATGTGTATTCAAAAAGAGATGTGAATCTTCTCAGAGGACCGAAGAACGATTTCTTAAAAATAATGAAGAATGGTTAAAACAAGAGGTAGTGTTTTGTACTTTCAGGAATCCCCATTCTGTAACTGTTCACACGCAAGTGGGAAGACCTCTTGTTGAATTCAACGAATGTTCAGAAAGAACGAAACGTAGGAAAACGGAGAATATCAGAGTAAATACTCCTATCTCAGAGCTGTCTTACGCCACACAAATGTGTTTGAGAGCGTCTGGACAGATCGAAGCCGCAAAAATTGTGAAGGATGTTACATCTTCTGATCCTGAGCTTGCCAGAATGTATATGAAAGGTTATCAAACTTTCAAGCGAAATGAGCCAAAGATGTTGGATGATGAAGATGCTCTAGTTCTCCTTGTAGATGCCGAGCTCTCAAAACATCAGTACTGCTCATTGCGTGAAGCTGATCCGCAGAAATTTCCACCTTATAAAAAAATTCAACTGGCCAAACGCATGTGTTTCCCTGACAAGGAATTTATTCAAATAACAGAAACCTGCGCTGTTGTGCAACTACAAGCACTTCTTGATCACACAGCTACACGTATTTTAAAGCTACAGAATTCGGGTTTGTCAACTTTATCTGATGAAGAGTTACAAAACCTGGTACTTATTTCCGAATGGGGGTTTGATGGGAGCTCTGGCCACTCCTCATACAAACAAGCATATCAAAGTTCGGAAGCTAGTGATTCCGCTGTGTTCATTACTTCACTTGTGCCTCTCCACCTACACTGCAATTCAAAAATCATTTGGCAGAATCCAAGGCCATCATCAACCAGATTTTGTAGGCCAATCAAAATAGAGTTTATGAAAGAATCAACTGGAGTTTCGGTTGCAGAGAAGCTACGGGTCGATAATGAAATAGAAAATACTTCTTTCAGAACTGATGAAAAACATGTTTCAGTGAAACATGAGATGATTTTTTCTATGGTGGACGGGAAGGTATGCAATGCCATAACTGAGACAACCTATACCCAGAAGTGCTATATATGTGGTGCCACATCTAAGGAATTCAACAAAATTGATGATATAGTATCCAGGCCGGTCAAAACCGAAAACCTCCAGTTTGGTTTGTCTTGTCTACACGGCTGGATACGATTTTTTGAGGGCCTCCTGCATTTGTCTTATAAGCTACCTATTCAGAAGTGGCAAGCACGAAAACAAGATAAAGCTTTGGTGGAAGAACGAAAAAAGGTTGTACAGAAAAGTTTCAAAGAAAAATGTGGCCTCATTGTCGATGTTCCTAAGCGAGGGTTTGGGAACTCAAATGATGGGGATACCGCTAGGCGATTTTTCGCACAACCCGAAGTTTCTGCCGAAATCACAGGGGTGGATGTCAACCTAATACAACGACTTCATGTAGTATTAGCTACCGTTTCAAGTGACCATGAAATAGACGTTGAAAAGTTTCGGAGTTACGCTTTAGACACGGCACGCTACTACGCGACAAAATATCCGTGGTACCCAATGTCACCTACGATGCAAAAGTTTTTGATCCACGGACCTGAAATCATTGCATCTGCTCTTCTACCTATAGGCCAATTGACTGAGGAAGCACAAGAGGCTCGTAACAAAGATTTTAAAAGGTGAAAATGATGTATATCACTTAATAATAGTCTATATTTGTCACAGTGGACTCGACACTTTGAAGGGAAAAATTTGACTTCTCAAGTACTGCAATCAGTTTGATACATTGCACAATACGTTTTTGACTACCAGGCAAACTATATATTCATGGTAACCACGAGAATATATGTTCGCGAAGATTGTTTCGTTCTGGTAAGGAATTCGGGGAATTATGAATATTCATATACTTTTTTTTATTAATAAGCCACATTGTTCATCCTCTGGAAACATGAATTCATAGACTAGAAAACAATTTTGAGAATCAAGTAAACTTATGAATTAGAGGATTCATTCAAAACTTCATACTGATGACCCCAAAGTGCAGCTGCTTTTTGTTTTTCCTTGATTTCGCTTGTCATGTTGAGATCAAAAGCTTCAACGGTGTCGATGAATACATAATTATGTTCAAATATCTTAACAACATTCATTTCCAAAGGTACCGAGAGCATCACTCCAGGAAATGCAGTAGAGAAAAAACGAATGAAGACATTTTTAAATGGTTCCTTTTGAGTTCTGATCCAATGTTATCGAGTAAAAGACAGTTGCCCAAGAAAAAACTAAAGTTTCTCCCTAGAGACGTGTTAAGCCTCATCAAAACTCCGGATATACTTGATAAAGACAACGTAACTTTCCCATTATCTTCCTCTGAGAGTGAAGAAGAAGACTGATCTGAGTAAAAAAAGTGTGGCAGAAGTAAAAACCATTACGATTTCAGTTTTTTATATTATTGTATATATTGTGAATGTATATATCTTTCGATTCAACACATTTGGTGTGTTAATATCATTCGATAATTATATTAATAATGATTCAATGTTGGAAATGAGAATAATAATGATCATAATGGGAACAACAAAATGGGGCGTTTAGTTCTTGTTTAATATCAAGTTATGAATGAAGTTTTGATTTTTGGCATCCATCATCCTGAATCTCGGAATTCTGACAACGGATTCGTGATCAGCGATCCCGAAAACCCTCGGGTACTGAGTTTGAAGGGAATCCGATGATTTTCACAATTTTCGTCCGCTATATTGGGTCCGTTATCTTGAATTTTGAATTTAAGACCGTGGATTCGTAATCAGCGACCACAGAAACCCCTGAGTACCGAGTTTGAAGAAAATGCGATGACTTTCTTAATTTTTGTCCACCATATTGGATCCGCCATTCTGAATTTCAAAATTTTGACGACGGATTCGTAATTGGTGACCCCAAAAACTCCTGGATGCCAAGTTTGAAGAAAATCCGATGATCTTCTCGATTTCATTCCACTATATTGGATCCGCCATTTTGAATTTCGAAATGCAGACAAGTGATTTGTAATCGGCGACCCCAAAAATCCCTGGGTACCCGAATTGAAAAGAATCCGATAATTTTTTCAATTTTCGTCCGCCATATTGGATTCGCCATTCTGAATTTGGGAACTCAGACAGCGGATTCGTGATCAGCGACCCCGAAAACCCCTGATCACCAAATTTGAAAAGAATCCGATGATTTCTTCCAATTGTCGTCCAGCATATTGGATCCGCCATTTTGAATTTCGAAATGAGATCAACGGATCCGTAATCAGCGACCCCAAAAACCGTTGGGTACCCAATTTCAGGAGAATCCGATGATTCTGAAAATTTTGGTCCGCCATATTGGATTCGCCATTTCGAATTTTGGAACTCAAACAGCAGATTCGTAATCAGCGACCCCAAAAACCCCTGATCACCAAGTTTGAAGAAAATCCGATGGTTTCTTTCAATTTCCGTCCGCCATATTGGATCCGCCATCTTGGGTTTTGAAATTCTGACAACGGATTCGTAATCAGTGACCCCATAAACGTCCCGAGTACGAATTCGCAAGCGAATTGGAGAGTCCCTTATAATTTTGTCCAGCTCCTTGGCATTTGGCCCCACTGTGCGACGATTCCGCAACACTGTCTGTTTCTCCCTCTCTCCCTCTCTCTCCCTCCCCTCCCTCTCTCTCTCTCTCTCTCTCCTCCTCCCTCTCATTGAACTCCTGTTCAATGGGTCAACGTTATATGAGAGAAATCCAAAATGTACATCACGCCTCTCACAGTCGGCACAGTCCTACTATCCACCCACCCCCTTTTTCTCGACCCTTCAAATTCTCAGACCCTTGTTCCACCTGCTACCTGCTAACTCCCTTCATTTCATCTCACACAGATTAGGTTATCTTATTCACACAGGCGCACCCACGTCGGACGGGTTCAATGGCGAAGGTTTGTTATGGCAGCTCAGCCTCAGGTCCTCACTCTTTCAATGCTGTAGGTCATATAAGATCGAAAGTGAAATGTATATGAGACTGAAACTATGGAAGTATTGGGAGACAACTCCCGGTAAAGACATCAGAATTATCACAGAAATTCCCTGAAGTGTATGTGAGAAGTTTCATAACATCTACATGGAACAAAACAGAGTTCCTCTGCAGTGTATTGTCCAGAAGATAATCAGGTTGAGGATATGTCTACATAGGGGGGGCGTTTTTTCCGGTGATTTCTCCCTTATAGTCAAAAGCCCAATGAAAAATGTGAGAATAACGATAGAATTCTTTCTCACCATTTGATCTTCATAATAATTCTCAAAATTCACTAGATTTTCAGCGCGTACAGGGATATATGAGTCTCTGATGGTTTATTGACTCATCTCCGAAATATGATGGGTAATTCCGGAATATCGATACGAGATGACTAATTGATGAGGGTTCATGTGGTAAAGTTTTCCAGCAATCGGGACGTCTTATAATTCATTTCGATCATGCTGTGTATTGAGTTCCATTGTTTATGTTCATTCTTCCTGCGAATCCGTATCAATTTTTCATTCCTCATACATGGGTTCACTATCATTCTGTGGAAACACCCGGAACATAGACTTGGAAGGGAGTGGACTGCGCGATTCGCAGTATCCCAGCAGAATTGAAAGGAAGTGACTTACGTAAATACCGCAAACCAGCAAACGTGACTTCAGGCATTCCAAAGGCCCAGCGATGGCTCTCCAGTGGGATTGCTGGGCCAAGAACGGCCTATTGGAACGCTAGTGATTATTTAAGGCTATGATTCCGAATAAAAATAATTGCGATTCCGTGTCGTAATAGAACGTATATCTGTGTGAAAAACAATGAGGTTACTTCGCATTCGGTTTTGGACGAATTCAAGTTACTTTGTCACGTTCGAGGAAATTTTCACACGAAATTTTTCCAAAATGCTATACAATAATTCACGATACAATTATATCTCACCTTAAGTGAACGTGAACTTCATTTCAAAACAATTCGCCGACTTCACAGAATTATATTCCGTTTGGAGATTCCCTTGAACGTCGATTGTGCACCAACGAGCGACGAAGCAACTCGTAACCTTTCTCTCTTTCCCTCGTGTGTGTGCCTCGGCGTGACCACACAACGAGTGCCTCTTTCTACTTTGTCACTCTTTTTCCTTCCTTCACGCCATCTTCAACCTTTTTTTTTTTCTCTTACGCTTATGACTTGCACGATGGCTGTCGCCGAACCTAGCTACAATAGCTATTCACATGTATGCGGGTGCATATATGTATTCATATATGCATTTGTATGCATGTGTATGTACGTAATCGCCAGAATTCTAAATTCTTATATTCCTTTCTTTTGGACACACGGTTGATTGTTCTCCGCGAAGCCACGTGCCGTGGCTTTCCATTGTCGGGGCCAGCAAAATGCAGGCCTCAGCAGCGATAAGCCACGTCCGAAGGCCCATCGGCAGGGAAATTTGACACCGGATTTCCTAGAAATCTTGGTGGCATGTTGAAGTGCTGATTAGGCTGAGAACAATCAGCCTCCCACTTTTCACCATAGATTTCCTTCTTGGCCGGCGATTGCCATCGGGCAGTCAGTCTTCTCTCAACCGCGTTTTAAAACCGTTCGAAAAAGTAAGTACTCTTTCTCTCTCCCTCTCTCTGGGGCGTTGTCTCTCATGGGTGAGGATGCCGGCGCTACGAAAGCTCCACCAGGGGTTTATACTTTCCCCTAGTGAAAATCTAAAAAGTGAACGCGTATATCCACCCTTCGAGCTATAAAGGGATGAGCGAAAAAGGAAGAGCTCAGGGCCCTTCCGCTCGGAGGACGGATATACACTGGAGCCCTTTTGATGGTGTCGGTTTATTCCTCCGCACTCATGGGTGCCATCGCTCCTGCGAGGGATCGAGAAAGAGAGAGAAACTCAAGAAGTAGTTCAGTGTGTGAGTGCGTTTAGTTTCATTCTAGTTTTCACCCACGAAAAAGGAATTGGACCAGGCCTACACCCCGAGCAATAAATCATCATAATCCGTGATAGAAAAAAATCCATAGCCAAAAACAATTTCTAATAAATCGAACCTAAAATAAGTGCCGAAACCAGCTCGCAGAACGGTGAGTGAGATTCTTCTCTATGGCTTTTCTTTCTTTCTTCCCTCCTTATTTCGCTTTTTTTCAATACTCAATCTTTCTTCCTCCGTCATATACATAGATATATATATGTATATAAACATACTCAATTATAAGCGAATTTTTCTTTATGGTCTTTCTTTATATAAGCAATTATTGTTTGTAATCTCGACCTTTTTAAAAACATATCAAGTATATCAAATTTCTCAACTGAAGTGGTAAATCTTCACTTTCTTTCCTTACCTACCTCTACCAATTCAAACAGGAAGGGTGTCTCGATGCCCTTGAAGGCAGAGAACAGAATTCCATCGGTCTTACCGCTCGGGCCGATATTATTCCAGAGGCCACGCTGGACCACAGTCATACAACGATGTTTCGACGACCTCTCGAGTCGTCTCCTCCACCGTCATAACAACTTCATTATGATTAGGGATCATCAGTTCAAGGATGTATTTCTGAATCCGGAGATTTAATAATCTCCTTGAATTTTTTGAGTGAATTCCTGGGATTCAGGAGCATCCGCTTCATGATAAAGATATGCGAATCGCAATTTTTGGACCCACGAATCGGATCGAATTCCTTCTTACTCTCTCGAATTCGAATCGAAACGGATTTGAAGAATCAATGTCAAATTGAATCAAAATAAATCGAACCGAATCGAAATCAAAAATATTCGATGCGAGTCTCATCAATGTGTATTGACCCAGCGTCTGCAGGATGATTAGAGCTTATCACGGAACTTGATGATGTCTCTTTCTTTTTATCCTGACAGGGTTTTACGACCGATTCAATAATGGCTCATGACTGGACCATAGGCGAAATTAACCGAACGGTAATGGCACCCATCAATGGGCCAATCGCACCCATCAATGGTTTGATGATAACTGGATACCGGATGATAACTTGGGGCCCACGAATGACGAAAAGTGAACGGTCAATTATCGGAGATTCTAATGCCTGGATACTTTGTCAATTTTGACATAATTTTTTAATTGATTCCTCGCGTGCTGACGACGTAAAACTGCACTCGATTCCCCATAGCTGCTCCACACTTCATTCATTCGTTGAAAAATTCTGGTGAAAATGATGTGAAATATCACGTAGTTCACAGCGTGATTTTTCAAGTGTTTTGCAGCATTGGTCGGGGGTCCATTTCATCATGATCAGGAGTGGGCAAGTGTTTGGAATACAATCATTTTAAATACGTACTGGAATGAAACCAGTGCGATATATCTCACATTCAAAATATACAGGGTGTCCCAGGATTCGCGGACCAGAATCCACAGGTATATCCTGCAGCCAAAATGCAATAATTTCCCGTTTGAAAAAAATTTTTTCGACGCTTAGTTTTGGAGATATCAGCACTTTTAGATTGTTTTTCGAATCCAAATCATTCAAAAACACAGGTTGCTACATACTTGAGCTTGACAACATTCGCTGAGTTGGGAAACGGCGGATCTGTGGAAAAAAATTGAACTATTTTATCATTGATAGTTTCGAAGCTATAGCGATTCGAAGTTGCTAAATTCTGATTGGCTGAAAGCTGGAGAATTTCAAATCGCTATAGCTCCGGAACTATCAATGATGAAATAATTCAATTCTTCCTCTACAGATCCGCCGTCTTCCAACTTAACGAATGGTATTAATCCCAAGGATGTGAAATACAGTGCCTTTGAATGATTCAGATTTGAACAAATATCGAAAAATGCTCGTAACGGTACGAATATGATAAGATATTCGTACGGTTACAACGCCACGCGATAGTCAATTAGTATACGTGAAGTTAAATTTTCTGAGTCGAAATCAAAGTATCGAAAGCGAAAGTCGGTACAAAATTTCGTCGATCAAACCTATGTAGAAAAAACGTCAACACAAAGTACATACGGACATCGCATGTGTTGAACCACACAGCACTCATCGAATGTATGCGGCGATGACATAAGAGAGTTTGATCGACGAAACTACGGGAAGAAAAACTAATCATGTATGAATGCGATAAACGGACTTCAGGGGGAAGAAAAGAACGCGTCAAGTAATCAGGTACAAACAAAGAAGGTTTGAAGAGCCAATATAGTTATGATTAGTCCTTCTCACAGTACAATGGAAATCAGACCATAGATTGATTCGAATTCGGAATAAAATATCGAGACGCACGAAGCCAATGATAACACGCGGTGTTTTCGATTAATGTATGCGAGTGATCTGTTCGATTGAATCATTCGATATAAAAACTTAACAACAAATCCGACAGGTGCTCGATTCGCACATAATTCATGATAAACTTCCAACATTATAATGAGGGGTCAAATGCGACAAAAGGCGAACTGAATCACATCTCGATTGATTTCTTGTGCATTCAATTCTCGCTTCGACTTGATGGAATACTGAATCAAGAGGAGTAAAAACCTCATGGCTCTTTCCTTTTATAGCGAGTACTCTTGACTCTCTGTCATTGCGACATCGACGTATAGAGTACTTAACGAATTTTTCAATCATTTCATATTCTCACCTAGATCAATCCACACTACGCCTATTGCAAGTTGTGTCTCGAGAGGTCTACGTGAGACAAGAGATGTGTTTCAGATTCCGCGACAACATTTTATAAGTCAACTCACGCATACTTGAATGTCAAGTTAGGAACTTTTTATAAGAACATATTTTGTTTGATCACATGTTTCAGGCGTTGACGCATAAATCGCCATCGCTCGAGGAGGAAGAATTTTGAAAAAAGAATTTTCAGTACATAAGAGATTAAATATGATTTTTCTCCCAACATCAGTAAGAGTGTTCGTTTCAATTACATCCTAGCTAAACACAACAATCCCTCTGGATAATGAAATATAAGTCCTTTCGACTCTTCATTTGGGTTGATTTTCTCATCAATCTTCCAGGGACGTGGTACGTGTGGTCTATTATAGGAAGGAACAACTTGCAATAATCTTGAACGTCGAATAATCATTTACTACCTATCATAAATTCATCAACGCGAGAAAGTACATTACAAATTGGCGCCCGAACAAAAAAGTAGAATTTGCCTTCCTATATCAGAAAATTGCAGTGAGCAATATAAGAAAAAAAAAGACTATCGCATAGAATCGATAAAGAATAGGAATAAGAAATCAGTTTTCTCGAATCGTAAAACAATTGCGTGAGTGAAAAGGAAAGTCAGAATGGACTTAAGAGGCGGAAAAAAGATCGAGACAAGCTCGAACACAGGATGGATAGATGAGACTGAAGTCTTAGAAGTGATAGTAGGAATGGAAACATATACACATGTTGATAGGCAGATGCTGTTGAACAGAAATATTACAACGAATAGGGGGGCAAAAAGTTTACAAAAGGAAATTGAAGAATCTTTTCAGGAAGAAGACCAAGAAGAAGATGATGACGAGCAACAACGGCAGGATGGAGGAACGGGAGATGGAGACGATGATTTGAAAGCATTAGTGAAACGAGTGAAGGAGAATCATTCACAACTTTCACAAGTAACGGAGAAAACAAGAGCGGAAGTTAAACAAGTGGAGCGACAAACCAAAGAACAGAAGCGAGCCTTGCTGATCACTGCTCAGAGGGTCGACGACAACGAAAAGGATTGCAGGAAAAGGAATGGGGAGATGCGAGAAGAATGGCACAAAACATTGACAGCAGAAATCAATGGAATGCATGACTCCATTGATTTGGCCACTGCAGGAGTGCAAACTTCGTGCAACAGGAGCTTTGAACAAAAGTACGAAGCCCTGAAAGACTCAGTGAAGCAAGGACTGGAGGTCATGAATAGTTTGATGGATGTGCAGGAACAACAACATGGAGAAATGGACAGAAAAATCAAGAGAATGGAGGAGACCATAAGAGCACTACAGAGCAGAAGGAGCAGTCATTTTGCGGTTGGAGACCAGTCCATCATGATAAGGGCCAGTGAAACCCAAAAAGAATCACCAAAATCCTCGGGGCATGCATGGGAGAATCCCATGGAATTCCTGAGTCAATTAGAGAAATACCGAGAGGCACTGGACATACCACAACAGGAAGTGGAGTATGTGTTGAGCAGATGTTTCAAAGACAGCGCGGAAAGGTGGTGGAAATTCATGAGAAGAGACTTCAGCACATTCGAAGTATTCAAAAGGGACTCCATAACGAATTATTGAAACGAGGAAGTGCAACATAGATTATGGACGAGGTTACGAATTGGATATCACGATGGAAGTAGGGGGATATCCAGGGCAGATTATGCCATGGAAATGTATAATCAAGCCAGAGACTTGGAACCACAACCGTCAGAAGCTGAAATCATTCGGTATCTCCGGATGCATTTCGGGGAAGAAATCAAAAACATAATGATTACGAGAGGAATATTGAACCTGAAAGAATTGCTGAGAAGGTGTTGTGAGTAGGACGGAGGAGAGGAGAGCGGAACAGGAAACATCAAAATTCACAACACCTCTCAGAAACCGTCCGTATGTACCAGGTGTGTAAGTATAAAACCGGAATTAGCCCATAGGTGGCGCTAGATGTCGATGCAGTTACCGAAACATCACGTCAGCGATGTCTTGTTATTGTATTGATATCCGACAAAGATTTCCAACTCGCAATAACACGAGTTTCATTCAGTAGCATTAGTTTATTAGAGATGAACATGTCGAGTTTTGTGCCAACAAATTACGATTTGCGCACAGCACTACGTTTCTGTTTTCATCTGAAGAAAGCCGCAGCCGAATCGCATCGGATGCTTGTGGGGGTGTTTGGTGAGCATGCTCTCGGTAAAACACAGTGTTTCGAGTGGTTCAAACGGTTCAAAAGCGGCGATTCTGACGTCAGGAACGAAGAACGTGGAAGACCACCGAAAAAGTATGGAGACGCTGACCTGCAAGCCTTGTTGGACGAAGACGACGCTCAAACACAACAACAACTGGCGGATCAGTTAAAGGTGATCCGAGAAGCCATCTCCCCTCGGTTGGAAGTCATGAGAAAGATACAAAAGGTGGGGAAATGGGTTCCACATGAACTCAACGAAAGACAGCAGGAAAACCACAAAACATCATGTGAAATGCTGCTCACCAGGTTCCAAAGAAAGTCATTTCTCCATCAAATTGTGACTGGCGATGAAAAATGGATATATTTCGAGAATTCTAAGCGCAAAAAGTCATGGGTTACTCTGGGTGAACCATCAACATCGACGGCAAGACCAAACCGCTACGGACGAAAGACAATGCTGTGTGTTTGGTGGGATCAGAAGGGCGTAATCTACTACGAGCTGCTGAAACCTGGGGAAACTGTCAATACTCAACGTTACCGACAACAAATGATCGATTTGGATCGAGTTTTGCGTGAAAAACGACCAGAATACCAACAGAGACAACACAAGGTGATTTTGCTGCATGACAATGCACCAGCACACAAAGCAAAACAGGTCCAGGAAACGATAAAGTCGTTCTGTTGGGAGATTCTTTAGCACGCGCCTTACTCACCGGACCTTGCCCCATCCGATTAGTACTTGTTTGCATCGATGGGACACGCACTTGCTGACCAGCGCTTTACTTCTTACGAAGATGTACGAAAATGGCTCGATGACTGGTTTGCCTCAGAAGAGCAACAGTTCTTTTGGCGCGGAATCCACAAATCGCCAGAAAGATGCAAAAAATGTATAGATAGCGACGGACAATACTTTGAATAAGTTGCTCTGTATCATATCATTACAATAAACGTGTTTTCTCTGTACAAAAATTCCGGTTCCATACTTACACACCTGGTAAGTATGTGCTCATCTCTCCAAAACTAAGCGTCACAAAAAATTCTTCCAAACTGGAAATCCTTGCATTTTGGCTGCAGGATACACCTGTAAAATCCGGTCCGTGAGTCCTTTGACAACCTGTATTTCCTCCAGCATTCTATATTTGAAGTGCTTCCTTCAGAATCGTTGGTATTTGATCCTTCGAATATTTGAGAATTGTTCAAAATATTCAGTAAATGTATTTGAAATACAAAATACTTCAGGAAATGTATTTTCAAATTATGTTTTTCGATTGTAATTATAAAATTCTTTGAAAAATACACTTGATATACTATACAACATACTTCAGGAAATGTATTGGAAATCCAAAATACGAAGTACCGATTTCATTTCCAATAATTTTTTTCGCGTAATTGTATCTCCAATATATGACAAGCCCTGATCATGATATACCACGTGATTTTTAACGTGATTCTCAACATTATAAATCAAGTGAAAAATCACGTCCTTTTCTCCCTGGGCGATTTCAAATCAGACATTCAGTTTCTTGAACAAAATATTAGTCACCAACTGAGAATATTTGTTGTAACAAATGATATTCCAGTCCAGACAACTCAAATTTCTCATCCTATGTCGATTTCAGTTACTGCAACCAAAACCGTGTTTCCCAGGGCAATTCAGCAAATTTCAATGAAAGTCAACAAATTCCACAGAAATGCGCTGTAAAAAACAATCTGAAATTTCATGTATCAGATGGATATACAAATTCTGAAACTTGTGATTGAAATCAAGTTCAATCATGAATTCATGAAATTTACTGCAAAATGTATCAAAATTCATATAAACATGCATGACAAATCATAATTCTGTAGGAGATATAAAATTGATTATGAAAAGTCAAAGGAGTTTTGAAAATTCATACAAAATTTACATGTTGATTGCTTCATATAAATTTATGTGAAATTCGGGAAGCATTCTTTCACAGCGTGTCTTAGATCTTATGGACTATTATTGAATATCACCGGAATTTTGTTACATTGGCTTTGAATTTTCCTAATCTCTAATGGAAAAAAAACAAATAGGCGGGAATTGAGTAAAGTCCAATGAAATTTTCCACCAGTTCTCTGTTTTTTTCCTTTACCAATCTGAAATCGAATTCTTGCGATTCAAAATCTTCGAATAATTCGTATACCAATTCCTAATGTTCGTTAACGAATTGAATCGAATCTTGGTGAATTCGATTCTATTCGATTTCGAACGATTCGCGCACCTCTACTTCATGGTATCACTCGATTCTGCAGTTCCGAATGTATTGGAGTGTATTCAAGAGATGTGAGCCTGAATAACCCAGTGATATTCGGAGAATTGTGAATCAAGGACGTGAAATCTTGAGGAATCATGAATTATGAAGCATTGTTGAAATTTGGGAACTTCAGAATACTTGCGCACTATCTGAACATCAACCCAATACCTGATTTTGTGCACATGTTCTTCTCATCTCTAACAGCACATCAACCGCTCCTGTTGGAATATTGACAATGACACTGTTCTTTTTTCATAATCCATTTCATTCAATGCATATATACTGGGTGATTCGGAATTGCCGTACATTCCTCTGAGAGCAGATTCTTCATGAAATTCTGAGAAGATTTTGGCCCGGAATATTCAGATCTGATCCTCAGATCCGGAGACATGAGCATGTTTAATTTTTTAAAAAATCCAAATACTTCGGAAGTACCATATTTTTGACTTTTTAATCCAACACCATTCTCCAAGTCAGATCACAGGATCCCCCTGGAAAGAAATCAATCTCATTCAGCTTATTTCGTGGTGGAGTCATAGCGATCTGGAGTTGTATTCTGATTGGCTGGAATGCGAGAAATTTCAAACCGCTATAATTCCACAACGGAGGAAGCTGAATGAAATTTATTTTTCCCCAGGGATACCCCGTCATCTGACTTACCGAATAGTGTTGGATTCAAAAGTCAGAAATATGGTACTTCCGAGGTATTTGGATTTTCCGAAAATCTGCTGTCGAAAAAGTGTACGGCAATTTCGAATCACCCAGTATGTATATACATTAAAGAAATCTCACAGTAGATTTTCAGACCCTGATTTCTACCCTTTCAGGAGATACGAGCTTTTCATGAAAGGAGACTTTTTCTTCAAATGCTCATAACTCTGTGGAAAAATGATCTTTCTCAATGGTTGTTCCGATAAATTTTTGTTTTTGAATGCAGTTTACAATGAAAAATTCGAAAATACTACCATGAACGTTATTGATGGGCGTTGTTAATTTTTTTCATTCCAATCTCATTTTTGTAGCTGAATGTATCAATAAATTTTTTGCAAAATTCTTCCATAGGAACTTCCATCAATTCTACGGCCTCCGATTACAATGCAATCACGAGTAAATTATTGGGTGTATGTGAATTTGATTGTGGAAAGGAAGAATTTTTTCTATTCATGAGAATTTTGTTCTTGTATGTGTCTCTCAACATTATTCAAATTCGAATCAGTCAATTACCTGATGAATACTGGAAGAAGAATTGGAAGATGTAATCCGTACACACATGAGTGAGAACAAAAAAATTCGAGGAAGGATAAGTATTGATTTGTTTTGACGTTTGTGGATTTTACATACGTTACTGTTTTTTGTGCTTGAGAACTTTTTTGTTCCCAGTGAACCATCTTTCTTTAGGATCACGCAATGTAATGTATGTGTGTCTGTAATTGTTTTCGCTTCTGAATAGCAAACATCAAGTTTCGTTTTCGCCATATCATATTCTTCTCCACCTGAAAACTTCACTTCAATAGCCTTCAAACCATTTGGCTTCGAAGCCCAGTTATATGATTCTTGAAGAGGTGTGATTTGTTGGTCGAATGGTATTAGGGGTGCACGAGGCTCGAGACCAGTCTCGGTATCGTTTCGATAATCGTCTTGATATCACGAGATGATACCGAGACGAAACTGTTGTATTTGGAGTCGAGACGATACCGGGACCGGATATTAGATACTTGGGAATATCATCGATATTGGGAGTGCAAAGAAGCACGAGACTAATATCGGTATCGTTTTGGAATTGACACGAAATTGAGAATAAAGATCTCATATTCGGACATATCATCAATAGCGTTGATTTTTTTCAATATGGAAATAATAGAAGAGAAGTATTTCAAAATGACACATGTGACAAAATTCCTCTTCAAACAGAGTCGTATATCTCTAAATTATAATATATGTATATGGTCTTATTTTGAAAGTTGCCTGGTGGAGAAATTTCACTGGGAGTCTCTGAAAATCTCAAAGACTTCCAGTGCAGTTCTTCAGAGGTGTTTATAGTTTTTCAAAGATGTTCATAGATATTCAGAGGAATTTTCAGTGTAAAAACACAGTGTTTTCAGATGTCAAGACTTATAGAAGAATCAATTATATATTCATATTGAATTTAAACTGCAATTAATTGATATCAATACAAAAATAATAGATCATTTGACCATTTATTCGGCTGTACACAATAATATCCCATAAGAATTGTGAATAATATTCCAGTAATATCATATGAATATTATCAGTTGTTAGTACAAATCCAACATAGGTTTTGAGGAGATACACGGAGAAAAAATATACTACTTTTTCTCCTCTTGCTTGCTAAACCAGAACCAGGAAGGTTTGTAAAATGGATTTTTACATAAAAATAAGGGCGATTACGAATCAATAACTGAATTGTAATATATGCTTCATAGAATTTCACGTTCAGCGTTCGAAACTTCAATCTTACACTGAGAGAAGAGCAATTTGGAGGTTCAGTGAATAATATTATATTCGATTGATAAATCTGAATATTACTGAACTTTCAGCAATTTTTCATGAAATTTCGAGAAACATTACTGAAATTTCGCTTCACATTACTCACTGTTCTACAATTATTATTATACAATACAATATTCACGATCAAAGTCGCTGTGTATTATTCAATTACTAAATGTTCAGGAATTGAGTGACACACAGCGAATTTGGTCGTGAATATTGTATTATATAATAACGATTGTACAACACTGAGTGATGTTGTTACGTCAAAACCTTTTATATAGATTATCTGAAACAGACAGCAGTTATTAGGAATTGCCAAATCGAAGTTTGACAACCCCTTTGTTACCCCACTTTAGTTAGTTAGACTAAACAAGGACTGGGGAAAGGATACTTAAATGAAACTGTTTGACTCGTTTGAAATATAGTTACAAAATTTAATTTATTATGACTTGTGTCAGTGTTCTATTACAATGAGGTTTAATATTTCACTCTGTATATTGATATTAATATTTATAATTACAAACTTCAAATTAATTATATAGGTCAATTTTGAAGATTTACATTTTGAGCAGGAACTAGATTCATATAATTCCTTGCATGGAGGAAGAGGTTGAACGTCCCAATTTTCTCCTTCTACAAATAAATCCCCTCTAATTTCCAATGGAGCTGAATATAGTTTCAAATTATTTAGTTCTTCATTCAATTTCATCAGGGATTCTTCGTAGGTGGACAGGTTATTGAGGAATCGTTTTCTCTTCCTTCCTGCAGGTGGAATTCTATTTTCCCTAAAGTCCCTATGATGAGTTTTTATCCTGTTCTTTGTTCCCCGGATTCTATCTTCTAGATATTTTATCTTATCATGTATCTTGGTTTCCATTTTTATAAACCCCGCGAGTACCTTAGCAACTCGCTTCACGTTCTGTTGTGATTCGTTGGAACTGCTAGTGATCCTGGCTGTTTGTAGCACAGGATCGCAGTTACCGCCTGTTGTCGAAGAAAGAAATGCAGCTCCGATGGTTCTTTCTTCCGCGTAGTTGAAATAGCCCGTGCTTGAATTGTTGAAATTTTTTCTCCTTTGGAATTTTGATTTGTGCTCAGACTTCGTTCAATCCTGTTCAAGCACTAGTTGAAATACCACTCGTTGATGGTCGCGATGAGCAGCAATCCAAGCTTGCTCGTTGAGCGATGAGCAGCAATTCAGCCTTGCTCGTTGAGATTTTCCCTCCTTTGGAAATTTGATTTGTGCTTGAATTTCGTTCAATCCTGTTCAAGCACTAGTTCAAATACCACTCGTTGATGGTAGCGATGAGCAGCAATCCAAGCTTGCTCGTTGAGCGATGAGCAGCAATCCAGCCTTGCTCGTTGAGATTTTTCCTCCTTTGGAAATTTGATTTGTGCTTGAACTTCGTTCAATCCTGTTCAAGCACTAGTTCAAATACCACTCGTTGATGGTAGCGATGAGCAACAATCCACGCTTGCTCGTTGAGATTTTTGAATAATTCGTGCTTGAACTCCGTTCAATCCTGTTCAAGCACTTATCAAAATTCGGCCGTTGATTGTAGAGTCCTTAAAAGGACTATTGATATTCCAGCGATGAAAAATTGCTTGTTAAAGCTTGATCCTGCGTTGTCTTGAAGGTGTGAAATCCTGAAACGGACTGTTGATGTTCCAACGTTGAAGATTCAGTTGTTGACAAGAGCGAAGTGTCTTGTGAAGTGTAGTGGAGTGAAGTGTGTCAGCTGAGGAAATGTCGCGATATTTATACACGCGAATCCTCTTGCCGAGCGCCGTGATTGGCTAGAGGTTCCCTGGAAGGGTTTTTCAAACTCTAGACCAATGAGAAATCCAGGTTTCTGCTCTCGACGGTTGCCGACGATTCAAACTTAGCGGTATACGCGAGCGCCGCCTGTCGGGGAAGTCGCGAGTTAACGCACTTCTCGCTCGACTCTCGCTCGGAGGTGACGGGTTCCCTCTTCGTCGTCTCCATATCCATAATGTTTCAATATTACAAATCAAAGGTCGTTTTAACCAGTATATTTACATCTACCTCTTATCTTTGGAGTCAAATGCCTAAGATTATTTTTGCATATCCCAATATCATAATATTTATACAAAAAACAGAATATAGTTCCTAAATTCAAGACGCTTACAGCACACAAGTCCCTTTTGAGTTTGCGGAGAATTCAGAGTAAGGAATACTCATGGAATGTATTTCTATGAATTCATGAAGTATTCCAAATGAAACACACAGAGTGTCAAAAGAATTCCTGAGAAGTTCTTAATGAATACATGTGAGAGCTCTTGAAATACACACAGAAAATGCCTGAAGTATTCGTAAAGACTACTCGTCATGACAGTGAACATGAATCCCCATGGAAATTCAAAATGTAGACCTGTTCTGCTCAAAGAAGATTCACAACGAATACCATGAACTTCGATCAACAAGAATTCAATCAGAGTCTTGTTGAATTTGCAAACGTTTTTAGAACAAAGTAATGTCCAAGATACAATCGATAGTATATTTTCTGTTATAAATTTGTTGAATAGATGCGTGTACGAGATTTGGAGAGTGTTTAATGAAGTGAAATGAATTATGCAATGTAATAATCAGTGAGTAATTCATTTCAGTGCAAGAAACATATAATATGTGAGAATAAATGACATATCATATGATTTTAAGGTTGAAGTTTGTATACAACGAAGTGATGTGACTTTGAAGAAAAGAAGTGTGTGGAGATTCATGAATTGTTCGTGGATAATGAAGTGAATCATTGATTATCTCAAAATATGTGAATATTCGCTGTAAAAATGCATTCATACAAACGAACTTTCGTGTATGGAAAGCTAATCGATTGTATCGAGTGTGGGGAATCCCTCATAGAAAACGATGGAAAAAACTCTGTGATTTCCATCCTCTTCGATAAGAAACTTGTAAAAGAATTGATATTTAATTACAAATCTCATTCAATCAAAGAGCTCACACAAAAAGTGTGGCATTCAAATGGTACTCTCCAAAAACAGTTTGAGGACCAATTATGCTGTAATGTAAAATTGATAACTACATTCAACTCGCATAATTCAAATAAACTTTGTTGTTTTTTTTGTTTTTTTCAAAAAAATCTTCCTTGTAAAAAATGAACGATTCATTATTGAACAAAAAAAAAATTGTTCAACAATACGATGACGATGATTCTCTTTTCAAATTTATTCAGATTGGCGACACAATTCTTCGCACAAATGCCCAAATGTCTACACTCAATGGCCTTTTATCGCAGGGGCAATAAAGGGTGCGCCTCCGTTCCAGTAAGGAGGTCATACACGAGGGTAAGGAGAGGGTTCTCGGTTTTTTCCAATCTCTTGGAAAAAACGGTACTCTTGAATGAGCTTGGAGGCGCCGAACCAGTTTGTTTCCGTTACCTACGTAGCATAGGTGTCGGTAAGTGTGTACGTCACTCTCTCAACGCTCGATGAACCATTTTATATAATTGGCATAGTTGGGCCCTATGCCGCGAATCATTTCGTGCGCGTGTGTTTATGCTATACAGCACTCGTGAACGTTAGGCGGAAAATTTGAAAAAATTTGCGTCTACGTTACACGTCCCCCCTTTTTTGACAAAAACTCATAGATTTTCTGGCAAAAAGACAAAATGAAGAGGGTCGTGGTGAATAATGAGATCTTAACCTAATTAGAATTACTTGTATACACAGGGTGGGGCATTTAAAGTGTCGCGGGCGTTTTTTCCAAAAATAAAGTGAGATACGAGAAAATTTTCCGTACAAAAGTTGTAGGGTACCGAGGGGGACATCCGATGGTGGCCTTGGCTTTGACCTCAAATCTCATCTTCAAGGGCATTCTGAGATCGACTCTTGTTTTTTGAATAGCATCTCATATTTTTCACTGCAGATTTGGATTCTAGGTCAAAAACCAAGAAACTTTTGTCTGAACCATTTTCCTGAAATCCGCAAAAATGGCGCTCTAATCGATATTGTTCCATTTTGAATCTGACTTTCGAATAACCCGAAAACGAAGGGTCTTGCGAAAGAATGTTTCGTACAAAAGTTGTCAATACACAACACATCTCAATCGTCTACATTACCACCATTCAGACCTCACGCGATGTAAACAAACGACGGGGTTCAGTGAAAATTCATGATTTTGAAAGTCAGTTTGTCAGTTACATTTGATTATTACTTGGTTTATGACAAATTGAAAATCATGGATATCCGATATACGGTTTCTGGGAAGATCGATATGATCTACATTTACGGTGAAGTGCATAAGAACCCCAGACAAGCATATGACTTGTATGCAGAACGATTTCCTGGAAGAACAACGCAATCCATTAGGTATTTTCAACGCATTACAAAATTATTCTCAGAAACGGGAAGTGTTACAAGGGAAAAACGACATCGAATGAGAACTGTTAGCGGAGAAAATGCGGAAGTTAATGTACTAGCTGCAGTAGCCAATAATCCACACGTGAGCTCTCGTGAAATTGAACTCCATTCGGGAATTTCTCGAAGAAGTGTTCTTCGAATACTGAAACGTCACAAATTCCATCCGTATCACATTTGTTTGCATCAAGACCTTCACGGTAATGATTTCGAAAATCGTGTACAGTTTTGTCGATGGGGTACAGCGCAAATGCACAATAACAACTCCATCAACATATTATTTTCTGATGAGTCGACGTTCACCAATCATGGTCAAGTAAATCGACATAATATGCATTACTGGGCGACAGAAAATCCAAGATGGTTACGTCAAGTAGAGCATCAAAGACAATGGGCTGTGAATGTTTGGTGTGGTATTTTTCGATCTCGAGTAATTGGACCGTACTTCATTGCAGATACGCTAAATGGAGAGGAGTACAGACATTTCTTAGATCAAGTACTTCCAACATTGCTTGAAGACATACCTATTCAGGAACGATTGAATATGTGGTATCAACACGATGGTTGTCCATCCCATTATGCAGTCACAGCTCGAGAAATATTGGACAGAGATTATCCTGGACGATGGATAGGACGTCGTGGACCAGTTCATTGGCCTGCCCGTTCTCCGGATCCTACTTCTCCAGATTTTTTTTTATGGGGATACATAAAAGATACAGTTTATCAACAAGCACCGACTACACCTGAGAATATGCGTCAACGAATCATCAATGCATGCGCGAGCATCAATGAAGATATTTCAGCACGAGTTCAGCAATCTTTTGTAAAACGTTTTGAAATGTGTATTGAAGTCGAAGGCCATCATTTTGAGCATCTACTGCATTAAAATTATCCAAGTGATGTAGACGATTGAAATGTGTTGTGTTTTGTCTGTTATACCCCATCACCTCCGTTTCAGTTCAAGGGGTCCCCCTTGAATCAGACAACTTTTGTCCGAAACATTCTCCTCCAAGACCCTTCATTTTCGAGTTATTCTCATGTCAGATTCAGTATGGAACAATATCGATTAGAGCGCCATCTTTGCGGATTTCAGGAGAATGGTTCAGACAAAAGTTTCCTGGTTTTTTACCTAGAATCCAAATCTGCAGTAAAAAATATGAGATGCTATTTAAAAAACAAGAGTTGACCTCAGAATGCCCTTGAAGATGAGATTTGAGGTCAAAGCCAAGGCCACCACCGGATGTCCCCCTCGATACCCTACAATTTTTGTCCGAGAAATTTTCCCGTATCTCGTTTTATTTTTGGAAAAAACGCCCGCGACACTTTAAATGCCCCACCCTGTATATAGGCGTATATAAGTGAATAGTTTATACATTTGAACCATAAGGGCGTTTCGTAGCATTAGGAATCAAATCTGGATTTGTTCGGTCTTCTTCAATCTCTTGGATGGGATATAGTTGTCCTCCGTTGCCATAATTGTTGTCCTGGTTCTTCTGGGTTCTGATTGTGTCAGCGGATCTTTCCTTTTCCAGTTGGTTACGCTTATTCAGATGTAACAAGAGATTTGTAGCAGAGTCCCATAACGCTACTATCAGGTATGGCGACCATCCATAGACTGTGTGTAATGCAAACACATGTATAACGGTGTTGATTATCATTTTCAAAATTTTCATTGTAATAATTAGTCCTAAAATCCCAGCACTGAAAGTTCCAAATGTATTGAAACCAATCCAGAGTTTATTCCAGGTTGAAGCGGCGATGTGCTTAAGTGTTTTTTCATCCAGTATGGCGTTCCAACTCAGTCCATGTGAATCGGTGGATTCTCCGGTTGCAGCACGAATCATATTATTCACAATTGATGGTTGATCAAAAGGAGACATAATATACTTGTTAAGTCTTTCAATGTCGTCCTCAGAGTAAATTCCCTGCTTCGCCAGGTTTTTCAGGGCTTTTGTAAATCCAGGTCGGCGTTGTAAGAGGTTTAATGATGTAGGGTTCGATAGTTTCTGTCAAGAATGGTAAAAGCTTATACCAGACTCCTTCTATCTCATACATCGGTGGAATTAAATTGTTACATGGAATTTCCGTTCCCCGTGTTTTTAATATGTGCGTCTTTGGCATCATGAAATAGTTGTCTTCACCTTTCTTCACGGGTAGTCCCTGGTAGCATCGTGTGGTTGAAGTGATTTTTACTTCCACAGGCACGCATTTGATCAGTCTAATCACTTCGCCAGTGATAATCGCGGTTTTCTGAAAGTTGAAAGCGAACTCCTCTGGTCTTATCAGTGCTGAGGTTTGAGCATTCAGCAAAATTTCTCGTTCCAATCTGCATCTTTGTAGCATGACATCTTTGTATGAACCGTTGATTTGTGTCCGAATATATTTTTCCACGTATACGAACTTGCTATTGACGTACGTGAACAAATCTAAATTTTGAGTGTCCATGGGCTTCGGGCGTGAGAAAAAGCTCTCCCGTCTTCCCTCCAAGATGAAAAGTTTAGGGTGCTGTGTTTTTATAATTTGATATCCGCACAACGATTGAGATCTTTCCGCGGTTGGAGGAAAGGTGATGTCGTCGGTCTTTACAGTGTAGATCGTTTCCGGATAATTTTGAGAAAGATCTTGTAATTTCGTGGAAAATCCTTCATAGAGTACTCCATATTTGTTGAATTTACAAATTTCCTGAGGTTTGCCATCCCAATAGGTGTATCCTCCGGTAACATCCATGCACTATCCAGTATTTAATGTACATTGGGTTCCAGATTGTAGATATAATTTGTTCTTCTCTACATCGGTTCGGGCGTAATAATCCATCAGAGTGACTTCGATTGATCCTTGGACCACAACACCATTCCAGTTCCCATATGGATCACTATATTGGGTCCTATCACAGTCCACATCAGAGTCAATTTCTCCTGCTAATGTTAATGTGAAAGTTGAAGTTGCATTTATTTTAATCCCATCTATGACGTTGGATCCTATGAGTAAACGTCCGGTTTCATGCAGACGCTTGCAGTTGTCTCTGGTAGTTTCCTGGATATACTCTGCTACTCCTTTTGATACAGCTCCGGTGTGAGAAAACATCCCGCAATGGTGAATTTCCCGGAAAATTTCTACTTTACATAATTGTACATGCGCTGATCCGAAATCCATGCGTTGCAGTAATTGGATGTAAGTTGTGGTTTCATTTACTATAGGTTCCGGTATATTACAATCACCTATCTTGTTCAGGATGATGGTAGTGATGTTTGCATTCGACGCTGCACCATCATAACCTAATAATCCATCAGTTCCAGAGGGTAGAAAGATGAGAAGTCCAATCCGAAAAATCGTCGGATAACACATGGTCACTACAAAATTCGAATTTACTAATAATTGTTTGACATTTTGAACTTACATCTGATCTATATTTATTCCCCCTTTTTTTTTTTTTCACAGAGTTTCATCGTTCATGAAAGTGTATTATTTTGAATGTGAATTATCAGATTTTTTAAAAATTTCTCATATACCCTGATGAACGATGGGGTTATGAACCTTTTTATTTTCTTATATTTAAGGTGTGTTGTGAATTTAATCAATGTGTATATGTATCCTACTCTGAAGGGTGTGCACATGCTCCACAAAAATTGAAATTTGTTTCTGGGCACGGGATTTTTCTCAAATCTTCTCCACAGTTACGACAAAATTTAATTTTTGGTTTAATGGGCATTGACATTGATCGGAGAGATGAGTATACGTTAGAATTTAACCTCTTTCCCCTTTTTCCTACGTTTTCACGTTGATAGACTGGCACGGGTTTCGAGCTGGGTCTTTTCAAGGTGGAATATGGTCTCTTTAAGGTTTTAAATTCAATTTCTCTTTTGATTGGCAACTCTAATTCTTCCTGAGTGGTGCTGTCAATACTTTCAGTAAAACTGTTTTCTAAAACATTGTTGGTTTCCGACGAGGAATTCTTCTTGATGACAAATTCCAAAAGATTTCGCCTAAATCTCCATTCATTTATATTTTTTCCATGTACACATTTAGAACAGAAATCATGAGGGTCCATACCAATATTGATGGCTTGTTTTTGGAGTCTACTGGGTTTGACGTGGACTAAATTGAAACAAGTTATCGAGTTGAACCTTCTTTTGTCTATTCCTTCAATGAAAGTTCCGTCAAAAATCAACCTGTCATCAATATGCATATTCACTGGTCCCATGCTTAAGTTATCTTCTATGGAGGCATTTTCCGGGTTGAAGAATTTATTACGAACTTCAGGTGGAACGATGGGTCCCGATGGTTTAAACTTCCTTAAAAAATTTTCAATGGATGTTCTCTTTTTAAATCGAAATTCCACTTTTGCGACTGCTAGTACTTTCTGACGAATATCCCATTCAATCGGATCCCAAAGTTCTACGCATTCAGTGCAAAAATCTCGGGGATTTAAATTGTTTCCACAGGCAATTATTTGAAGTTCTGAGTGTTCGTGATTATTAGGTTTACAAGTGACTTCGTTGAATTTAATATTTTCATAGCCTCTGATATGGATTCCTTTCCAGATGAATCCCTCTCCAAAGGTGTTCCGGAATCTCCTTTCCCTCTCTTCCTTGGTTTGATTCACAGGATTCCTCATCATGAATACCGACAATGGATCAGTTTTATTTAAGGTTGATATTTTAACAAATCGCTTTGTTTCTATGTGGTGACTACGATCCTTAGCAAGATTGAAAACTTCCTTACGAAAGTACCATTCAAGCGTATCGACTTTACATATGCATTCGACACAAAAATCTTCTAGGCGTAATTCGTACCTATCTGCGCTATTTTGGGTTGAAATCAATTCTAAGTGTTCATGAGTATTTTCACAGTTTAAAGGAGTAAATTCTCTCCCGTCTAATCCCACAATATACCCATTTCTCCATACAAATCTTTCACAGAATTTAGTTAAAGGTCGAGTACTAAGATCGTCATTTAATGATGAAATTTCATTTGAGGGTTGTTCGGGTGGAATTCCATCATTGAGATGAACTTCTTCGTCTTCAAAAATTGATCTACCCAGATTTTTGGGTAGTGCCCAATTATCCTCAGGATCATACTCTTCAATATTTGAGTTTTATGGTGATGCAACATTTCTCAAAAAGTAAGATGGAGATATTAAGGGTTTTCCGAATTTTTCTTCTTCTTCATTGTTAACGATGATCTTATATACTCTAGGAATGGTTCCCGTAAAAAATTTTCTATCCTTTCCTCCAGGGTTACTGGTTTCCAGGGTAGGTACAAATTTTGAAGTTGAAACTTCGTTTGGTCCTATACAGCATGATGCAATTTGCTCATTGCTACCAGAATAGGCTGCTTCTTCGGCGGGTCTCGCGATAGCAGGTTTTGGATGATTTTTATCCATCATTGGGTCCTCAATGCGGATTTAGGGTATATATATATGTGTGTATATATGTATATGTGTTATCTGCAAAGGAAAAAATTATGACTAAAATTAATAAAAGAAAAGAATTTCTCAGTGTTTCTCTCTCTTCTTTCTCTTTTCCGGTAGTATAATGTATATATGTATATATATGTATACATATACATTTTACAAAAAAATTTGTGGAAATTCTTAGTGTCTTTATTCCCTAAATTTGTACCTCCTTAAGTGGAATTAGTCTATCTATTGAAATTATTTTTTCCTTTTTTCCAATTTGAATTTTGATACTTTTTTCATCTATCATCCCTGAAATCTTATAAGGGCCTTCATTTGAATTATCTAATTTCCCAAATTTCATACCCTTTTTTAAAAGCACTGAATCTCCTGCTCTAAATTTTACCCTTCTTGTACCTAAATCATAGTAATTTTTTGAACGATTTTTAGCTATTTTTAAATTTTCCTCAGCTTCTTTCTGAAAACTGTCTAATCGGGACATTAATTTAATTAAATACTCATCATAGGTTCTAAGTTGCTCATAGGATGGCAATGGACTGCAAGAGGGTAAAATGGGAGTTTTTCCGAAAATTAACTCATAGGGAGTTCTTCTGGTTGCTTCGTGCAGACTAGTATTATAAGAGAACATTGCAAGTTCTACCCATTGATCCCATTCCGAGTCCCTAGACACATATTGTCTGAGGTACTCAGCCAGTACGGCATGAGACCTTTCTAAAGAACCATTAGTTTGGGGATGAAATGCAGTGGTTTTTAACTGTCGGATATTTAGTCGTTCAGTTAAGGTTTGCATGAATTTAGATATGAAATTAGTTCCCTGATCGGTCAGTATTATTTTTGGTGCTCCATAGATGCTCATGAATTGTTTTAAGAATGCATTTGCAATTGACGATGCAGTTGCATTTTTTAATATTGCTCCTGTACAATGTTTGGTCAATAAACATTGCATTGTGAGAATATATCTGTTGCCTTCTTGGGTCGGAGGAAACGGTCCCACAATATCTAAAGCAATCTTCTCAAATGCATAACCGGGTGTATCGGTTATTACCATTGGTTGTTTATTTCTTGTTCTTACTATTTTCTTCAATTTACAAGGAAGGCATCCAGAAATGTAATTTTGTACATCTTCCTTGATGTAATCCCAATAGTAATTCAGTCTTAGTCGATTGAATGTTTTAGTCACTCCCTGATGTCCTCCTATTGAAGAGACATGGGCTTCTTCTATCAATCCTTGCCTTTCAGATATTTCTGGAATTTGTACTATTCCAAGGCAGAACGTAACTCTTATGGGAATATGACAAAATTCTTTATTGAATTCATTGACTATTCTTTCCCATTCAATCCCATTGGAAAATTCGATTCTTGGTATACTGCAACTACTCATTTCCTTCAAACGCATGGTTAATTTTAATTCTCGTATGGCGTTTTGTAGATGCATCATTCTCTCTCTTGGCGTGGAATTCCTATCTGATGGTTCGATGCAAAGACCGAAATACCATCGAGTTCCCTTTTTTACTGCTGACATTCTTCCCAAATCCATTTGTCCAAAACAGTCTATGTCCATTTTTTCGGAAAATTTTTTGGTGATATTTTCGAAAGGTTTCCCTTGATTGTTCACGAAAAATACATAGTTATCCTTTTTTAGCTCTAATGGATCCCTGGATTCGTAAATATTCGATCCGAGAATGAGTTTATTCAAATCTTTATATAAATTTTCAAATGTTTCCGCTTCATCCGAATCTTCATTATCCGAATTTTTATCAGGATCTTCATGTGAAAATGAGTCCTGTTCATCTGTTTCGTTGTGACTTTCTATTATGTCTTTATTTTGATCATTGAAAATTGATTCTCCTCCAAAATCGTGCTTTGAGTTTTCAATTTCATATCCATACTGATCATCCTCATAATTTTCATCGGGTATATGATAATCATCTATGATTTCTTCATGATTCTGATTGTTTCACCCATTATCTTCTGTGCTCAGTGGATTTCGGCCATTATTGAATTTTTCGACAAATTCATCTACATCTTTGATAGATTTTTCTGCAATTATTTTATTTTTCTTTCTTACTTCGTCTCGATATTGTTGCCCTTCTTTTGTAAGTTTCGGAATCCTGGTTCAACGTCTAGGTTGGATGTTATAGAGCGCCTCAACGTCCTGAAGAGTTTCTTCATTACCAAGTTGTTCTTTGATCCTGGTGGTTCTTGGGTTTTCATCAGTTATCGGAGGATTCCGGGAAAGAGCGTCTGCATTTACGTTCATTTTCCTCGCTTTGTGTATGATATCGAAATCATATTCTTCTAATTTGAGTCTCCACCGGGTCAGACGAGGAGTTGGGTCTTTTGCTGTTCTCATCCAGACCAAGGGTTTATGGTCCGTCACAATTGTGAATTTCCTTCCGTACAGATACGGCCGAAATTGAGATACACTGTATAATATTGCAAGTGCCTCTTTTTCATACGTGCTGTATTTCATTTCCGTTTGATTTAACAATCTTGATACATAAGCACAAGGCTGATCCTTTCTAACTGGTCCTTGGCTCAGAATCCCAGCGATGGCGTAACCGCTTGCATCTGTGGTTAACAGGAAGGGTTTATTGAAATCAGGATATTGAAGTACTGGTTTCTCACATAAACAATCTTTCAATGTTTCGAAAGCTTCTTGTTGTTCTTGATTCCATTCGAATGGAACATCCTTCATCAATAGCTTCGTCAAAGGTTTGGAGATTTTTGAGAAATTGTGAATGAACCGACGGTAATATCCAGCTAGTCCCAGGAATTGTTTAATATTTTTGGGATTCTTGGGAATAGGGAATTTCCGTACAGCTTCTATTTTCTTTGGATCTGGCTTCAATCCTCCATCCGAGATTATATGTCCGAGGTATCAAACTTCTCGACATAAAAACTCGCATTTGTCAGGTTGCAATTTGAGGTTAGCTTCTCTGAGCCGTGCTATCAGATTCAAATACTTTTTCCGATGTTCACTCAAAGTCTTCGCGTAAATAACAACGTCGTCTAGATAAACAAACAACTCTATACCTTGAAGTCCAGTTAGTACAATGTCCATAAGATGTTGAAAGGTTGCAGGTGCATTCTTCAACCCAAATGCCGTTTCATGTTTATCTTTGTCACTCATTTTGACTTGGTGAAATCCGGAAGCAAGGTCGAATGTGCTAAAATATTTCGCATCCCCCAGCTGGTCCAGGATTTCAGTGATATTAGGTGAGGGATAAGCATTTCCCACAGTTTTTTCATTAGGAGCTCGGAAGTCCAACACGAGTCTCCATCTTTTATTTCTATGACTGTCCGCCTTTTTTGGGACAATCCACACAGGAGTGTTATATGGTGATTGTGAGGGTTGTATGATATTATTATCCAACATTTC
This sequence comes from Gonatopus flavifemur, assembly GCA_018340375.1. Classification (NCBI taxonomy): domain Eukaryota; kingdom Metazoa; phylum Arthropoda; class Insecta; order Hymenoptera; family Dryinidae; genus Gonatopus; species Gonatopus flavifemur. The sequence goes on from JAFFJZ010000034.1 coordinate 2,148,954, forward strand.
GTTGACTTGTCTCACTATCTCTTCTTTCAAGTTCGGAGGAAACCTATATTGTTTGGTGTAGATAGGTTTATCATCAGTGGTTGGAATTTGATGAGTTAACATATTAGTATGCGTGAGTTGATCTCCAGGAATATGAAATCTGTCTAAACTGTTTTTGATTAAAATTTCGACTTCTTCTTTTTCCTGTTGATCAAGATGATCTAATCTGAATAGTTTTTTGGTTTCTTCGAATCGTTCAACTTCTTCTTCACTCAATTCCATGGTGTTATTGGAAATTTTATAAAGGTTCCTTCTCTTCCGATTCGTAATCCGCGTTTTCGTTGGTTTGTTTGAATTTGAATCTATTTTCACAATTTCTTCCAGTTTGAGTACTGGTATGGATACTTTTATTTCTTCATTGGTAGTGTTAACTACTGGCATATATGTATAGCCGTTATAATTTCTCACCATAGCATTTCCCATATATACGCCATTAGTTATGGTTATGGGTGGTATATGACCTTCTTCTAGATTCGTTTTTTCAATTTGTATTTTCACGACTTGACGTGTTCGAGATGGAATCGTATAGATTTTTGATTCTTGAAGAAAGGGTATTTTTGAGGTTTTTAATTCTAGGCAATTTTCTTCCCAATTAATTTTTGCCCTTTGTTCGGATAAAAATGTTATTCCTATTATCCTATCTTATTTTATAGGGAAATCATCAGGTACTACATGAAACATAGTTTCATATCCAACGAAATTCATACTGAATTTTCCCATGGTTGGAACGGTTTCTGGAGAAATTCCGGACAGATATAATATTTCATCAGTGTTGATGGGTATATAGTCCTTGATAATGCTGTATTTGATTAAGCAATTTCCTGCTCCTGAATCCAATAGGAAGGTAACTGTCCGACTTCCATAATTCACCTTGATGGCAGGAGAGTGGAGTTCTGAGCCTAATTTTATTTCGGTGCTTCCATGATGTCGTCTTGGTGGACCATGGCATGATGAATGCCTTGATTCGGGCATGATGATTCTCGACTCCGTAGAGTAGTTTGATTTTGAGATTCTGCCTCCCTCCGCGGGAGGCTCTGGGAGTTTCCCGAGCTCCGTATATTTCGAGCATCTCTCCGTACTCTACAGTCCTCAAGAGTATGAGAAGTACCTTTACAAAAGGTGCAATATTTTCCATTATTGTTTCTGGGTTTCAATTGATAACAGGTATCCGCAGAATGACCCAATTTTTTACAAAATTGGCACTGAGTATTCAATTTTGGATTACGGATAGTAACTTCTGGACAGCGGTCTGCCTCATGTCCACTCCTCTTGCATAATTGGCACATCACAGGGATCCTACATTCCCTAGCCAAATGTCCGAATCGATTGCATTTCGGAAAGGGTCGGTTTACCGGACAGCGATCAGAGGTGTGGTCCATTGAATTGCATTTAAGGCATCCTCTTGGCTGCATGGTTCTGATCGGCGCATAATATCGGCATTCATCGGCTTGATGTCCGATTTTTTTACAAATCTGGCAGGTGTCCGAATTTCTTTCGAACGGGTCCCTGCATTCTCGAGCTGTATGGCCGCGTTTGTGACAATTGGTGCATTTTGTAAGATCTCGGCTTCTGCAAATATTAGCCTCATGTCCGGATCTTTTGCAAATCTGACATTTAGGCCTGTCATTGTCATTGGATTTTTTGTATTTATAACAATCGACAGCTATATGTCCGTCACGGTTGCAAATTTGGCATCGATTTGTTGTTTTAGATTCTTCTTTGTCCAGTATCGGACAGTCAGTTGATTCATGTCCGAATTTATCACATAAGATACATTTTTCTCTCTTGAGTGATAAATTTCTCAATTGTTTTTGCACGGTTAGTTCCTTTTCTATTGTAATGGCTTCTGGTCCAGCGATGTTCAAGTCATTTTTTTCCTCCATTTGATTGAAAATTTCTTGTTTCAAACCTCGTACGGAGGATCTGCACACCGCTTGTTCAAATTCAGTGCGTTTGGCTTCAGTGATAGCGTTATCATTCTCATTTTTATGGGCTTCTATTATTCCAGTGCCCAGTTTCCTTGTTCTACTAAAATAGGTAGCAGCATCCTCATGGGTTAATTGGCATGAGGTACCAAGTTTTCCAATGAGGTCTATAGAAGATTCTCGTGTAGCATAAATTCCTCTTAATGCAGTTATTGATTGTGCAACAGTTCCGGAATTTGAGCTACGAGCAATATGTAGTGCTCCATCTCTTAATTTCGAGCGTATGATTGTAGTAAAATTTCTCTCTATAGCAGGATCGATAAGTAATCTTGCATCAGCACAGGCTGCTGCAAATTCATTAAAACTGGTGCCATCGCGAGTCCCTGAAAACACGGGAATCAATAATATCGCGTCTTGGACTTTGACGAAATTATTAGCCATTTTGCGTGTAGTTTTTATGATTTTTCGTGGTTTAATAGAAGTTTTCTCCACTTGATTTTTCCTAATTTTAGTCGACTTCAGTGATGATTTTACGACCTTCCCTGGGTTGATAGGAATCCTTTTGATTTTGTTACTTCTGATTTTAATTGAGGAAATTTTGCCTCCATCGATTTTAATAGTTTTATCAGTTTCTTCAAGAGGAGTACTGGTTACAAATGAATTTCCTACTTTCGATGATTCTTCTTCGGTTTGCTTTGATGACTCTTCCTTAACGGCGATAAAAGTATTCTCTAAAGTACTTTCGTCATTGTCTTTTTCTTGTTCTCTTTTATTTCCAGAATTTTTCCTTTTAGGCGGATGTTCAAGTTTTGATTTTGATGCGAAGGGATTTTCAATAGTTGTATAATCGAGATCTCCCGTATTCTTTTTTGTTGAGTCTGGATTTTTATCCTTATTTTCCAATTCCTCGTCCAATTTCTTCTGTTGGCTGCGTGTTGTTACGCCAGACATTTACTCAAAATTTCATAGAGTTTGAAGGGTATATGCGTTGATTATAAGTCGTTTAACTGTTCAACTTTGTCAATTGATTATCAGATTATTCAATTCAATTAACGTTTATTCATCCACGATAATGTGATTTACGGATAAGAATCGATATTATTGATTATTATTTGTTTGTTGATAACAATGATTGCTTATAACAATTAGTTAGTTGATGATGTTAATGTTCATTCGATTGGTCGCGTTTAGTTATCATAAAGATTTTCTTCATTAGTATCTTTATTTTAAAAATTGTTCATTCAATAATTTAACAAGGTATGCTTTGTTCTTCCTTTCCGGGCTGAAATATGTTATCCTTGCTTGTTCATTTGATAATTTGTATTTTTTTTTTTTTTTAATAACAAGAATTTGTTAGTGCAATGAAAATTTGTTTCATTAATGTTGAGAAAGAATAAGTGAACTTTTTATCAACTGCATCATTCAGAGGATATACTCTTTGGTTATATCATGATGTGCATTCAAGATTATATTTGAATTTGTACGCAGTAAGCTAGATTGACTCTTTGGTTTTTATCATAGTTTGCGTCCGGAAACATAGGTATACATCATTCAGAGGGTCCCCCCTTTGGTTATACCGTTATGTGTATCTGAAATATTCTTTCTCAACATATACGAGGGTGGATTGATAAGTTTCCGGCCTGACCAAGAGATGGCGCCACTAGGCCTACCTTGAGGTGGCGTTCTATAGTACCATCCTTAGATAGCTTGTAGCTATAGTTTCAGTCCGATCGCAATGTTAGTTTAGTTTTGAGAGCACGCTGACCAAGACGCGTCTGTGTTTTTCGTAAAAATGGAAAAGCTGGAAAATCGTGCTGTCAACAAATACTTTTATTGAAAGGGAATAACGCCGAAGGGAATTAAAGAAGAGATGGACTCAACACTGGGGACATCCTCCCCATCATATTCAACCGTTAAGCAGTGGGTTTCCGAGTTTAAAAAGGGTCGTGTGAGCACCTCTGATGAGCCTCGCTCAGGACGCCCCATTGAGGTCACAACTCCAGATATGATCGAAGAAATCCATCAAATAGTGCTGAAAGATCGCAGATTAAAAGTTCGTGAGATAGCTGAGACCTGTAAGATGTCATATGAACGTGTACAAAATATTTTGCACCAACATTTGTATATGGAAAAGCTCTGTGCAAGATGGGTGCCGCGTTTGCTAACAGTCGACCAAAAATTGATTCGGAAGAACATTTCTACCGCCAATTTGGCGTCGTATAAGCGTAATCCAAGCGAATTCTTGCGTCGATTCGTAACCGTTGACGAAACGTGGGTCCACCACTACACTCCTGAAACCAAAGAACAGTCTAAACAGTGGATTGGACCAGGGGAACCAACTCCAAAGAAGGCAAAAACAATTTTTTCGGCGAACAAGGTTATGGCTACTGTTTTTTGGGATGCAAGAGGTATTGTATACATTGATTACCTTGAAAAGGGTAAAACTATCACTGGTCAATACTACGCAGACTTATTGCAACGTTTGAGCCACGAAGTGAAAATTAAACGACCTCATCTGGCGAAGAAAAAAATCTTGTTTCATCACGATAACGCACCAGCGCACACCTCAATCGTTGCGATGGCTAGAATCAACGATCTGAGGTTTGAATTAATGCCGCACCCTCCCTACTCTCCAGACCTAGCCCCGAGTGACTATTATCTGTTTCCTAACCTCAAAAAATGGCTTGGCGGTAAGAGATTTGCGGACAATGAAGAAGTAATCGAAGCTGTAAATGGGTATTTTGAGGAGCTTGACGAATCAGTCTATAGAGATGGCATGACTAGACTAGAACACCGCTATGAGAGATGTATCAGCCTTGGAGGAGATTATGTTGAGAAATAAAAAAAAAAAAATTCTTAAAAACGTTGTCTTTCTTGGTCAGGCCGGAAACTTATCAATCCACCCTCGTATATCTCATTAAATCTGTTTTCTTTCACCTTGCATTTAACTTGATTATGTTTACTCAATTTAATTGAAAACGTTTGTTGTATTTGATGAAAATTCTCTAAGTCCTTCGATGTGACAATTTTCAGAGGAAAATATTCTCCCAAGTCTCAAATTTCCTGGGTATAAAATGAAAGGAAATTCGATGGAATGAAAAGTAAACTATTGAATTTGGTATTAAATTTTTGAAAAAAAAATTTTCTATGAAAATTTTCTAAGTCCTTTGATATGAGAATTTTCAGAGGAAAAATATTTTTCCAAGTATCAAATTTCCTAGGTATAAAATGAAAGGAAATCTGATGAAATGAAAAATGAACTATTAATTTGGTATTGAAAATTTTGAAATTTTATCAGTGAAAATTTTTCAGAGTGATAGAATGAAATTGATTTTAGGTATTGATGGAAAATTTATAGAACAGTTTCAAATAGGCATCCTTTTGGTGTCCTACCGACTGCGCCGGAATTTTTATAACCACAGCCTGTTACGTCAAAACCTTTTATATAGATTATCTGAAACAGACAGCAGTTATTACGAATTGCCAAATCGAAGTTTGACAACCCCTTTGTTACCCCACTTTCGTTATTTAGACTAAACAAGGACTGGGGAAAGGATACTTGAATAAAACTGTTTGACTCGTTTGAAATATAGTTACAAAATTTAATTTATCATGACTTGTGTCAGTGTTTTATTACAATGAGGTTTAATATTTAACTTTGTATATCGATATCAATATTTATAATTACGAACTTTAAATTAATTATATAGGTCAATTTTTAAGATTCACATTTTGAGCAGGGACCAGATTCATATAATTCCTTGCATGGAGGAAGAGGTTGAACGTCCCAATTTTCTCCTCCTACGAATAAATCCCTTCTAATTTCCAATTAAGCTCAATATAATTTCGAATTATTTAGTTCTTCATTCAATTTCATTAGGGATTCTTCGTAGGTGGACAGGTTATTGAGGAATCGTTTTCTCTTCCTTCCTGCAGGTGGAATTCTATTTTCCCTAACGTCCCTATGATGAGTTTTTATCCTGTTCTTTGTTCCCCGGATTCTATCTTCTAGATATTTTATCTTATCATGTATCTTGGTTTCCATTTTTATGAAGCCCGCGAGTGCCTTGGCAACTCGCTTCACGTTCTGTTGTGATTTGTTGGAACTGCTAGTGATCCTGGCTGTTTGTAGCACAAGATCGCAGTTACCGCCTGTTGTCGAAGAAAGAAATGTAGCTCCGATGGTTCTTTTTTCCGCGTAGTTGAAATAGCCCGTGCTTGAATTGTTGAAATTTTTTCTCCTTTGGAATTTTGATTTGTGCTTGAACTTCGTTCAATCCTGTTCAAGCACTAGTTTTAATACCACTCGTTGATGGTAGCGATGAGCAGCAATCCAAGCTTGCTCGTTGAGCGATGAGCAGCAATTCAGCCTTGCTCGTTGAGATTTTTCCTCTTTTGGAATTTTGATTTGTGCTTGAACTTCGTTCAATCCTGTTCAAGCACTAGTTCGAATACCACTCGTTGATGGTAGCGATGAGCAACAATCCACGCTTACTCGTTGAGATTTTTGAATAATCCGTGCTTGAACTTCGTTCAATTTCTGTTCAAGCACTAGTTCAAATACCACTCGTTGATGGTAGCGATGAGCAACAATCCACGCTTGCTCGTTGAGATTTTTGAATAATTCGTGCTTGAACTTCGTTCAATCCTGTTCAAGCACTCATCAAAATTCGGCCGTTGATTGTAGAGTCCTTAAAAGGACTATTGATATTCCAGCGATGAAAAATTGCTTGTTAAAGCTTGATCCTGCGTTGTCTTGAAGGTGTGAAATCCTGAAAAGGACTGTTGATGTTCAAACGTTGAAGATTCAGTTGTTGACAAGAGCGAAGTGTCTTGTGAAGTGTAGTGGAGTGAAGTGTGTCAGCTAAGGAAATGTCGCGATATTTATACACGCGAATCCTCTTGGTGAGCGCCGTGGTTGGCTAGAGGTTCCCTGGAAGGGTTTTTCAAACTCTAGACCAATGAGAAATCCAGGTTTCTGCTCTCGACGGTCACCGACGATCCAAACTTAGCGGTATACGCGAGCGCCGCCTGTCGGGAAAGTTGCGAGTTAACGCACTCCTCGCTCGACTCTCGCTCGGAGGTGACGGGTTCCCTCTTCGTCGTCTCCATATCCATAATGTTTCAATATTACAAATCAAAGGTCGTTTTAACCAGTATATTCATATCTACCTCTTATCTTTGGAGTCAAATGCCTAAGATTATTCTTGCATATCCCATCATCATAATATTTATACAAAAAACAAAATATAGTTTCTAAATTCAAGACGCTTACAGCACACAAGTCCCTTTTGAGTTTGCAGAGAATTTAGAGTAAGGAATACTTATGGAATGTATTTCTATGAATTCATGAAGTATTCCAAATGAAACACACAGAGTGTCAAAAGAATTCCTGAAAAGTTCTTGATGAATACATGTGAGAGCTCTTGAAATACACACAGAAAATGCCTGAAGTATTCGTAAAGACTACTCGTCATGACAGTGAACATGAATCCCCATGGAAATTCGAAATGTAGACCTGTTCTGCTCAAAGAAGATTCACAACGAATACCATGAACTTCGATCAACAAGAATTCAATCAGAGTCTTGTTGAATTTGCAAACGTTTTTAGAAAAAAGTAATGTCCAAGATACAATTGATAGTATATTTTCTGTTATAAATTTATTGAATAGATGCGTGTACGAGATTTGGAGAGTGTTTAATGAAGTGAAATGAATTATGCAATGTAATAATCAGTGAGTAATTCATTTCAGTGCAAGAAACATATAATATGTGAGAATAAATGACATATCATATGATTTTAAGGTTGAAGTTTGTATACAACAAAGTGATGTAACTTTAAAGAAAAGAAGTGTGTGGAGATTCATGAATTGTTTGTGGATAATGAAGTAAATCCTTGATTATCTCAAAATATGTGAATATTGGCTGTAGAAATGCATTCATACAAACGATCTTTCGTGTATGGGAAGCTAATCGATTGTATCGAGTGTGGGGAATCCCTCATAGAAAACGATGGAAAAAACTCTGTGATTTCCATCCTCTTCGATAAGAAACTTGTAAAAGAATTGATATTTAATTACAAATCTCATTCAATCAAAGAGCTCACACAAAAAGTGTGGCATTCAAATGGTACTCTCCAAGAACTGTTTGAGAACCAATTATGCTGTAATGTAAAATTGATAACTACATTCAACTCGCATAATTTAAATAAACTTTGTTTTTTTGTTTTTTTTTTTTTTTAATCTTCCTTGTAAAAAATGAACGATTCATTATTGAACAGAAAAAAAATTGTTCAACAATACGATGACGATGATTCCCTTTCAAATTTATTCAGATTGGCGACACAATTCTTCGCACAAATGCCCAAATGTCTACACTTAATGACCTTTTATGGCAGGGGCAATAAAGTGTGTGCCTCCGTTCCAGTAAGGAGGTCATAAACGAGGGTAAGGAGAGGGTTCTCGGTTTTTTCCAATCTCTTGGAAGAAACGGTACTCTTGAATGGGCTTGGGGGCGCCAAGCCAGTTTGTTTCCGTTACCTACGTAGCATAGGTGTCGGTAAGTGTGTACGTCACTCTCTCAACGCTCGATAAACCATTTTATATAATTGGCATAGTTGGGCCCTATGCCGCGAATCATTTCGTGCGCGTGTGTTTATGCTATACAGCACTCGTGAACGTTAGGCGGAAAATTTGAAAAAATTTGCGTCTACGTTACAATGTAAAGCGAAATTTCAGTAATGTTTCTTGAAATTTTATGAAACATCGCTGAAAGTCCAGTAATATTCAGATTTATCAATCGAATATAATACTATTTACTGAACCTCCGAATTGCTCTCCTCTCAATGTACCTATGGACTCCTTCTACGATTTCGTGATCTTTCGTATTTTCATGTAAAAATTGATATTACAAATATTATATTCCTGTTCATGGTTCACACTGACCTGGGAAGTCAGGGAAAATCAGGGAAAGTCAGGGAAATTGAAAGAGGTCAGGGGAAGTCAGGGAAGTGAAAAATAATCAGGGAGAGTCAGGGAAATCGAGGGAGTTAGGAAACCGACTAAAACGTAGTGAAAATTTTTTTTTTCGAACAAATCATTTGAAATTCAGAATTTTTGCTTTTCACAGACGTAGGTAAGGTCTTGGAGGATACCCCCTAGAACTTTTGGTTCTTCTTTTATCAATTGAATTTCGAGTAATTAGATAGAAAAAACGTCCGCGAATGTTGGTATTCTCTTGAGTTATGTGAATATTATCCAAATTTTATCTGTGCTCTCATTCTCATCTTATAAATGATTTTGTACAGTTAAACAATCGAATTGTGCACCGAATGAAACAGTTCTTATCACAACATGAGATGAAAATGAAAGACACAATATAATCGATTCATATGTTTACATTGTGTGTTTTGTTCCTTTTTCTTTTATTTTTGGTGAATTCTTCTGCTGGTTAGTGTTCAAATATTTGTTCCTTCCTTCAATTTTGATATTTTGAATTTTATTCAATATGAATCAATCAATATACATTATAATAAATATTGGTTATTTTTACGCGTACATAATCTTTGCATTGCAGTTAAAATTGGGAACATTTTTCCATAATCTTCTGAAACTCACTCAATCATACGTACACGCAGAGAAAAATGCTTGCTGAAAAAATAACTTCAGTGAATCTTCTTTGCTGAATTGGCAAAAGGTTTGGTGTTACCGCAAAAATCTTGCTTGCAAGATATTTGCTGATTCAGTAATGTTTCTAGTAGTCTATACACCTTCAATGCCGGATTGCTGGATCAGCAACCCAATAATCATCTTAAGAGATCAGTCTAAAAGATATCTTGAAGAGATCTAAAAGATATCTCATGCGACAAATTTAGATATGTTTGAGATGTCTCCTAGAAAAACATCTTTCAGATATCTTTCTGGAGTGAAAATTCTGGAGAATTTTCCTCCATAAATCACATCCTTCAATTATAAGGAAATTTGTATTTTGCTGAAGATGAAGGATTTTTCCCTCATTTTTGAAGACTATTCCTTCTTGTAGGAGTTGAATTCCTCAAACATTAACGAATGAATCATTAAATCATACTAGAAGATTCTCTAAAGTGTTACGGCCTCTAAGACAACTGTGCTACACGCAGAATAATCAGAACTTGTATCAACATTCAGTCACAATTTTCTGTCAATGGAAAAACGTATGTGCAATTTGTCTATTCCCACCTCAATTCTTACAAATGTATATGAACAATACTTCTCAATTTTTTGAAGATCCAATCTTCGAGATTTCATTAGTGCTTCCACAATACGAGACAAAACGATATTTTCTGAAATATTGTCTTGTTCTTGGAAAATATGAAAATAATTATATCGTCTTGTTCTTGAATGATTCCTGTAATGAATCATCTTGATCTTGTCTTGACAATACCTCAAGAATATTGATCTTGTTGATGAACTTTCGGAATTTTATATGTTTAAGGAAATATATAAATATAAATATACGTTTGTATAATAAGTAAAATATAGATAGGTAATATTCGGAAAAATAAAGTTGTTATATTCATTTATATAATATGTATAAGGGGCAGGATCCATTACAAAAAATATGAGTATAATCACCCCCTAACGTGGTGCCCCAACATTTCTAAAAGAACAGACCTATTGTGGCGCTGTTTATTTACTATCGTTTTTCAGTCTGAGAGAGATAGGAACTCTCCCGCCTATTTTAAAATACAGTTGGAAGAGTTTCTGTTTCTGTCTCTCTTACTCCCGCCATATACGGGCTCGGTCTATCTATACTACGTCTCCGTTATTTAACATTGTTTATATATCTGAATATACAATAAATATAGATATACAAAGTTCCTAACCAATACTGCAACAATTTACTTCAAAATTTGTCCTTATTGCATTGGTGATTTTGATAATACAAGATCGAGATGTAGTCAAGATCTTGACCAACTGATCTCGACGTTACGCTTTTCTCGATTGGTACATATTGTTCTTGTCTAGAAGGCTATTCTACGCAGCTCGTCTCGATATTGTCTCGATTTCCAAGACAAGACAAAACAAGATCGATAATTTCTCGAATCTCGCGGAAGCATTAGATTTCATAGGAAATAACAAAAATCTTGCAATTTTTGCTATAAATTCAAATTCAGTAACTTGAAAAACATGAAGAGAAAATCTTTTATCCGACTTCGGAGATGTTACTGGCATATTAGATCTATCATCTGAAGCAGTCATGCCCGATATTGAGAGTATTGATAATGTTAATATCGAATATCTCAAACCTCAAATGAAGATAAAAATAATTTAGAGAATATATATAGGTTATAGGCAGCTCAGGAGTGAACTGAGATTTGTAAAATCTAATAATTCGAAAATCTAAGCGAAATAAATCACTCAACTATTGAAAAATCAGTATTGCAAAAAAATGCAAAAAGGTCAGGGAAAATTTGCCAACTGAGTCAGGGAAAGTCAGGGAAACCAAAATTAGAATTTCTGTGTGAACCCTGCTGTTTCTAGTTCACTAAGAAAGATAACAAGAATTCTTATACTTTCGAGGTGCATTTTTCTCCGTATACCAGCGTAAAAAACATTTTGTCTGTGAGACTTCTGTGTACTGAATTAATGGAACAGTCTGCAATTTTCAAAGAATAATCTTCGATAGCGCCATACATAGAGTATCAAATAAATCTGAAAATTTCAGACTGTCCCTGGTGAAAAATGTTGAAACAGATGAAGCGTGAAAAACCTTTCAATTTCCGTTTCTTTTGCGCTTAGATACTGTTTCGTTTACTCTTCCGCGTCACTCCATCCGCTTCATTTTCACCAGGGGTTTCTTGAATTCTGTTCGGACAGATCTTACAATAAAATGTTCATTCGGATGATACGCTGGTATCCCCTTAATGAAATCTGATAAAATGTTTCTATTAGAGAATTCACTTTCAACTTGGAAATTTCTCGAAATAGTACACTATTCTGGAGAAATTTTAGAGTTCCTCGCTGAGATGGAGACCCTACTGCTGAATAAAGTGATTCTATACAACTAGGCTTGTGTTCCACAACTTTGCTCCCATACTCTAAAATATCGGTTTTCTATGTCTTTCTGATCAACTACACTGATATTCAGAGTATAATGGTGGAGTATTGTTACTTTTATCAGAAATATTAGGCGATACCGATACTGACGAGACGATACCGATACCGGGTCCAACGATACTGAGACGATACTAGTGCTTCCACAATACGAGACAATATGATATTTTCTGGAATATTGTCTTGTTCTTGAAAAATATGAGAATAATGATATCGTCTTGTTCTTGAATGATTCTTGTAATGAATCATCTTGATCTTGTCTTGACAATACCTCGAGAATATTGATTCTGTCGATAAATTTTCAGAATTTTATATGTTTGAGGAAATATATGAATATGAATGTATGTTTTACAGTGCAACTACTGGTGAAAGTTCATTGCTGTAGCAATGCAACTCACTATCTTCACCGTGGAACAATATTCCTCTGATTGAATCGATTGAGAGAGAAAACGCAACATTACAAAACTCGGGAATACCTTACCCGTACAGCACTACCACCGATCCCTTTTGTCCACGTTGCCTCCACGGAGATGCGACGTGAAAGCGGTAGGTGTGCTGGTAGGGTAGTGCATTTCTCCTAGATATAGTGTACTTGTTATACTACAAGTTCTTAAGATTTGAACGAGAAAGACAGCGGATTTCGAATATTGCTCACGTATTATTACGTTTTGCCTTTCATGAACAATTTCCTCATGTGCAGTAAATTATCAAATACCTCAACGCTTGGGGCAACAGCTATCCATATCGGACCAACGGTATAAGGAATGGCAGTGATAAGCAAAATTATTTTCCTCCCAAATTTATCCAGTGTCTTTGTTCCTATTTTTGCACCAATTAGAATTCCAGCCCATGGTAAGAATGTAATCAATGATGCCTCATTGTCGCTGACCGACGGGAATGAATCTGATTTTAGTGATCTAAGTAAAGCCGTTGATGACTATCCCATAGTCATTCCAAATCAAAATATGGCCAAGTTGGCTGCAACGTTCAAGAATCGAGCGAAATCAACATTGTACTTTGACACAGTTTTAATGTAAATCCAATTCGGAGAAAAACAATACCTATCAGAACACATATTACGTACACCGAGAGAAAGAGCATGCTCTAAACGCAAGGGAACACTTCACGCTTCTAAGGCATTTGTTATAACGTGCGTTGAATGCATGAGCCCATGCTTTCGACGCACGAGCCTGTGCTTTTTGTGCATGAGTCCCCGTGCCTTCTAAGCATGTCGCCATGCGTTGGAAGCACGTTATAGCAACAGCGTTAGAAGCGTGAAGGGCTCCTTCGCATTTGGAGCATGCTTTTTTTCTCGGTGGAGTAGTACATAATTAATAAATGAAACGACGAAGAGTTTTCTATGAAAAATTGTCGCGTGGTTGTATCTTCGAAGCAACTACTCGCAAATGGAAATTCAGAACTCATGTTTACAATCCTCAATTTGGGGAAATGATAACTTTCACCAGTCATAATGATGTCACGTTTGCTGATTATAGCCAACAGATAATCAAGTGTGAAACAATGTTTGTGGTTTGCTCGGATACACGAGCTCATTCACTACGGGTGTCAATTTTGGATATGACAAGATACCTAAATAGTGTTTTTCAAATACCCAAATAACATGATCCTAAGAATAAAACTAAATCTTTGACTCGTGTTTTCCGTATCAAAAAAAACCAGGTGGTTCCGATAAGAACCTATGTGTAAATCCCTGGGAACCCATGGGTACTCACTCATTTCCATGCAGATCCCTAGGCAATCCCATTCAAACCCAAGGAAATTTTCCTTGTGTTCGTAACGTTTGCGAGTCCAATCTGAAAGCACTCGTGGTCGTACTATACAGGGTGGACCATTTCAAGTGATATAGTCAAATATCTCCGAAACTAGTGGAGATGGAGAAAAATGTTACGTATGAAAAGTTTAGGGTTTCAGGGGGGAAGTATGGTGCTGACTTCGAAAAATTCCTCAGAGGTCATTTTAAGGGTCATTTGGAGGTTGAGATGGTTTTTTTGAACCAGACCCCCATTTTTTCACCATAGCATTTGAAAGCTGGTTTCAACCCCTTCACGAAACAACGGCTATGGACCCCCTTCCGTCCATTGAGGTGCAAGTTATGGACTGTCAGAGTCATTGATGACCGCGTGCTGAACTAGGGCTACCGAGAGCGTGAGTTCGCGGATAGGCGTGATGATTCCAGTAGAGAGACAAAGATTAGTGATTACCCTAATACTTCGGTGGATTATTTGGAAGCCCAAAGGATTTTTGTGTCTATTCGAATGCGCATCTCAATCAAAGTTATGTGGTATGGTGAACACTTCCAATGCTTCGAGCAACCCTTCAAGAATTTTTGAGAGTCGATACTCATCCATAGCCCTGATTGAATCAAATGGAATGATTCAAAGGATTTCGAATGCAATAGTGAATCGTAATAAACCGAATACATAACTGCCACTCATGATAAGCAGAGATTCGATGTTTCCATTTATTTATGGATTCTTCTTTTTCACTCTCCTCCGAAGATTGTGACTGATTCCAATGGAGATTGGAATTGATTCTATTATGAATAGGGGTGTACGAGACCCGAGATTAGTATCGATCTCGTCTTGAAAATACAAGACGAGACCGAGACGATACTTTCATTATTGGAATCGAGATGATACCGAGACTGAGGACTCGATACTCGAGAATATCGTCGATACTTTGAAATATTTTTTGATAAAGGAAAATGAAAAAAATTGATTAGAATTTCTACATATGACATAATTTATATTTTTTCAAGCATTACATTTCTTCACTCTCGATCTACATTTGAAGAAAATGGATCAATATTAAATCATTTAATAATAATATAATTATAATGACAAAATAATAAATGATATAAAAATCAATTCAACAATTATAATAATGAATATTCGTGTGCACCAAACCGTTATTATTCGAAAGAAGTGAATTCGTGAATATTCAGATGACTCTGTGAATGTATTACATTCGGTAGGGGATGGATTGAACGAAAGATGATTTGAACCAATGTTGTATTATTGGTCGATGCATAAAACTTACTAGAATGTCACTATGCCTTTCTAGGGGACTTTCTTGTTCAACCAATAGTATATCTTTTTGTCAAATTATCTTTCGTTCAATCCATCCCCTACCCTACGTTCATACCCAAGTAGCAACCGAACGTTGTATATGTAATATGAACGTTCATAGTATGTCTAGATATACTATGAACGTGCATAGTATATATACAACATTCTGATGCTACTAGGGTATAAAACAGTCTCATTCGAACATACTATGAATGTTCTATAAACATACGAAGAATCATAAACGAATATTCTTCGAACGTTTCTGTTTCGCATCGTATAAGAATATACTTCGAACATCTGATGTTACTTGGGGATTAATTAACATTTTTTATCCGATATGAATAATAGTATTTATTGAAGTTCATGAATTATAACAGCAAATCCGATAATATAATTGAGATATTCCATACATTGTAATCATCAATAGAATATTTCAATGAGTTAGGATTGTCAGACATAGAGAACAGTAAGAAAGTGTTTTGAAACGTGAAAATTTCATAAATTTTTGAACAAGATTGACACTCAAACCGAATAAAAGTTCAAATTCTTAATGAAACAAATGAAGTTGAGAGTCGATATGAAGATTGAAAACTGACAATTGACAAATTGCGTCGTAGAATAGGAATGAAATTGAATTATTCAATCAAAAATAATCGTATATAACATAAATCAAATTTGTGATCAAGGAGTCATCCCATATATTAAAACTATCCAAAAATAATTCTTTATAAAGTCTCGGAATTCTTTATGGATTCTTTTGAACTATTTTAGAATTCTTGTAATTTATGGGATATTATATTGATATTCAATGAAATCAAGTGGATTTCATTTCTAAGACGAACAAAAATAATACCCATACGGCATACCAGATCAGAAAGAGTTTATAAATAAATCAATTGAGACTTGAAGAACTCATTATGAATTCTTTTCGAATTTTCGTTTTGTGTGGGCATGGTTCCAATCTTGAAATGGAAACGTCACTAACTATAGTTCTTGACGTTCATAGAATCGAAACATATATGTTCCTATTCATGCTAAATTCTGTGGTAAATTCGAGAGTTAATGATCTGCTTCGATAGAATTGATAATCTAATACGAATGTACTTATGTAACTAGAATATAAATGCTCAAAGGGTCTCGAGCGACAATCATTTATCATTTTTTCATACATGATTTCGTCTCTTTTTAATATGTAAATTAGCGACGAATAAAATTATGATACGCTCGAGTACCCTTAATCCAAGATTTATAAATCTAGATTAAGTATTGCTTGAGATAGCCAATGAAGTTAAGTTGGTCCAATAGTATTTGTGAATTGTCAGTTCGCAGTCTTTATAACCGACACTTTGAAAACGATTCACTTCATTCATAAAATTTTTATTCAATTTAAAAATTTTTTCAGATAGGAATATCTTCACTGAAGTGTGTCAGCAAAAATGATCGTAAATTATCATTACTAAAATTGAATTGTATGCAATTATATATGAACATGAATAGAATGAATCCTTCGGTTTCGAAAAACTTCTAACATGGAATGCTCCATTGATTCTTTAGTTTTTTTTTGCATCCTTTTGAATTCATGAATACTTTAATGATCTCGAAGTTTATGAATATTTGTTGGGGATTGAACTGCAGTCCTCTGAACTATCCATTTTATAAGTAATTGTTGAACAGAATATTTTCACGTACCTAGTTGAAGTTTGAATACTTCTTTTGGAATGGAATGAAAATTCACTGTGATGAAATCTGATGAATACCAGATATCCATCTTTTTAAATAAACTATTTTGAGCAGGAGAAAGTGTTTCAAGAATTCACTGAAGGATCTTAGGCTTCAAGCTATCGAGTGTTGTGTTATTCAATTACTAATTTGTTTCAATAAACGATTCAAACTTCTGAAACATATATTTTGTCGGTACTAAGGGGAACCCCTCAACTTTTTATTCGTAACATATTTTTCCATCTCTACTAGTTTCGGAGATATTTAACTATATCACTTAAAATGGTCCACCCTGTATAGTGACGGCTGTTGTGGCATTAGTGCAGTCTTGCAAAACAAACATATGAGCTCTGTTTATTTACTATCGTTTCTCAGTCTGAGAGAGATAAAAAACTCTCCCGCCTATTTTAAAATAGGGTTGGAAGAGTTTCTGTTTCTGTCTCTCTCAAATTCCCGCCATATGGGCATATGCGAAAATATTCTTCCCTTAACGGTCCACGATTTGGAAAAAATTTTTTTGTCAAGCACGCCTACTTAACATAGTGAAATATGTTATTTGAGATCCAAATAATGTACTTTAACGGCTGAACACGTGATTTGAGGTGATGGTCGCTGGGTATATCGCTTTTTATCGAGAATTTCTGGTTTTTTGGGCTTTAAAGCTACCCAGCATCTTTTCACGGGGGAGGACAACTCTCCGACTTGGTGCGAATTGTTGTCAGACGTCTAGAGAATGTTTCCTGACGGTGCAACAAAAAATCGACGGATGATGCATCCGAGAAAAACGGGTTTTTTATGTTTAAATTTCGAAACTTCGCCCAAAAATTCCGGAAAAATTCGAGTCGACTCTTTGATGAGAGATAGAACTTTTTTGTTCCCGACATTTTCTCGATTCCGAGCTTCCTTCTTGAGTAAAAAAAAAGAAATAATATGAAAAGAATCAGATTTCAGCTCGATATGGGTGCGCAATTCAAACCTGCAAGATTACACTGTCTGGATGGATGGAGATTGTTGATGAGAGGCCTCGCAAAGATTTTTCGGTATTTTTGAGCCCCTCAGTGGCGGCATAAGCTGAGCCCTGAATGATGACGAAAGGAGGACACATGAATACGTGGAAGAAGCAGCCGGGAATTGTGTTGTTTATGATTCTGATTTATAGGCCCATATCAATAGATATTTGAATTGTTATTCTTTTTTTTTTCATTGAGTTTACATCTTGCAAATGGAAAAAGTTATTTGTTCAATCAACTCCTCAACAAATCACTTACCATCATATTTCAATTATCTACTAATTTCTAAAAATTAATATATGTATGTTAGAATGAAATACGAAAAAAAACAATTCTTACCAAAATAATAATTCGGCAGCTTATGCCACTGAGAGGCGGAAAAAATACCGGAAAATCTTTGCGAGACCTCTCATCAACAATCTCCATCCAGACAGTGTAATCTTGCAGGTTTGAATTGCGCGCCCATATCGAGCTGAAATCTGATTCTTTTCATATTATTTCTTTTTTTTACTCAAGAAGGAAGCTCGGAATCAAAAAAATGTCAAGAACAAAAAAGTTCTATCTCTCATCAAAGAGTCGACTCGAATTCTTCCAGAATTTTTGGGCGAAGTTTCGAAATTTAAACATAAAAAACCCGTTTTTCTCGGAGGCATCATCCGTCGATTCTTTGTTGCACCGTCAGGAAATATTCTCTAGACGTCTGACAACAATTCGCGGCAAGTTGGAGAGTTGTGCTCCCCCGTGCAAAGATCCTGGATAGCTTTAAAGCCCGAAAAACCGGAAATTCTCGATAAAAAGCGATGTATCCAGCGACCGTCACCTCAAATCACGTGTTCAGCCATTAAAGTACATTATTTGGACCTCAAAGAACATATTTCACTATGTTAAGTAGGTGTGCTTGACAAAAAAATTTTTTCCAAATCGTGGACCGCTAAGGGAAGAATATTTTCGCATATGCCCATATACGGGCTCGGTCTATCTATAATACGTCTCCGTTATTTAACATTGTTTGTACATCTAAATATACAGTATATATAGATATAGAAAGTTCTCAACCAATACTGCAATAATTGACTTCAAAATTTGTCCTTACTGCATTGGTGATTTTGATAATACAAGATCGAGATGTAGTCAAGATCTTGACCAAATGATTTCGACGATACGATTTTCTCGATTGGTACATATTGTTCTTGTCTTGAATGCTATTTTACGCATCTCGTCTCGATATTATCTCGATTTCTAAGACAAGACAAGACGAGATCGATAATTTCTCGAATCTCGCGGAAGCACTAGACGATACCGAGACGATACTCGCATCTGATAGTATTTCTCGATACCGAGACAAGACTTTCAGAGTATCGTCGAAAATCTCGTCTCGTGCACTCCTAAATGGTATTCGAAGACTTGCACGTGCAACTGTTCTTTTCTCTGTACCACCCATTCCATTACATAGTCCTTCACCATGAGCTCCCGAGTCGAAGTTTTGCCCCTGCTTTGTCGATCCAGTTACTGAAATCCCTCCTCCCTCCACGCTACAGAAACTTGGTCTTACCCTGTTGAAAAAAACCAATCGATTCCCATGGTTCCGATAGGACATGGTTGATCATTGGAAAATGATGTGTATTTGTCACAGCAACCCCACATGGATACCAATGGAAGGTCAACTTTCTGAAATACGAAGAGCGTATTAAAATGTATCGGAATCTGTTGTTATTTCCCCAAAGGTCATCTGATGTAGCGTGTTCGAGTTGGATTCCATGTGGAATGATGAATGATGAATGTTCCCGAATGGAATTCATTTGGAGATACCAATCTGAATACTTTGATATATTTTCGTATGGGTATTCATTGGATTTTTTATACGGAAGACCAAATGAACAAGTTTTATCAATGGAATTCATCTGGAATGACAGAAGTGGGTTGGTTCATAAACGTTTGTATTGGCATTCATTAGATTCTATAGGTAATACAGGAAACGTGTGTTTTTAACGGAATTCATTTGGAAATACCGAATTTTTTACCCTTAGGAATTGAATTTTTTAAAATTTAAGGAACACATTGGAACCTATTGGAAATTCCCAACCCCCATCCGATGTAACAGTTTTCAATTGCAGCCTATGTGGAAACGCAAAACAAAATGTTTCCGATGGAATCCGTTTGGACATACCATACTAACTCATCCATTTTTGTATTGGTACTCATCGGATTGTTTCACATGCAACCAATATTGGAAACAAATAGTTTTTCCTCATGGTATTTGAGGGGTCTTTCTGATACAGGCTTTCAAGAAAAAATCTTTGTTTTCAAACATTTGTTTCTCATAGAAAAAATTGAGATATTGTTTTGAAAATTTGTAGATACATTTATTAGACATTCAATATTACAAGAATATTTTTTTCAGATTTAAACAAATTTTCTTTTCCATTACACTAATCTAAACAACAAAACAACTAAAAAATGACGGTGGGAGTGATTTGGGGCGACTGGATGATCTGAAAAAGGAAATGGAAAGACAAATTATTCCTTTTTCAAGTGGCTATCGCATGAACTAGGATCTTTTCGATTGATCAAAAATCGATTTTTTCGAAAAATGGCCGCCATTTTGTTATTTTTCAATGGAAAAAAAATATCCTAGTTCATGCGATAGCCACTTCAACAAGAAATAATTTGCAATGTTTTTTTCCTTTTTCAGGTCATCCGGTCGCCCCAAATCACTCCCACCGTCATTTTTTAGTGTTTTTTTGTTTAAACTAGTAGGACGATCAAAAAATTTGTTTGAATCTGAAAAAAACATCTTTTGTAATATTTAATGTTCAGTGAACATACCTAAAAATTTTCAAAACGATATCTCAATTCTTTTCATGAGAAAAAAATGTTTGAAAAAAAAATTTTTCTGTAAAATCTTAACCAGAAAGACCCCTTAATCAAATAATACACCCAGAAGAAAAAGGTTGTAGAATTTTCTTCTTCTCAACCCACACAGCACAACAGTTCAGGAGGAATTCATAATGAATTCATTTGAAGCCATGAGGCTTTACTTTCGGTAATGATTCTGGGACTTATCATCATCATCGCTAAAATCAGAATTTTCTTTTTCCGCCGTTTCAATTGAAATGAATATTAACTATTTTCGTAACCCAAAATGGAAACTGCGGAAGATGAAAATTCTGTAGATTGGTCCGGCAGCCATTGATCATCATTTCTTTTACAATAAAAGTGCTCTGTGAGGAGGAATTGAGTATACGCATCCCCCATAAAATCATCGTATCCCTGGTGAAAATAAAGTGTTACAAGGTAGTTACAGTGCAATGCGAGGTTCATCCGAATGTACCCGGAGTGGTGTTTCGCGCCGTGGAATGCATCGCAAATGTATGTTGTTACACTTCGTTTTTACCAGGGATAAAATGGTGTACTTCATCGTTTCATTCCTCAGCCGTTGATAATTCATGCCTATTACCGATAAATTAATGATTTTAGTATAAAATTCGATGTATCTAGACATGAACATTACTATCTTTGTGGTGAAATACGGTGCATATGGTGGAACATTCATCTGCATTCACGGGGAAAGTCAAAACGGGCTAAAATGGGCAAAAGAACATTCAATAAAATAGACAATCCAATTTCTATCAGATACCTGAAAGAGACTGAAAATTTAGTAAGATATCTCAAAATTTTTTCTGAAAGTGGTCTTTGAGATATCTTAAAGATATTGTACGCAACACTATTATATATGTTTGAGATATCTGGAAAGAGATCTTCCAGAAGCTTCTTCAAGATATCCTAATTAGGTCTAATGGGAGAGCAAAATTAGAAATCCGAAGAACGATATATTTCAGAAGTCATGCAAATCCCCTGGTGGTAATGTATATCATAATTTTTCATAATTCTCATGAAAGTTATAATTCTGTATATTTCGTCATTTTTTACAAATTCGAGGAGGAAATATTAGATTTCTCTTACCGAATTTGTAATTTATGAGGAAATATGGAAAATCATGAGATCTACCTTCGCCAGGGAATCGATACATGAATTCGATGAAGATGTTCCGAGGAGAACATAGCATGGTACAAATTCATGTATTCAGGTTCATAAATTCATTTTTGTAATAGTTCAAGATATTCAAGAAGTGCAATTGCGGCTTTAAATAGGATGAAATCTCATCGAGTAACTGCATGATATTTTATTTGTTTATATATGTAAACGACAGTGAAGAGCAGGGTTCCCTGGTTAAAAAATCCAATAGGATCCGATAAAAACCGATTCAAAAATAATCGGAATGAATAGGGTCAATTGGAAAGGCTCAGCTACCGATTCAAAATGAATAGGAATTAATCGGGATCTCTTTTCTGTAGGATTGAATCGAGGATTTACCAATAGAAAAATCTGTTGTTCATTTGAATGAATGAGAGCTCGCGTGATCTCTTGGTCTGTATAAGAGATATCTGATTGGATGATTGAAATTTTGTCCATCTCACAAAGCGAACGGTTCTGATTGGAATTTTCCATGACCTCAATCTATTGGAAGTAATGGGGAATTGTGTGGAATTGAATGAGTGATGATTTAATTGATCAATGGGTTTTAGTTGAATCATCCCGACATTCGAATCTATCGGGAATAATCGGAAAGTTTACAGATCTTGATAACCTACATGAGAAAAAAAGAATAGTTGAAACAACTAGTTACCTTATAAGCGCATATGGACCCATTTTTTTTCGTAGGACAACAATTTTATTCATTGATTTGACTGATTTGAAAGACTGGTTGAATCGATGAAAAAATTGGTTATTCTAACGAAAAAAATGGGTCCATATGCGCTTACAAATTGAATAGTTATTTCAAATAATCTTTTGTTTCCGAGTACAGCTATGTTCCGACAATGACCAATTCAGTTTTAGAATCGCTTTTATTGCATCAGACCATCGGTTTCACTTGAATAAAAAACCGCTCAAATCCAATTAAAAACTATGTTATTGGTGCCAATCGGAATTTTCATTGATCATAAAATACTGATTGAAACCAATTTGACAATATTTAATTGATATTCATCGGAATTTTCATTGGTAATAAAATACACATTGAAACCGGTTGACAAATGTTCAATTGGTATCAATCCGAATTTTTATTGTTAATAACCCATTGGGAAATATTTCGCAGGGATCAATCAAAATTTTCATGTTCAATAGTGTACCGATTGAATGCAACTAGACGATATTTCATTGATATCAATCGGAATTTTCATTATTAAGAAAATACCCATTGGTATCAATCAGAGTTTTTATTATTCATAAGATACCGATTGAACCCAATAGAAAAACATTTTTGTCATCATATTTAATCAGATATTCTTGACCAGGATATGTTTGGCAATATGCCCCTCCAGAGGAGCGTATTAGGATAGCTTAGGGGTTAGGGAGGCAGGTCTTACAGGTAGGTAGATCGATGATAGTTCGAATCCCCCTCCAGGTAGGAATACATTTCCCGAGTCATATGTGGAGATAGAGGTGTTGGCAAATTCTCAATTGGATCCAGTTTGAAAATAATTCATTTACATCAATCAGAATTTTGATTAATAATAAAATACCCATTGAATTACATCAAAAAATATTTTATTGGTATCAATTGGAGTTTTGATTGATCATAAAATACCGACTGAATCCAATAGAAAAACATTTTATTGATATCAATGGGAAATTTCCGATGCAGAAACCCAATTCATTCCAATAAAATTTTTTTTTACCGGATTTGATCGGAATTTTCGTCAATCGTGAATTACCGATTAAATCCAATCAAAAAGTATCTTATCGGTATCAGTGGGAAATCTCCGATGCAGAAACTCAATTCATTCCGATAGAATTTTTTTTTATCGGAATTAATCGGATTTTTTCACCAGGGTAAGGAATGCCGGTAATGTTTACTAATGCTGATTTTGAAAAAGTATACAATGACATCCAACGAATATACGAATAAAATATCACACACTTACTTGGTGAGTTTTTATCTCATGGACAGGTCAATTGCACTTTTGCATTCCTTGAATCCCAATGTATAACATTTTTATGTACTGCACGTGAGAGAATGAGACAGGAAAGTGATGTGAGAGGCAAAGTCGGTAGACACCATCTTTTCAGAAATTGAAGTTCCGGAAGATGTGTTATAGATGATATTTTGAGAGCTTCGATGCAATAGATTTTTCAGATATATTTCAGATATCTTATACAAGCATGTATAAGATATCTTCCTGAAGATTTCTAATATACATCTACCAGACATCTTTTAGATACATCCTAAAGGTTTCTTTCATCGGATATCTTATATTCATCTTTAAGAACTTAAGGTTTACTGGGATCTCACCTTCTACGAAAATGACTACTTCTTCCTCGTAACCATTCTCACATTTCACTAGATAAACTTTATATTTTCACGAACAGTAACTGGAAATTTCTAATTTGAGATACTTTAATCGTTATATATTCTTTTGATTTGAGCAATTTGATGAACCCGTACATCGATGCTGTTTTCTGTCTTTGTATTTTTTACGACGATGAAAAAATACATAACCATATAATCGTGATTTACTGACAGGCTCATTTATTTTGTTTCCCGAGTTACGGTACCTTGAACGTTATCTCGATTAAAGGATGTAACTATACGGGGGATAACGGAGAGCGCTAAATAATCGATTTTTTCTCCAAACTAAGATCATGTACATATATGAGATTTTGATAACATTTTTATTCAAATTATAGAATATGCAAGAAAAAATGATTCTCCAATAATCCTTCCATTTTTTTCCATGAATAATACATAAAAATCATGATGTGTAGTGTACCGGAATGTCATAACCAAATGAAGTTGCGTTCGATTATTTCCTGGTGAATCAGTGACAGAGAGAGATGGAAATATTTTATTCCTACCGACCCACATAGCACAAATGTCTCAGTAATATTTTTAGAATATTCTGCAACATTCTGGAGATATTGTGATATTGTCAGAATATCCTGGAGATGTTAACGAGACATTTGTGCTATATGGGGATCGATCAGTTCTGCTTATTTGCATTTTGTTGTATTTGGAATTTATGACATGAAATTCTTGTTGATTGGATGTTCAAGGTTCATAGCTGTTCTTGGATCCTAACGAAATTATACGGGTGTGGGATTACCAATCTCACATTTCTGTTGAATAATTCAACCAATGAGATGCAGATAGATTATTTCACAATATTTATATTGAATATCCCAATAAATTCCGCTAAAAACATCAATAAGAGGATTGGAAATTGCTATTTCATGAATACATGTCATATGGATGTCCTTCATTTCAGAGAACAAATGCAACTTGATGGAAAACGCCGCGTCGTACTCGTGATTTCTCATTCAACCAATTTCTCTCCTATTTTGGAAAACTTCGAATCGAATGTAACGCTCTCAATGGAAAGTTCCAATAAAATCCAATGAATTCTGTCATAATATTTATATCGGATATCCCAATCGATTCCGATAAAAAAATATCAGTAAAATGATTTTGAATTGCTATTCAATGCATACATGTCATACAGACATCCTCCAATTATTGGAATATCGAATGCAAATCCATGGAAAACCGCCGTGGTCGTGAATTTGTATTCAATCAAATTCTCTTCCATTTGGAAAAACTTTTGATGAAATGTCGTTCTTTCAATGGGGAGTTCCAATGAAAACCAATGAATTTCACAATACATGTATTGAATATCCCAATCAGTTCCGTTGAAAAATATCACTTGGAAATCGCTATTTCGTTTAATACATGTCTCATGAACGTTCTGCAATTGGAATACCAAATGCAAATCCATGGAAAATCGTCGTAGTGGTAATTTCGTATTCTTTTCCATTTCAGGAAACTTTGAATGAGATGTCATGCTTTTTAATGGAGAATTCCAATAGACTCCAATGAATTCTCTCTCAATATTCACATCAGATATCCCAATGGAATCCGATAAGCAATACATATGAATACAATGAATGTAAATCGTCATTCCATCCATACATGTTATATGGACATCCTTCAATTCAGAGAACAATTGCAACTTGATGGAAAACGCCAGGCCGTACTCGTCAATTCTCATTTAATCAAATTCTCTCCCACTTGGAAAAACTTCTAATGCCATGTCATGCTTTCAATGGAAAGTTTAAATAAAATCCAATGAATTCTCTTACAATATTCATACCGGATATCCCAATCGATTCCGATAAAAAATATCAGTAAAATGATTTTGAATTGCTTCTTAATGCATACATATCATATGGACATCCTTCAATCGGAATACCAAATGCAAATTGATGGAAAATCGCCATGGTCGTGAATTTGTATTCAACCAAATTCTCTTTCATTTAGAAAAACTTCGAACGAAATTTCATTCTTTCAATGGAAAGTTCCAATGAAAACCAATAAATTCTTTCACAATATTCATATTGGATATCCTAATGGATTCCGATGAAAAAATATCAATGAAATGCATTTGAATCGCTATTTCATTCATGCATACCATATGGACGTCCTCCAATTGGAATACCAAATGCAAATCGATGGAAAATCGTAAAATTGAAAATCGTAGGTATAAAGGGTTTTGTCCCATTAGATTCCCTCCGATCTCAAGGAACTTTGAATGACATGTAATTCTTTCAATGGAAAGTTCCAACAAAATCCACTGAATTTTCTCATAATATTCACATCGGATATCCCAATGGATTCCGATAAGACCTATCAATAACATAATTATAAATCGCTATTTAATGTATACATCTCGTATGGATGTCCTTCGATTGGAGATTCCAATCATAAGGCGATAGAAGTGGCTGAATAAATGATTTGTCATCTCCGATAACAGGAATTTTTGGCTCTGCCAATAGCAGCCTACGGCACTGCGAACTGATTTCAATTGGGAAATTACGTGTATTTGTCACAGCATTTCCACATGGAATGAAATAGTAGTATTATTGATGAATCAATCGCACTCCCCAAGAAAATCCGATCAAATTTATCCAATCAAAAGTTGGTCTATCGGGATAGAAATGCATCAATATAAATATTGGATTAACCTCATCCAGCCTATTCATTTTCGAAATGCCAATCCCAATAGAAAACGATTGGTACCCTTCATGTACGAATACGGCTCAAACTATTTTATCAGGCCCATATGGAATCACCGATGCATGTGGACAGACCGGAAAATCCTCATCGAATCAAATACTTATCAGCATTGTAATTCCAAATAGAAGCCAATCAATGCATAAAACTTATGAATTCCGATTCATGGACTATAAGGATTTCCAAATCAGAGCACAATGATGGAAATTCCCAACAATATCCAATACCTCGATTGCTTACATTTCCTGTCTCCCAAATAGACCTCACGGATTCCAATGGATTCCAATAAGTTTTCTTTCGGAATCTATCGGAATCCATTGGATTCTTTCAATAGGGTACTTTCCCGCTCCGAATATTTTCTGATTCTATTTCCCTACTCCACAACCTACTGCTCGTACATAGAACCTGATTCTCCTACATTGGGAAAGGAAATTCTTGCAAACAATAAAATCTTTACTCCAATACTCGTAATAAAATGATTAGTTTATTTGAATGGAATTTCGTTGAATCAATCAAACATCCATTTTCATTGACAAACCATTTTGTAAAATATTAAATACAATATTTAATATTTGTTTGACCGAATGAATATTCTGTTATTTATTATATCTATATTATATCTATAATTCCACTGATCTTTCCAATAACACGGTTACTTTGACGAGACAATACTGCACCAGTACTGAGCCAGAGTTAGTATTAGCATTCAATATGTTCCATAGACGACAATGTAAGTATTGATTAGACTGTGACTGATACCGAAATCGGTAGTCGAATGACATTTCAATCACGATCTTACACTGAGGGAAAAACTTGTAAAATTCACATCTTATTGAATCAATATATGGATGATTGAGGATTCAGTGCCAACGACCACATTTTTAGTTGATTTTACAATAATGCATGTGAAATATACCATAGCTGAAGTGCATCCTACTTTCCCTGCGGTAAAATTAGCTATAATTGTAGTAGCTCGCACTACATTTTTGAATCGTTAATATATTCACTTAACGAGAGGTAAAGTTCACAATTTTTTTCCCTCAGTGTAGTCACTCGGGTGTTGTAGTGAGCCGAAGTCGCGCCAGCATTAGGTCAGAGTTGGTATCATCATTCAATATGTTCGAGAGACGACAATGTGCCAGTATTGGTAGGACTTTATTCCTCTACAGAATCTATGGTCAATTGTATGACTTCGACGGTCCTATTACAATAAATGGAAATTTGAGTGATTCGTCTTCAACTCGGAGATCGGCTGATGTGATAGACACTAGGTTTCTCACTCGCAGGACCTGGGTTCAATCCTCACTCAGTGAACTTTCAAGGAATCATTTCCAGAGTGCCTTTCTCTGATGACAATAATATTAACAATGAATTCTTCAGATTTTCAAAGTGCAAATTCAATGTTTTTTTTTTATTGGAATATGATCACTCCTGGTAAGTTCGGTTACCGGTACTGTGCCAGTACAGGGTCGGGTTTGAATTCCTACATAGGATGTCATCATTTCGACTCCTTGTCATTTTTCATCCAGATCTGACAAAACAACTGATCCTGTCGCAATGCCAGAGTTTCACCGTAGTTGGATCACATTTAATACCTTTACCGACGAGGTGGTAAATGTATACTGGCCCTTACATTCAATGATGTTATGATTTTGACTCTTCACCAGTACCGTCTATTCAACCACGCCTATAATGGTAGGTCTGGAATCGCCAGTACTGGAAACTCTGGCAACAGTACTCAGCCAGTAGAGGCGCGTGTTTCCATTTCCACATGGGTTTTTTTTCTGCATTGTATACCCAGATGATCAAACCGATTCAAATCGTATTTATCTTGCAAATATCAAGAAGCTACCCTCAAACTTTTTGTTATTGTAGGATTTTCCAAATTGAATAGATTGCAGCAGGAATTGAATTTTCCATGAGTAGTTATAACGCACCAACACAAATTTTATCCATGGAACATGCGAGGGCAAGATGGTTTCTTAAAAATCCCAACAGGAGTGACCATTATCGGTTTTGCCAAGAAAATCAAGTTGAGAAACACACAAGTATCCAAATATTCATTCCACGTTGGGAGTTCGAAGTGTTGAAACAGAAGCAGGATAACTTGAAGATTGGTTATTGAAAGCAAGCGTGTTCAAGTTCAGGTATCAGTACAAAATTTGGAATATTTGGATAAGAAAGGGAATTATTCATTATTCTTGGTAATTTTGTTTGCACTCACTCGGGTACAGATCACGGACAAAAAGGAATAGTGATAATCACTGAGCGAATAGTAAAATATGAACAGACCAAACTGCGCAATCAAAATAACGAAACGACTCAATCGAAATTACAATACGCTCAATTTAATCAACGATAAGTTCAATTAAAATAACTACGCGATTGATTATAGTAATCAAATTTTTGGTCCGTCCATATTTTACTATACCAGTTTTCTCCGTGATTGAGTTCTTCTATTTTCTGCTCAATATTGAATGATTGATAAATTAATTTGAATTTCTATGATGTTGAGAGACACTTACAAGAGAAAACCTTTCAACTGACAATGAATTTTCATGTGTAGAAAAAAATCTTTTTTCTCACAATTAAACGCCTAATAATTCACTCATGATTGGATCGGGATCCAAATTCGCAGAATTGATGGCAGTTTTTATGAAAAAAATTCGCAAAAAAATGGATCGATACACTCAGCTTCAGAAATGAGATCCGAATGAAGAGAATGAGAAACGCCTGTCAAAAACGTTCATCGTAATGTTTTCGAATTTTCAAAAACTTGACAAAAGAAAAATTTACAAAAACCACCATTGGAAAAAATCAATTTCTTACGAAGTTATGAGCAATTGAAGAAAAAGGTCTCCTCTTAGGAAAAGCTTATATCTCCTGAATGGGTAGAGATCAGGGTCTAAAAATTCATTGTAAGATTTCTTTCAGTGGGTACTATACCACATGAAAATCAGAAAAGATCGAAGAGGTCAAGTGATTCGATAGGTAAATATGACATGGAATGTCTCATATATAAAGATATTTTACAGTTGCTCCTGTTGTACAGTTCAGTAACAGCTGAATCAAATCAAACATTTTTTATTCTTCAACATTCTTCCAATTCAGTTTCGAACATATTTCTCCTAATGTCTTTGTTTCGGGTCGCCTGCGGAAACAAAACCACAGATGTTTTCTAATACCCTACCAGTGACACCTACCAGGGGTACGTTTCCTCATCGTTACTCGGTGAACGCAGTGAAATTCATTACTTTTGGACCATCTTTGGAGAAAAGGAGTATTGTATAGTGAAGTTGCTGACGTGTTTCACTATACGATGCTCTTTTTCTCCAAAAATGGTCCAACAGTAATGCATTTTGCTACTTTCTCCGAGTAATGATAAAGGAACGTACCCCAGGTGTACCTGTATGAAGTGAGCGTTGAGATACAAATGTGTCGATAGGGAACATTTGTTGTGAACGAGCCTCAACTTTTGTTCTATTTGGTTGGTATGACATTTGTCAAACATATTTAATAAACATCAAGTCATTGAACAAACGACATCATATTTCTCCATCGTGTTAAAAATGTCGAATTTTGTACCAGGAAGTGATTATTTACGGAGAGCATTAATTTTTTGTTCCCATCTGAAGCAGAGTGCTGCAGAGTCGTATCGAATGCTTGTCGAGGCATATGGTGATCATGCTCTATCAGAAGTAACATGCCAAAGATGGTTTCAACGGTTCCGGAATGACGATTTTGATGTGAGAAATAAAAAACGTGGAAGGGCACCAAAAAAGTTTGAAGACGCCGAACTGCCAGCAATATTGAATGAAGATGATACTTTGAGTGAAAAATAATGGCAACAATGTTGAATATTGCACAACAAACAATTTCTGACCGTTTGAAAGCTATGGGAGAGATCCAAAAGTGTGGAAAATGGGTACCACATGAATTGAATGAAAGACAGATGGAAAACCGAAAGAAAAAACTCTCGTGACATGTTGCTTCAAAGACACGAAAGAAAATCAGTTTTGCGTCGAATTTTCACTGGCGATGAAAAATGGATTTATTTCAAGGATCCTAAACGGAGGAAATCATGGGTTCACCCGGGACAATCATCAACATCGACTTCAAAACCAGATCGATTCGGCAAGAAGGCAATGGTGTGTGTTTGGTGGGACCAACAAGGTGTGTTGGATCATGAGTTTCTAAGACCTGGAGAAACTGTTAATACTGATCGCTTAAAACAACAAATGATCAATTTGAACCATTCATCGATCGAAAAGCGACCAGAATAAGCCAAAAGACACGGTGAAGCGAGTTTATTACACGACAATGCACCTGCACTCAAAGGGAAACGACTTCAGGATACAATCAAAGCACTTGGCTGGGAGTTGCTATCCCCCCTCCCTCCCGCCGTATTCACCAGACTTGGCCCCTTCCGACTACCATTTGTTTTCATTTATGAGACACGCATTGGCTGAGCAGCACTTTGATTCCTAGGATGTAGGGGTGTGCGGGTAGCACTTTTTATCGGGTCGGGTCGGGTTCGGGTATTTGTATTTCTTTTCGGGTCGGGTCGGGTCGGGTACCCGATTAAATCGGGTTTTCCAAGTCGGGTACCCGAATATAATAAAATCGCTTGAATTTAATATTTTCAACTTCTATTCGAAGTTGCCATTGCCGTTGATATTTTAAGGACAAATTGTCTTGAGCGATTGTAGGAATAAGGGGATTTCATATGAATTCAATTCTAATATGAAGAATGCCATATTCACTACAAGTCTATTAGGTTTGTTACTCCATGTAATTGATTATGCAGCGCATTAAGAAATCTCCAAATTGCTTCATGGAATGCTTATATTTATTTTTTAATTCAATTAAAAAATATAATCACATTTATATCTCATAAATAATATATTATCTATTTTCTTATTTAGTAACCACAATATAGAATCTTGAATATCAATGAAAATGAATATTCTTCTTATAAATATCATTCTTTTTTCATATTTTTCAATTTGAATGGAGGGAGCACAACTCTTCCACATGTTTTGTCAGCAATCTTGATCGAGTTGCTGTCACAATATTTCCTGCTGAGGAAAACGTTTGCTATATTTGAATTACCCGAATGTAATCGGGTACCCGAAAAACTCGGGTAATTGAAAAACCCGACCCGACCCGACCCGATAAAAACCCGATGACTCGGGTACCCGCACACCCCTACTAGAAAGGAATCGAACATTGGGTGTCTAATTGGTTGGCTTCAAAAGACGAAAATTTCTTATTGGCATGGTATCCAAAAATTGGCAGGAAGGTGGTCAAAATGTATAGAAAGCAATGGTCAACACTTCGAATAAATTTTTCCCACTTTCCCATTCGCAATGAGTGTTTCATTTCCACAAAAAAACGCTCATTTCAAAAATGTACGGAGAGCTGCTCATAGAACATGAAGAAGCTCCATCCAATATCCTCAAACAACAAATAGAAGGAAGAGCTAAGAATCGAAACATTTGTAAACCACAAATCAAATTACCCCTGAATAGACACCCTCCTTCGCTGCTCACCTGGCCCTAGTGAGGCAGACTAGACGTATCCCTGACCCTGATATCGGCCAGTGAAATGCATAATATGATTTCTACCAGGGCTTCAAGGTACAAAAATTGTAATCAAGCTAACCAAGAGTATTTCAAATGTAATAGTTGTGAGGATTCCGCTCTCAAATATGCAAAATTATCTCCAGATGCAATCAAAAAGGTGACGTTCACCGAGAAAGGACGTGGAAGAATTTTTTTTATGAGGATGGTTGGAGACGATGCCGTAAACTTGTCATATTAGTATTGAAATTCATTCACAATTCACTTCATATTGAAATAATCTTATTTCCTCTCCATCGTTTCGTTCCTCCCCAGGCCAACATACAATGGTAGATTGTGCAAGAAGTACGCAGAATAAGTGATCCCTGTACGCCTGAGAAACTGTTGCCCGAGCGGTGCAAGGGCAACTAGTTTCGCAGGAGTAAGGGTGTCACCGGATGTATGTCAGAGATTCGAATTGTAAATGTTTCGAAACCTTTGTTGAAAAAAACAGCAATGTACAACCTCTTTATTCAACCAAAGTTTCGAAACATTTACAATCCGAATCTTTGGCATGGGTTGATGCTCTCAACCGTGCGGGAATGTAGCATTTTGCACTCGCGAAACAGTGTGCAAACTACGCACTTTGCTGCACGACGTCAAGAAAAAACGTTTATTCATATTTATCGAGATAAGAAATTCCATTC
Source organism: Gonatopus flavifemur (assembly GCA_018340375.1). Lineage (NCBI taxonomy): Eukaryota > Metazoa > Arthropoda > Insecta > Hymenoptera > Dryinidae > Gonatopus > Gonatopus flavifemur. The sequence goes on from JAFFJZ010000034.1 coordinate 2,182,228, forward strand.
TTTCTCGATTAGTAACAAAAAGATAATTCTTCTTGGATTCTTTAGTCGTGGCATATTCATGAAAACTTATCAAATCAGTTCAAAATTCTTTGGAACGCATAGAATTTGCTGGAGCAGTTTGTTGAGAAAATGACAGCAGGGATATGATGATCAATAGTGCGATCGATGATGTTGGTTATGGATCAATAACCGACGAACATCTCCATTTTGGAACTGATGAACACGTGATAATAAATATGAAGAGAACAAATGTGAGTGAATGTTTTCTCTACACTGTAAAAAAAATTTGTTGAATTCCAAACAAAGATGCTTGGAAATTTACAAACCTGGTTTGGAAAAATAATTTCCCAACCTTTTTTGTAAATTGCCGAACAAAAGTTTGTGAATTATCAAAAACCTTCGTGAAATCACAAAATTTCTTGAATGTTTACAAACTTTTGTTTGGTAATTTACGAGAAAAGTCTGTGTAAAAAACTGCCAAACTTCTTTGGCAGTTTAGGAAGTATATTTTTTACAGTGTACAATGAAACTAGATAAGTGACTGAACCATAAATTGGTTAAGATTTAACTAGGAAATGCTTGAAACTTGGAATAGAGCGAAAGGGTTGAACATGGGGTTTCATGTGTTCCTCGGAAGTTCTTAGTAGGTGAACATTTCTGAAGTGAGCTGATGATTTTTGATGCTGTGAGAAAAATTGAAACAAAGCATCGGAAGTTGACCTAATACACGGAGAGAAGGAAACAGTGAGGGTAACTGTGACGCATTTGCCATCAATGTTTTCACATTCACCATGAATGTATTCACAGTTACGGGGGATGTGAAAACATTGATGGCAAATGCGTCACAGTTACCCTCACTGTTTCCTTCTCTCCGTGTAGGTAGAAGTAAGTTACCCCATGAATATATTGAGGAAAATTTTATTTGTCAATTCATAAAATGAAATTGGAAATTTTCATATCTCCTCATCAAAGAATCATTTCCTCGTGTGATATTCGTTGAGAAATGATGGGAATTCAGGAAGATGGTGAAAAAAATGCAATTACTAATAACATTGTCAAAAAAGCGCGATCATTGATTGCTGCTCATTTCTTATCAGTTTTTGATGAACAAATGTTTATTTGACCTTGCTGTGGCTACAATAATGGATATTTCTTCAGAGGAACACAATTCCTGAATCTTTGAGATTGAAAAACCGTTAGAAAACTTGGTGCTGACTCTTTGGGTTTATGAAAAATCATAGTGTTCACCATTACGCGCAGTGGGGGTCAAATGCCTAAAAGTTGCATGAAACTGTGAGGATGCCTCAAATTAGCTCCCGATCCAGCATCCTAGGACTTTTGGGGTCTGTGATCATGGATCCATTGTCAGAATTCCAGAACTCAGAATGACGGATCCAACATGGTGAACAATGATTCTAAAATTCAACGGATTCTTTTCAAACTATGTACCCAGGAGTTTTTTGACATCATTTTGAAAATGAGCCCCATCAACTTTCTCCAATAAATACAGTGACGGAGTTGAGCAGCTTTGAAGAACACTGCTCATAATTCCAGACAGATGTCATCAAACAATGTTTACTGGAATCTACGCGATTTTCATTCTATGAAGTGCAGTGTAAAACTGATGGAGTTTCCACTCGTTTTTATCTGATATTCCAAACATGCACATCCAATTCGGCATGGATGAGAGTTGAAAATCTAGGTGAAATTCATCAAGAATCTTTCTCCCACTCGAATTGGATATGCCAGTTTGAAATATCAGAAAAATACTGGAAAAACTTGGTCAGTTTCAAACCTCATTTCACCATACACCTAGCAAGATAATGCATTTGAATATGAACTTACCGGACATTTCATCGCATCCAATCAAATTCTTCTTGATTCAAGTAAAGTTTATTTGAAGTGCCTAAAAATTTATTTGCATGTAATAAATTTTTCATTCGATCCAAATAAAACTCTAGTAAGTTCATATTTGAATATAAATTTAGTTGATCCAACCGAATTCAGTCAATTCAAATAAATTGATGTATAAAAATTTTCTCGGTGTGAAGGAACCGCATAGATTCCAACAAAACGTTTGTATTAGAATTTTTGGCATTTCGAGTGGTAAAGTGGGCCGAAGAAATAAAAATTCCGAAATGGACAACATAACAGTGCAGAAAAGTTGCCTTTTGATACCACAAATTCGACTCAAAGAAGAATTTTCAAATCAAACAATGTCTTCCGATCGTGCATCGCGTTTGAAAATTCGAAATTTGTACCAAAATGCACAATTTTCCCAGTTTCTTCAATAATGTATCCCACGATTCGGAGAATAATTTCAAGACACTGAATATGAACTGTAGTGGTGATGAATATGTTTCCAGTAAATCTGATAGCGTAGCAAAGGGGTGATCACCCTGGACGCCAGAATGGAAGTACATCATTGACAAAATTGGAGGAATAGAAAAACACCAACAGAGAAAAGGACTGTGCTCCTAAAGTTTGAGTTAAGAGTTTTCCCAAATTTCACAAGAGTTCTAAGAGGATTCATAAAGAATACAATGTATTTATATAGAATACAGAACTCTTTTGGAACTCTTCTTCTATCTGAGTAGTGTCACATGATACACCAAGAGCAAAAGTGACACTCAAATTGTTGTCAAACAAGAACAGGACATGAACTTTTGAAAGCAAGAATGGAACGTCAGAAGTTGAAATAGTATAGTTATAAGAGATGCGACGGATTTACAAACACTAGAAAAAATATGGGGAGTTTTTCCTCAGTTTAATGGCGGATTCCATCCCCTGGTCGTGGGAGAATTATTTTTCCATCGAAAATAGGGGATTTTTCCTCCATTTTGAGGAACTATTCCATTTTTTGGGTGTTGAATCCTCCAAAAAGTAAGGGCAAACTCTACCAAATCAGGATGTCAAGTTCCCTATTCATGGTGGAAGATTTTTGGTGAAATATTCCACATTTATTCTTTACAGTGAAGAATCAAAACATTCAAAAACAAAATATTTTTGATTTATTCATTCTTGTGTTTATCATATTTTGAAATAATCAAGAAACGTGCTTTTTCATCCACCCTGTTGGTCCTAATTGTTCAATAAGCTCCTGCATATAAAAACATACAAATTCATGTACTGCAGCAGATGAACGGTTCATGAATGAAAGTTTTAGAGAAAATTCTTTGTCGAAAGTTGTTGATGAAGTTTTCTCCAACATTTGGAATATTTATATGTGTTGACCAATGTTGATGGGAGAAATGATTCATGCATAAAATTTTGAAATAGAACATTGAAATCAGTTACGACTTGGAATGCTGTTACATTGTTTGCATTTTAGCCTCAACATATTTAGCAAATCAAACTTCAATAATACATCAATAAATAAAATATTGAAACACAGGTCAAAAACCTTGATAACGAATAATGTCTATCTTATGTCCAAGTTTGGTTCTTTTGGAATTTTTATTCATGAGAATAAACACTAGGGCCGGAGTCGGAAATTTTAAATGGTCCGGAATCGGATGTGAAAGCTTCGACTCCTCAGCCCTGGCACGAACGAACCGGTGCACAAATGAGGGTCCGGATGCAAGAACCGACGATACGCTCGAACTGCGGGATAAGTATTGTCGAAGCCGTGACGTCAGGGGTCGGAAAAAAAAATCGGAATTCCAGAAATCTGAGAATAATGGATGATAGAGCTTGGAAAATCAATACAAGTCTTCCTTCACAATTTTTTACTATGGTCAATAGTTTTTGAGAAAAAAAATGAAAACTACCTATTTTTTGCAACCAAAATCAATGTTTTTCAATATTAAACTCGTCACAACTCGGTCATTATTTTATGTATCTTAGTGAATCTCACAGATTCTGATTCGTAAGACTTCCCCGATGACAAAAATGTTGAACAAATTTGTAAAAATTTATAACAAATGTATAATTCTTTAATCCGAAGTGAAGAGCATGTTTTCTCTGCTTTGGAATCAAAAAGTGATGGGGGAAATGGGAGGTACAAAAAACTTCCAGCGACAAAGTTGTTCGTTAGTAAATGGACGAACTTTTTGGAAAGTTTCAGATCGATCGGATTATTAGTTTGCAAAATACAGCGATTTTTTCATGAGCGCGCAACGGTTATTTTGCATTCCTCTACGATGTGTACGGGTTGAATATCAGAGTCCACGGGGAGAATTGTATTCGTTCGATTTTTCAATGTGGATTTATGTTTTTTGAGTCATAAGATTCGAATATCGAACTATATTTGCTAGATTCGAAACTCTTTTTTTTTTATCAACAATTTCATTGTTTATAACGTTTTTATGGTCAAACTATTGACTTTGAAGAAAAATTGTCCCAGTTAATGAAGTTTCTGATCCTTGCAAGGAAGAAGTTCCAAATCCGGGAATCAAACTATTTTGGCAAGGTTGCTCATTCAATTTGATGATAAACAATCGATTGGTTCAAAACAATGACATCTACAAAATATTGATTTCATGAAAAAAGTATTGGAACAAAAGAGATTTCTTATCTTGTGACTGATCAATTTATATACACGTAACATGGATTCCTCAATTATCAATTCGCCTGAAAGAATCATCAAAAAAGAAAACAATGAGATTGAAGTTTATCAACATGAGTCGCAAAATCGTATGAAAAGAGAAGAGTATCTGACTTCAAATTTTGAATCTCAAGAAAACCTTCGATCTTCCTGATTCCACGTAGTCAGTATATTTCTCAGTACTTCTTCGTCTCACTTACAAGCAGATACCCATGGTTTCCCTCCACTGAAATAATTTCATTGCTCGCACTAGATGATCTGACGTCGTTGATAATTCAGTTTTTGGATCTCATTAGAATTGTTCCGTCGTGCGCCTGCAGACGGGGACGACTACATACACCGTATACCTCTCCTCCAGCGGGATCACATGACCTAATTGCAAATTAGGGGAAATGGTCATCGACACGAGATGATCGCTGATAATCGATCGAGTCAGTGCGGCAAGAAGACTCCTCGCGTGAACCCACGCTTCTTATTCTAATACTTCTTACACGTGTCGCATCACTATTCTCTTTCTCTCCGTACCGATCTGAATAGTATACTTCGCGTATCCTCTCCCGGCGTTATACAAAGCATTCAGATACGAAAAACATTTAGTGCTCACGGTGGTGGCTGTTTTCTCTACCTTCATGAAGGCATCGTTCCTCATTTCGCTCTCTTCGTGCGGTCTTCTTCTCTTCGACATTCTCTTCATCGATGACTGTCTGCCTCTCGTGGAATCTACGGTGCACCGCAACGCTGCTGTATGCATGTATGAGTGAGTTCGAATGATTCTCTGGCCAGTGAATGGTAATATTAACCGCATAATGTTCATTAATTATTGATTGCTTGAATTCAGAGGAAGTGACACTTCTGAACTAGCATAATTTCCTTTTGTATTTGATTACGAGTTCAATTATATGTTATTTGAAGTTAATTACTCTCTTTCTTCTACTGCATGAGTCTACCTAGAGCGAGACAGAATTTATTCCATTTCATACAGTCCGCTAACGTTTCCGAAATCCCTTCTTTTTGCAATACAAGTTCAATATTCAATTTTCTCTCCATTTCTTCATGTCAGCATGGCGAAGGCCGAAACAAGAATTGTTTGATTTTCCAATTTTTCAACCTAAAGAATCTGAATCTATGTGAAGAAACCAAATTATGAGAATTATTATTATCTCTATTTGAATATCATATTTATATTTAAATAAAAAATTCGGATACCGAAAAATGATATGTGCAAAATTGATCAGTTACAGGATAAGAAATCTTTTTTGTTCCAATACTTTTTCCATGAAATCAATGTTTTGTAGATGTCATTGTTTTGAACAAATCGATTGTTTATTATGAAATTGAATGAGCAACCTTGCCAAAATAGTTTGATTCCCGGATTTAAAACTTCTCCCTTACAAGGATGAGAAACTTCATTAATTGGGACAATTTTCCTTCAAAGTCAATAGTTTGACCATAAAAACGTTATGAACAACGAAATTGTTGATAAAAAAAAGAGAATTTCGAATCTAGCAAATATAGTTCGATATTCGAATCTTATGACTCAAACAACTTAAATCCACATTGAAAAATCGAACGAATACAACTTTCCCCGCGGACTCTGATATTTAACCGGTACACATCGTAGAGGAATGCAAAATAACCGTTGCGCGCTCATGAAAAAATCGCTGGATTTTGCAAACTAATAATCCGATCGATCTGAAACTTTCCAAAAAGTTTGTCCATATACTAACGAACAACTTTGTCGCTGGAAGTTTTTCGTGCCTCACATTTTGCCCATCATTTTTTGATTCCAAAGCATAGAAAACATGCTTTCCACTTCGGATTAAAAAATTATAAATTTGTTATGAATTTTTACAAATTTTTCCAACATTTTTGTCATCGGGGAAGTCTTACGAATCAGAATCTGTGAGATTCACTAAGATGCATATGAAAATGACCAAGTTATGACGAGTTTAATATTGAAAAACATTGATTTTGGTTGCAAAAAATAGGTAGTTTTCATTTCTTTTCTCAAAAACTATTGATCATAGTAAAGAATTTTGAAGGAAGACTCGTATTGATTTTCCAAGCTCTATCACCCAGTATTTTCAGATTTTTGGAATTCCGATTTTTTTTTTACCCCTGACGTCACGGCTTGGACAATACTTATCCCGCAGTTCGAGCGTATCGTCGGTTCTTGCATCCGGACCCTCAAATACAGAATTGAGTTGTGCGTTGGTCCGTTTTCGTTCGAGCTTTTCAATGTTTCACTATTTCCTGGAGATTTCTGTGGTTGCTCTTTTGTTCCGAATCATAGGTGTACCGCTTTTGCCCGAAAATTTCGACATCGCATTTTTGTTCTCAAAAGTTCATGTCCTGTTTTTGCTTGACAACAATTTGAGTGTCACTTTTGCTGTTAGCATATCACATGACATTGGTCACAGTCCCTAACCATCAGTACTGATTGCATTTGCGATGGATGTTGACGAAAACAATGCCTCTATGATAAAAGTTATATATCATTGTTGGATGATGATAAATGAACTAGTTTCTGCTAATGAAACATTCCCTAACAGCAAACGCACGTTATCCACGTGGAGACCGCGCAGATGCGACAAAGACGTCGGTGGGTGTGCTGTTAGGGATTATTTTCCTCCACGATCAATACCCCAATGGAACCTAAAATTCGTGTGCGTCCAGGAAACGTCCGAATGTGTCTCTTAGATGTCCTTTCGAGCTCCAGATGTCCGGTGGACATTCGAACTTCCGAGGGTGTCTGAGTTCCTCATTTGAATAGAAATATCTTATATAGCCACTACCAAACAGCACTGGGAGGGACTATCAACATCCTTGGAACGTCTTCTGAAACATTGGAATGTTCTAAAAATGTTTCGGGGTGTTCAGAAAACATCGCATGTATATACCATGGATGCAAGGGCATATACAGAATTTTTTTTTGGGAGGGGACTACGTTGGAGATGTATATTTATATGAACGGAATATATATAGATATGTAGAAAGGGAAAAATTATGGATTTGAGGGGTCCAGACCCTCCTGGAATCCCCCCCCCCCCCCGCCTGGACACGCCCCTGCAGGGATGTACGAATGTCTGATATGGTCTTATTTAGGTTTCCATGTAACGTTTATGAAACATTTGAAATGAGAATTTCTTAATGATCAAACTTGTGCCAGATCTTTGGTTATTCTCCATTTCGAGGAGATGCAAATGAACTACGGAGGAGACCTCTGTGAACTCAGCCGGCAGAAATTCGGAAAAAATTTTTCCTTCATGGAATTTGAATCTGCTTCGTTTGTGCTTGTTTTTGCGATAAAAAATTTCGTTTGTGCTACTTCGGGTATAGCGGTCATGCACGATTGAAAAAATGGACCGTCGGTGACTTGCTCCGATTTCGACGATCATATGCTCATTGGAAAGGGCTCGACGCGTAGATAATTGTGCGCTGAACAGTTTTCGATTGGAACCTAAGGGAAAAAAGTTACAGAGGAGAATCTAGGGAACATGAAAAAAACGGAAAGCGCGGAGGAGGTTATGACAAATAATCAGCGAGCGGATTCTGAAAGTGACAATGAGCAGTCGATAAAGGGTGGGGGATACCGGGAGCAAGGAAAATACCATACCACTGGGTTGTGGTTCGGAGATATCGATCTACGCGAGTGACACTGAAATCCCCTGGAAAAATACGCGAGAAGAGTACGTTCCCCGATACATGACCGTATGTGTCAGTGCGACATGAACCGGAATCGTTTGTATAAGTGTGAAATATTCTTGAACAATGTCTAGAGAATAATTCTATGCAGGCTTCATCGCTTGTGCAAGTCACACATAGGACTTAGACCCGAAAAACGGTGAAAAAGATGAAAAATGCAAGGTTTCGAGAGATAAATCGTTTGTGCTTTTTCGCCATCACTCAAAACTCGACTTATATATGTCGGATATTCTTCAGCGATGCCCAGAGGATGATTCAATGCAGGTTTCATCGTTTGTACGAGTCACACATAGGACTTAGATCCGAAAAACGGTGGAAAAGGCGAAAAATGCATGTTTTCGGGAGATAAATCGTTTGTGCTTCTTCGCCGTCACTCGAAACTGATTTTATACCTATTAGACATTCTTCAGGAACGTCCAGAGAATGATTCTATGCAGGTTCCATCGTTTGTGCGAGTCACACATAGGACTTAGACCCGAAAAACGGTGAAAAAGGTGGAAAATGCATGTTTTCGAGAGATAAATTGTTTGTGCTTTTTCGCCGTCACTCGAAACTGATTTTATACCTATTGGATATTCTTCAGGAATGTCCGGAGAATGATCCTATGCTGGGTTGATCGTTTGAGCGAGTCACACACAGGACTTAGACCCGAAAAACGGCGAAAAAGGCGATGAATGCGTGTTTTCGAGAGATAAATCTTTTGTGCTTTTCCACCGTCACTCGAAGCTCGACTTATACCTATCGAATATTCTTCAGCGATGCCCAGAGAATAATTCTATGTAGGTTTCATCGTTTGTGCGAGTCACGCATAGGACTTAGAGCCGAAAAGCCGTGAAAAAGGCGAACAATGCACACCGAAAAAACGATATTCTAGGATTGAGAGGAATTTATTCTTCACTCTTCCTCTTAACCAATTCCCTTATTATAAGACTAACCCCCTTCAATTTTCAGTGACTCCATAAGATATTCTTCGTTTCAGAATGAATGAAATGAGAATATTCCCAAATCATTCTAAATAACTGCTCTGTACAAAATAATTTCGTAAATTATCTAGCCTGAGATGTGAAATGACTTATAAATTCACAATATTCGCATAAAAGTCATTCTAAACATGAGAAAATTACTCATTTAATGGAAGAACCCTATGGGAGAACTCAATGACGAAATATTGAATTGAACTTTTGAATCCTTCATATTCAGTATCAGAAAAATCATTACTGATACTGAATTTCAATAATTTGCAAGTCCAGTTTAATTGTACATAATTTAGAACTCTTCCATCAGGCTAGTAATTTCCTTATGCTAACAAAGGGAGGCCGATAGTGCTGGGAGCTACTTCAAAACAGAACCTACACATTTATGTACCCTTCAAGTATCCTTAAGAAACATCCCATCCATCTTTTACCTTTTATCAAACTCCGTCCCAATTTCCGTGAAATAAAGTTCCGAAAAATTAGTTACACGCACCAGAAACCGAAATACGCTACGAGAGCACCCCATATCAAGTGACCGGCCATGGTTTGAGGGACCATGTCTTGACATGCAGTTTGGAGGACCCACGTTCTATTCTTGTTGAAGAAAGTTTTTTTTCAATATATTCATCGGAAACAATTTTTGTTCCGAAATCCGAAATTCGGGCTCTATACCGACATAAATGAAGGCTCAAAAAATCATCCTTCAAAATTTCAGGTTCTTCCGTAAACCCAGTATCAAGTATTTTTTTGCAAAAAAAACTTGCTCCGATGGTAACTCTGGTATCCCCTTAACAACAAATTTCTATGAATGCAGAGGGAGTGTGTTGACATGGATGACTGCGCAGATATTCGAGTTCGAGTTTCTGCGCAACCGTTTATATTTACGTTATTATTTGTACAACTTGTATTGAGACCATCACTCATACATCGAGAGTTATGAAAATTCGTCTTCAGGAGCGGACTATGGCCTGTGCCAACGGTGCCATGGCGCAGGGGCGGCAAGACGTGAAAGGGCGGCAATCGGGTCGAAAAAAATTTTTTTTAATTTTAATAATTCAAAAATAATTTTCAGGAGAATAATGAATTCGAAGCGATGAAACGAAATTCCCTGGTAATGAGTATTTTCGTGAAAAATTAATTTTTGCTGCCATATAAGGGGCGGCAAGCTAGATGGCGCAGAGGCGGCAAGAACCAAAGTCCGTCTCTGTTCGTCTTGCCAGGGATATTAATCTTTTATTGGAAAAAAGTGAACTGATCATGCAATATGGATCAGGGTAACCAAGGTATAATGCAAATGAAAAATACGAGTTACGGCGCCGTCTGCAACTGGTGGGGCAACTACAGCTCACACACACAACTATACCACAAATCCCTGCTTGAAGAACCTCATAGATTTCGATAGAAAATATTTTCTATGGGAAAACGATGTGCTTATGTCACAGCGATTCCAGGTGAAATCCGATAGGAATACGAAACTGTCAAAAAGCGAATTTCCATTGGAGTTTCCCACAGTTGAATCAGTAAATTCCATTATTCACGGGATTGAATCAGCAAATCACATTATCCATGAGATTGTATCAGTAATCACCATGACTCATGGGATTGTATCAGGGAATGCGAATAGGACAATTTTGTCCTGGAAATCTATCTGCAATTGCAGATTGGCAATGTATCAGGGTTTCCATAGGAGAAATATTCGCAGGTCCACAACTGAATCCAATTGGCATCTATCGGCGATTCCCAAGAATGCGTTTCATCTGTATGAATACGCACTTGCTCATGATATTCCATCAGTTTCCATGAGTATTATACGATGACATTTTGTATATACGTACGATGGGAAACAGCGGAATGGTATCAGGAGAATGCGAATAGAAAAATCCATAGGAATGTATCGGCGCACAGTGGGGCCAAATGCCAAAAAGCTGGCCAAAACCCCAGAAATGAAGTTTGTAGTTGGGGATATTTGACCCTTGGGATAAGTAAGGTGATGTCCCAAGTATTGGAATTCTGATATAAGAAGATCTGATCCCCTCCCCCTGCCCTTGTGTCCCAGTTGCAAAATACCCTCCTTGAAGTATAATCCGCGTGATTGAAAGACAGTAAAATAACGAGCATGTTCAAAAAGACGCTGTGTCTCGAAAAATGAACCGATTTAACTTTTCCAAATTGGAGTCTATTACTAAAACTATTTAGAATACACTAAAAATTAAGAGAATATCAATTTGATGAGTGGAAAATACTGACAGAGCAATGATTGGATGTAATTTCTATATCTATAAATGAGAAAATGTGTTTGGTTTTTGAAGGAATAGTAGAGAATTACGCAAAATTACGTCGTTTAACTCATTGGAGGTGGTAGATGGGACTCTTACCTAAACATCAGAAAAAAAAACGGCTGCCCATGTCTGCCCCTAAGCAATTCCGCCATGTTTTTGTGCAGGAAATCACAAAAAATTAGACGGAGTGATGAGGAGTCCTTAGATCCGTCTGAAACTTGATATGCGAAAGTTTGTGGGGTCGCTGATTATGAATCCGTTATCTTCCGGCGGACGAAAATTGAAAGAAATCATCGGATTTTCTTCAAATTCGTTACCCAGGGGTTTCTGAGGTCGCTGATTACGAATCCGTTGTTTGAATTTCAAAATTCAAAATGGCGGATTCAATATGGGGGATGAAAATTGAAAAAATCATCGGATTGCCTTCAAACTCGGTACCCTGAGGTTTTTAAGGTCGCTGATTCCGAATCCGGTGTCTGAATTCCGGAATTCAGGATGGCGGATCCAGTTTGGCAGAAAAAAATTGAAAAAATCATCAGATTTCCTTCAAACTCGGTATCCAGGGTTTTGTGGGGTCATTGATCACGAATCAGTTGTCAAATTCCAAGAATCAAAGATAGCGTATCTAATATGGTGGACACAAAACTCAGAATTCAGTGGATTCGCTTTGAATTTTATCCCAACGTTAGTATGTGTTTTATTTCCAGTGTACATTTGCTGCACGAGGAAAACTGTATGAGATTGATTACCATTCGTTTTTCTTCTCATCGCGGGCTTAGGGTACACAAAGGCCAGGAATCATTGATATTTAGGAAGATGATGGACCATTGAGAGAAAAACAGTATTGCTGGAGAATATTCGTAGTGAATATACTATGAGTTGAGGAATTCACTATGGGAAATGACAATAAAACTACCAACATTTAGTATTATTACTACGAATTTTTGGTAACTTCACTGCTAACATTCTTCAGCGATGCTCTTTTCCCCCAAAGTGACCGTCATTTTCCTAAATGTTTATAAATGTTATTCAAGTATTGATATCCCTTTTTTTTTCGTGAACTGAATCATGACTCGCGATTTGGTGATCGTTTTCATGTTAACCTATCGTTTCCATGGCAACGTAAATAGTTGGTTGTCATCGGTCCGATTTCAAATGGTGCTTATCACAATTGTGCAATAGCTGTCACCGAATTCTTACTCTTGCTAGTAATCGTTACCGTAAACTTTTTTCCGCGTGCAAGTTTGGAGCTTGGTGAATATTTTTCGTTTTTGAAAATCATTCAATGTTAACATACAATTCCAAATGAGATGGATTCCGCTGCCATAGGTGAGTGTTTCAACAACCTATATTTTCTTAGTAGTTTAATTTGAACAGTTGACTGCACAAAAAATTAGCTTGAGAGGGTTGAATCCAACCCAAGGAAATTAGGAAAATTTCTAGAAACACATGGGGTTTCTGTAGCGAATTTTATCGAATTCTACAACGTTTGTAGATTTCAAAGATGATTCAATATCTATGACTCGGAGAGAGGTGTACAATATTTTAAGGAGCAGTCCTCTACCTACGTTGGATGAAAAGTTCACTTTCCTTCAAGGAAAAATCATCGAGATAACGTGTTGTCCGGATAACAGAACTACAGAGATCTCTAACCTTTTATCTACTTTCAAATGTGTATTCAAAAAGAGATGGGAATCTCCTCAAAGGACCGAAGAACGATGTCTTAAAAATAATGAAGAATGGTTCAAACAAGAGGTAGTGTTTTGTACTTTCAGGAATCCCCATTCTGTAACTGTTCACACGCAAGTGGGAAGACCTCTTGTTGAATTCAACGAATGTTCAGAAAGAACGAAACGTAGGAAAACGGAGAATATCAGAGTAAATACTCCTATCTCAGAGCTGTCTTACGCCACACAAATGTGTTTGAGAGCGTCTGGACAGATCGAAGCCGCAAAAATTGTAAAGGATGTTACATCTTCTGATCCTGAGCTTGCCAAAATGTATATGAAAGGTTATCAAACTTTCAAGCGAAATGAGCCAAAGATGTTGGATGATGAAGATGCTCTAGCTCTCCTAGTAGATGCCGAACTCTCAAGACATCAGTACTGCTTATTGCGTGAAGCTGATCCGCAGAAATTTCCACCTTATAAAAAAATTCAACTGGCCAAACGCATGTGTTTCCCTGACAAGGAATTCATTCAAATAACAGAAACCTGCGCTGTTGTGCAACTACAAGCACTTCTTGATCACACAGCTACACGTATTTTAAAGCTACAGAATTCGGTTTTGTCAACTTTATCTGATGAAGAGTTACAAAACCTGGTACTTATTTCCAAATGGGGGTTTGATGGGAGCTCTGGCCACTCCTCATACAAACAAGCATATCAAAGTTCGGAAGCTAGTGATTCCGCTGTGTTCATTACTTCACTTGTGCCTCTCCGCCTACACTGCAATTCAAAAATAATTTGGCAGAATCCAAGGCCATCATCAACCAGATTTTGTAGGCCAATCAAAATAGAGTTTGTGAAAGAATCAACTGAAGTTTCGGTTGCAGAGAAGCTACGGGTTGATAATGAAACAGAAAATCTGAGGGCTACTTCTTTCGGAACTGATGAAAAACATGTTTCAGTGAAACATGAGATGATTTTTTCTATGGTGGACGGGAAGGTATGCAATGCCATAACTGAGACAACCTATACCCAGAAGTGCTATATATATGTGGTGCCACATCTAAGGAATTCAACAAAATTGATGATATAGTATCTAGGCCGGTCAAAACCGAAAACCTCCAGTTTGGTTTGTCTTGTCTACACGGCTGGATACGATTTTTTGAGGGCCTCCTGCATTTGTCTTATAAGCTACCTATTCAGAAGTGGCAAGCACGAAAACAAGATGAAGCTTTGGTGGAAGAACGAAAAAAGGTTGTACAGAAAAGTTTTAAAGAAAAATGTGGCCTCATTGTCGATGTTCCTAAGCCAGGGTTTGGGAACTCAAATGATGGGAATACCGCTAGGCGATTTTTCGCACAACCCGAAGTTTCTGCCGAAATCACAGGGGTGGATGTCAACCTAATACAACGACTTCATGTAGTATTAGCTACCGTTTCAAATGACCATGAAATAGACGTTGAAAAGTTTCGGAGTTACGCTCTAGACACGGCACGCTACTACGCGACAAAATATCCGTGGTACCCAATGTCACCTACGATGCACAAGTTTTTGATCCACGGACCTGAAATCATTGCATCTGCTCTTCTACCTATAGGCCAATTGACTGAGGAAGCACAAGAGGCTTGTAACAAAGATTTTAAAAGGTGAAAATGATGTATATCACTTAATAATAGTCTATATTTGTCACAGTGGACTCGACACTTTGAAGGGAAAAATTTGACTTCTCAAGTACTGCAATCAGTTTGATACATTGCACAATACGTTCTTGACTACTAGGCAAACTATATATTTATGGTAACCACGAGAATATATGTTCGCGAAGATTGTTTTGTTCTGGTAAGGAATTCGGGAAATTATGAATATTCATATACTTTTTTTTATTAATAAGCCACATTGTTCATCCTCTGGAAACATGAATTCATAGACTAGAAATCAATTTTGAGAATCAAGTAAACTTATGAATTAGAGGATTCATTCAAAACTTTATACTGATGACCCCAAAGTGCAGCTGCTTTTTGTTTTTCCTTGATTTTGCTTGTCATGTTGAGATCAAAAGCTTTAACGGTGTCGATGAATACATAATTATATTCAAATATCTTAACAACATTCATTTCCAAAGGTACCGAGAGCATCACTCCAGGAAATGCAGTAGAGAAAAAACGAATGAAGACATTTTCAAATGGTTCCTTTTGAGTTCTGATCAAATGTTATCGAGTAAAAGACAGTTGCCCAAGAAAAAACTAAAGTTTCTCCCTGGAGACGTGTTAAGCCTGATCAAAACTCCGGATATACTTGATAAAGACAACGTAACTTTCCCATTATCTTCCTCTGAGAGTGGAGAAGAAGACTGATCTGAGTAAAAAAAGTGTGGCAAAAGTAAAAACCATTACGATTTCAGTTTTTTATATTATTGTATATATTGTGAATGTATATATCTTTCGATTTAACACATTTGGTGTGTTAATATCATCCGATAATTATATTAATAATGATTCAATGTTGGAAATAATAATAATAATGATCATAATAGGAACAACAAAATGGGCCGTTCAGTTCCTGTTAATTATTGAGTTATGAATGAAGTTTTGATTTTCGGCATCCGCCATCCTGAATTTCGGAATTCTGACAACGGATTCGTGATCAGCGATCCCGAAAACCCCTGGGTACCGAGTTTGAAGGGAATCCGATGATTTTTACAATTTTCGTCCGCTATATTGGGTCCGTTATTTTGAATTTTGGATTTCAGACCGTGGATTCGTAATCAGCGACCACAGAAACCCCTGAGTACCGAGTTTGAAGGAAATGCGATGATTTTCTTAATTTTTGTCCACCATATTGGATCCGCCATTCTGAATTTCAAAATTTTGACAACGGATTCGTAATTGGTGACCCCAAAAACTCCTGGATGCCGAGTTTGAAGAAAATCCGATGATCTTCTCGATTTTATTCCACCATATTGGATCCGCCATTTTGAATTTCGAAATGCAGACAACGGATTTGTAATCAGCGACCCCAAAAATCTCTGGGTACCCAATTTGAAAAGAATCCGATAATTTTTTCAATTTTCGTCCGCCATATTGGATTCGCCATTCTGAATTTGAGAACTCAGACAGCGGATTCGTAATCAGCGACCCCGAAGACCCCTGATCACCAAATTTGAAAAAAATCCGATGATTACTTCCAATTTTCGTCCACCATATTGCATCCGTCATTTTGAATTTCGAAATGAGAACAACGGATCCGTAATCAGCGACCCCAGAAACCGTTGGGTACCCAATTTGAGGAGAATCCGATGATTTTTAAAATTTTCGTCCGCCATATTGGATTCGCCATTTTGAATTTTGGAACCCTAACAGCAGATTCGTAATCAGCGACCCCAAAAACTCCTGATCACCAAGTTTGAAGAAAATCCGATGGTTCCATTCAATTTTCCTCCGCCATATTGGATCCGCCATTTTGAATTTTGAAATTCTGAAAACGGATTCGTAATCAGTGACCCCATAAACTTCCCGAGTACGAAGCCGCAAGCGAATCTGAGAGCCCCTTATAATTTTGTCCAGCTTTTTGGCATTTGGCCCCACTGTGCGGTGATTGCCGATTGGCAATATATCAGGGTTTCCATAGGAGAAATGTTCGCAGGTCCATAACTGAATCCTATGAGCATCTACCAGCAATTCCCAAAAACGCTTCTCATCTGTATGAATACGTATTCACTTACAATGATTCATGAGCATGTATGAGTATTATACGATGACATTTTGTAGATATTTACGATGGGAAACAGCGGGATGGTATTGAGAAAATGCGAATAGAAAAATCCATAGGAATGTATCAGCGATTGCAGATTGGCAATGTATCAGGGTTTCCATAGGAGAAATATTCGCAGGTCCACAACTAAATCCTATTCGCATCTACCAGCAATTACCAAGAACGCTTTTTATCTGTATGAATACGCACTTACTCATGATATTCCATCAGTTTCTATGAGTATTATACGATTATATTTTTTGGATGCATATAAGAATTCCTGGACCTCTCAGGCCGATGCTACAGTGTAACTGGGATTTCATGGGGTCTTCGAATATCAAGCATCAACGTAAGAACACAAAAGAAACATTGTGTGCCCTTCCTTTTTTTCTTATAAATTCGTATCTCTACTATCCGAACACGTGTTTTTCGGAGCTGAATTCATTAAAGAATTCAAACTTGCGAGGATGATTCTTGGAGATTTTCTGAATATATTCCTCAAAATTCAACAGTCAAATTACAAAATTCCTCATAAAATTTTTGAAATTCGAAAAAGTATACATTTTTTATGATAGAATCTACTATGATGGGGATAAGGGTGAGGATGATAATGATGATGATGATGATGATGATGATGATGATGATGATGATGATGATGATGATGATGATGATGATGATGATGATGATGATGATAATGAAAACGACCCTGAAGATGAGCTGGAAACCTTCTGTTTTACAGGGGGGGTTGCTTTTTTTCGATTCTCTTTTTCTGTAATCAAAAAGAGACGATTAAATCTATTTGAAATTTTACGCAGAAAACAATAATTTGCTACAAAAGAATTACGATTCAGTATAAAACAATACGGATGTGCGGGTGGTCGCATTCCCTGCCAAAAAAAATCTCTTTGAATCTTTCTGAGAATTTCATGTTTCACAGGAATTCAGAAAGATTTAGAGAAATCCAGGAAAATTCAGGGGGATTCGGCAAAGTTCATGGAAATTCAGAGTCTAACGCATTCAAGAAAATTAAGCGTTCAACTTTTCAAAGGGATTCGTTGGGATTCCAAGGGATACAGAATAATTAAGAGAAAAAGAAACTGAGTAGAATTTTCCGTTTGAAATTTCAGAGAAATTCAGGAAACCTTGAAGAGATTTGGAGAGATTCAGAGACATTCTGAGACAGATAAATTTTCAAAGATTGTGCGTTGAACTTTTCAAAAGAATTCACACGAAATTGGAGAGAAATGGAATGAGGAAAATTTCTGCACCAAGATTTCAGAGGCAGTCAGGAGACCTCAAGCACATTCGGAGAGATTCAAAGAGATTTACAGAAATTCAGATGAATTGAGAAACATGTGAATAGGTAGAAATAATGCGTTGAACTTTCCATAAGGATTCATAGGAATTCAGGAAAATTCGGAGATGAGTACATTAATTATAATCCTTTGTCTAAGATTTCACCCACACACATTTAGGTGATTTCAGAAATATTCGGAGAGATTCAAAGTAACTCAAAAATACATGGATTGGAAAAAACTGAGTGTTCAACACCCAAAAATTCATGATCTAAAAATTATACCCACTGTATAATATGAGCCTAGTATAATTCCCTCTTAATATAAGTGGAAATTCTTATGACGTTTACAGAAATTCCCATATCGATCCTCTAGAACTCAGAGGAATATGTATTGAGCTCATATTTTAGAAGAATATCTTGAAAGGGTCATACTATTTTGATGCCCTGAAATTAAAACCTTTTTCGGGGATTTTTGAGATCATTAAGGTGATCGGCCCCATTAATGAACACCTTAACCCCCATTAGCGAACAATCGTTTATTTATTATATCTTTCCTATGGTATATTATTCTGAATTTATTTCCATAACAGCGGTTGATTTAGTATCCAGTCAGTCATGCTTGGATGAAATTGAAGCACTCAATGAAAAGTACTATGAATCAAAAACCAAAACGTCCATCAAAGGGGTCGCGTTCATAAATGGGGTCATCTACCTCATTTAATTAAGTTTTTAATGAAAAATTAAAGGTAAATTTTTTCTCCAAAATGATGAACAAAAAATTCAAGCTGCTGGCAATTCGCAAATTTTCGGGAACATTGAAGAAGCATAGGCACTTCCAAACATAATATTTATCTACCTGGGAAGGCACAGTTTAACTTCAAGTTAATCCGATGAAAACTGAGCGAGCTACGTTGTTTGTCGACTTTTTTCCGACGAGTTCCGGTTGCCTAGTGTCACGACGCTATTTCATATTTCAAAATTTCGTAAACAATATCTCAGTGTATGTTAAGACTGATATAATGAAGTCCCAAGATTTCATTGAGATCCATCGAGTTTTTTTCCAGTAAAAAAATTCCCAAAGAAAGAACACTGATTGATGTCGATTTTATAGACACCAAAATTGTGTAACTCTCTTATTCTAGTGAACGATTCTTCCAGTGGACTTTTGAGAGGGGTTTGAAGGGGTTCACGAAAATCTAGAGACAAGCAAATAGAAGATAACCTATAGTCCAAGATTTTAGAGGTATTCAATAGATTTTACAGAGATTCAGAGCAGCTCAGAGACGGGTGAATCGGGAAAAACTAAGGAATAAACTCTAAAGTGGGATTCAGAGGAATTCGGAGACATTCAAGATAATTTTAGAGAATTTGGAGAGTAGTGAATTCAGGTGAATATTTGATCGGAAAGTCCAGAAAATTTTGGAGAAATTGAGAAATAGATGACGTGGGGAAAATTATACGTGGAACAGTTGAAAAAACTGAGGAGAGAAATTAATAGAGGAAAATGTTAAATCCATAATCCCAGCGAAATCCAGAAGAAGTCAGTGTGATTCATAGAAAAGTCAATTCGGAATAATCATAACTTGATTACTGGAAAGGGACTCAGAGATTCACAGAGATTCCATGAAAATTGAAGAGAGTTGAGGAGAAAATGAATTTGGAAGAATCATCGATTTCAGTTTGTACAAGGATTCAAAGCCTTGCAGGGAAATTTAGAGAAGAGTGAATTTCGGAAAACTTTTTCTCCAATTTCACAGAGAGTAACTTAGAAAGATGTGAATTTCAAATTTTGAGACAATCAAAATGATTTTGAGCTTCTCCGAGAAAATTCAGAGAAATGCCAAGAGAATTTTAGGAAGTCACTTTGAATGATTCACAGAAAATTAGAACAATTTTGAGAGTTTCAGACAAAATCAAGAGTGAGTTTTGAAATCCAAATGAATGAAACCTCAAAGGATCCACACACATTTACGGAGAGTCAGGCAAATTTGCAGAAAGTTTTTATATCCGAATAAATGCAATTCTGAAGGATCCAGACAGATTCAGATAAATTCAAAGCGATTCAAACAGACTCATACAAATTCAGGAAAAGTCAGATAAACTTGGATGGATCTTCCGAATTCAAATAAATGGACTTTGGGAAGATTTAAACAGACTCAGATAATGTAGAAGAATCTTCAAAGGTATAGATAGATTCCGAAGGACAAAATTTCAGGCAAAAAGGAAGTAAGGAAAGGAAAGGGTAAGCACTAAGCATCGACACGAAACTTGGAAATCTTTTGAATGTCGCTAGCAAGCACATATCTTCTGTTTCCTAACATCCGATGGTGATGCAATTTTTACTGCAGTTACATGCACTGTCAATAGTAATACAAATTTGTACTTGATTCTGACAAATAAGCGGGAGGGGAAAAGGAAACATGATATCGGAAATTGTAATTTTGCGACCGCTCGTATTTTTGGTTCTGGTTAGCCAATTGCAATTAAAGTTATACCACATTTCATTCACAATCCTATGGTAATTTCATACGAGTTCCGTTCCAATGGGTGGGGAAGTGTGAAAAAAACCTCCTCTCCAGTTTGGAGGGAAACGTTTTCGTTTGTCCTACATGACTGTTCGATTGTCACTGAAGAAATATGATTGAACGTAACAAATCACGCTGCTTATTGCATGAATCGAATGTAGGGATGGGCGATGTCGAATGAAAACACCGATATTGAAAAATTGATTGTGAGGTGTCTCGATAGTTGATTAATCGATGTTTTGAAACCCCCATATGATGATGATGAACCCAGATAGCCAATGTTCCAGAAACAAAATCCAATTGCATTCTTCCGGAATCACCAAATCCCATAGATACTTGTGAGAAACATATTCTTGATTGATTTTCTCGTGGTCATTGTCACAGGACTTATTTAAACAATATAAATTCAAAATTCAAATGGAATTCTGTTCACCAGTAGACAATAACTCAACACATTTATTAAATTCTACGGAATCCTATAGCAATAACTGCATCAAAATCGATAGAAAAATTATTGTTACAAGTATTCGTGGGATTCCATCGGTCTATATCAGGGTGATCAGGAAATCCTCACCGATCCTGATGAAATCCCATAGATACTTGTGAAAAACATATTCCTGATTGATTTTCTCGTGGTTATCATCACAGGACTTATTTAAACAATATAAATTCGAAATTCAAATAGAATTCTGTTCACGAGTAGAAAATAACTCAACACATTTATTATATTCCACGAAGTCCTATAGCAATAACTGCATAAAAATCGACGGAGAAATTATTGTTACAAGTATTCGTGGGATTCCATTGGTCTCTATCAGGATGATCAGGGAATCCTCATCGATGCTGATGAAATTCCACGAACACCTGTAACAATCATTGTCAGTATCGATTTTTATGCAGTTATTGCTATATGAGTTCGTGAGATATAATAAATGTGTTCAATTATCATGTATTCGTGAACAGAA
This sequence comes from Gonatopus flavifemur, assembly GCA_018340375.1. Taxonomy (NCBI): domain Eukaryota; kingdom Metazoa; phylum Arthropoda; class Insecta; order Hymenoptera; family Dryinidae; genus Gonatopus; species Gonatopus flavifemur. The sequence continues at coordinate 2,203,936 of JAFFJZ010000034.1, forward strand.
TTTCTTCTCAATTTTGAATTTATATTGTGTTTATAAGTCCTGTGACGATAACCCCGAGAAAATCAATCAAGAATATGTTTTTCGTAAGTATCTATGGGATTTCATCAGGATCGATGAGGATTCCCTGATCATCCTGACAGAGACCGGTGAAATTCCATAGATACTTGTGAGAAACATATGGGGTAAAATTCGCCAAGTGTTCCCACCTGGAAATTTCAATCTCATCAATGTTGATGAAATCCCATGGATTCATTGTACTAGTGACCCTCTTCGAATTGTGTTAACACCAGGTTTCTAGGAAGTCAGGTTTCCGTGGTACAGGGGTTTAAATTTTGAAGATTTTTTTGATCTGCGTTTTTTCGAAAAATCATCATCCTCATTAATTCCATTTAATGAAAATATGTTATCATTGGTATTGTTAGGATTTTTTCTGAATCTCACGATGAAAATACTCTCATTCATGCAGAAGGAATATTTCACATAGAAATTTGATTTTTGGAAGTATTTTTGCATTTTTCGGCCACTGCGCCCCTTTTGATATTGATGAAACCTTGATAAATCGAAAGCTTGATTCCTTAGCTTCAAAATCATACAGGTTTGAAAATGGGACGAAGAAATTTCCCCAAGGTACAGAGTTCCAAGTGTGTACGTATCGTATCTTGAGTACGTGACGATCACACCGTCGATTTTCAGTGTATTGTTTTATGAAAAAAGTAATTATCAAATTTATTTTCTCAATTTTGCCTACCACATTGCTCAATACAACCATCTAGATTACCCCTTTCAAATGAATAATTGATTCACGACACACGGTTGAAGAAAACACGCCATACTTTATTAGAACATTATTGTAATAATTAGTCATACCGATTTGTCATCTTGGACCCATTAAATTTCTTTTTATCGATAATCAGTTTTTATGGAAACGCGGCTACTGTAACTGGTAAAAGTAATTGTAAGCAGTGACTTTCTTTGTACAAGTTATAGTACTCTGATTATTTACAAAATTGAATTATTGCTATATAAATGTACAGAATGATATTAAACAATTCGCAGTATTTATAATTATCAATCTTCTGATCCTTCTGGAAGGTTGTTCCTATACTCTAATTTTTGTGCCTCCTTCGGGTCTTTGGGAATATATCATATTGCACTGCCGAAGAGTGAGTTTTAAGAATAAACGATGAATGTTCCATATGTATCACACAATGGTATTTGAGAGTTCCTGCTATCGTTTTTGCAGATGCAAATCGTTTTTCAAGTGCTTTCGTAGCCTCTATATGAGGACTCTTTGGACTGAAAAAAATTACAGTTTCTTTCAGATGTTCTTTAGCCCACTGATGAAGAGCATCCGCAGTCAAAATTTGATTTTCATTTGATGATGCTTGCAGACTTGCACGTGCTGCAAGTCTCTTCAAGTTTCCACCAATACCGTCGCAAGGTCCTTTGCCATGTGCACTGGCATGAAAATGCCACTCAGCCGCAATTCCAAAATCATGTTCATGATGTAGAAGATTTGCAAAATTATATTTATTTTTAAAATGTTGCGATGCTCCATCAGTGGAGTAGAAGATCTTTTCTCTTAACTGTCTGTTGTAAGAATGGTAACTTGGTTGTTATTCCAATGAAACGATTGAATAGCATTCTGAGCAATAAATGCATAGTTTTCAGCAAAATCACATGTAACTATGAATTCTCCGGCCTTCAAATTATCCTTGAGATTCTTGAGAAAGGACGATTGCTCCTTTGCTATAAAAGCGTGAGATTTCAACTTATGTAACCGTTCACAGAGATGCTCCACGAAATTTCCTGCGTCTGCTATTTCAGTTTTCAAAGTGCTGCGATCAGTTTGTTGCCAAATTTGATATTCTACTCTCTCAATGTACTGGTCTGTAAGATTCGATTGAAGAAAATCCTTAAAATTGTCTATTCCAGGACACGCTAAACACTTGTCCAGATAGCATTCAGAAGTAGGATTATCACATACAAGCATTTTAATAGCATCATGGTGAGAAGTCATGGAGAAATCTGTCGCAGACGTTATTTTTTGTAAACTTATGGCATCTAGCATTAAATTCACGTTTTCATGATGAACACACACGCATACGGTATGAGTTCCAGAAGCTCCAGCGAGTACACAATTGCGGGGTCTCAGCTGTGAATATTTCGATAAGCTCACATCAACTGTAGGATTCTTCAATTTGAATGGAGAATATAATTCGGCAAGATTGCATAAAATCAATCTTTTTTGAACATGTTCACGCGTTTCATCATTAGTTTTGATCGGAACATAATCCTTCATGCCTGGCAATATCCGGTTATTTTCATCATCCAAGTAAAATGTTATGATGGAATTTTCAATCTCGTGAGATAACCTTCGTCCTCTCTTTGGATTTGGTGATGTTAGAATCCCGTTTTCAGCTACCAACTGTATGGCTTCCCTAGCTCGACGTTTCGAAGCGTTGAATTCAGTAGCCAATGTCCTTCGTCCCCATGATTTTGGAGCAAGGGTTAGAAGCAAAATCTTTTCTGAGTAACTGGAAGACTGTTTGAATTTTCCTTTGATTTGATCGAGAACTTCAATAGCCGATTCATGATGTTTTATTTGACACTTTCGATTTAAATTCTCAGACATTTTTGTTGATGGAACGGAAAAATCTTCTTCATTTATATCAAAAGTTTCCTCCTCGTTGATTTCAAGGTGTGGGACATCGTCCCTTCCTTCGAATAATGTTCGATCCTAAGAGATAATAGAAATTTCTCAATTATCCCAGTTTCCTCCTCATTAGAACATTTTGGGGTTGCACTGAGAAGAATAAATAGTGGACTCAACTACGCACGACAGTTGGATACGTTCAAATGCAATACTTCTTTGATTCAATTAGATTTGTAGTTGACTGAACTACGAATACTTGAATGAACCTTGAATTCAAATTGAATTGACGAAGGATTGTATTTGAACGTATCCAACTGTCGTGCGTAGTTGCCTCCATTATCTTTTTTCTCAACGTATACTGTGTACTTTTTCGATGAATCGAATAATACAGCGGTACTACCTCAAGTGAATTATTCTCGCATGTATCCATCTGAACAGATGGGACATCGTACAAAGGTGACATTGAAGATAGTACAGTCATGTCTTTCTTGCATCTACTACATATTCGGATATCAGAGGGTAGATGATGATATTTTTTCCTCAGATTTGAAGATAAGGTTTAAAGATCTGAATATTTTTTGTGACAGGGATATTGAAATGGATTGAAACAAGGATCACCTGAACTCCTTCGTTTCATTGTGTTACTACATGTAGGAAAAAGTCCTTCCTCAATAGAATAATTCAGCAGAAAATCAATCACAAAAACTTCATAAACAAGAAAGTTCCACTGATTTGATATTTATCTCTGTACACGGAGAGAAATTTGTAGTTAAATTTACTATGTTATCATTGTTCCCGAGGAACAGACTGAATTCTGTCGGATTTGACTATGAAGGGCATATTTTTACTATAGTACAACAATAGAATGCTGATCATATTTACTGTGTTTTATGGGGGAACCCGTCATAGTTCAGTCTGTTCCTTGGAAACAATAATAACAAACTTAACTACAAATTTCTCTCCGTGTACATTCAAAATGACACAAAACCGTTGATGAGTTCAGATTGAAGAGAATGAGGTTGGTTAGGTTACAAATAAAAAAGAATCAGGTTTCCCTGGAAACATCCACAGTCACTATTCAATTGAAGCTTCAGGGCAGAAGTTTATATGATTGATAAGAATGAATTCAAATCCTCAAAGAATTAGAATCAGAGAATAACATTAAGAATCAGAGGATATTGGATTTCTGGAAGTGATTTTCACTGATAATGATACAGAAAATTACGGCAGAATGCATTATTCATTAGCATGAAATATTATTACACAATGTTGGCGTATACGCACTATAGTGTTGTATTTATACACGATGGTAGCGGGTGGACGTGTGAGATCTGAGCACTTAAACCCCTCTGTAATTCCGAGGAATCTTCTTATCCCATTTCTTAATCTATATGATTTTGAAGCTAAAGAATCAAGCTTTCGATTTATCAAGGTTTCATCAATATGAAAAGGGGCGCAGTGACCGAAAAATGGAAAAATACTTCTAAAAATCGAATTTCTACGTGAAATATTCCTCCTGCATGAATGAAAGTATTCCAATCGTAAAATCCAGAGAAAATCCTAACAATATCAATAATGACATATTCTCATTGAATGGAATTAATGAGGATGATGATTTTTCGAAAAAACGCAGATCAAAAAAATCTTGAAAATTCAAACCTCTGTACCACGAAAACCTGACTTCCTAGAAACCTGGTGTTAACACAATTTGAAGAGGATCACTGGTACAACAAATTCATGGAATTTCATCAACATTGATGAGATTGAAATTTTCAGGAGGGAACACTTGGCGAATTTTAGCCCATATTCTTGATTGATTTTCTCGTGATTATTGTCACAGGACTCATCAGAATGATATGAAATCAAAATTCAGATGAAATTCTCTTGCAAGGATTATTAAATTTCTGTACTTGCGAACTAAACAAATACCGCATACATGTAGGACCCGATGTCCAGAGTTACCAAGTTAGGGAGACGTTCGAAGAGAATCACCGAATCTAGCAGTTGTGTTGAATATAATGACCAATGGGAAGAGCCTTGGCAACTTTGCAATCCACGCGGATCCAATCATATTGTTCATAGCTTGTCGCTATGCTGTTATGGTTTCTTCGCCACGCGATTAGGAATTTGACTGAGAGCGAGACGGAACGAGAACAAATCGACTGCCGAACGTGAAAAGTATTTTGTAGATGATTTTTGCTACGTGTTGGATATATGTTCAAAATGTCGAATACGACTACTACTATTGCTACACACACACACACACACGCACACACGCGCGCGCGCGTGGTTATGAGAAATGAACTTGATGTCTGTTTCGAGATATAAACAATGCTTTGTCATACAATTTATATCCGTAATAAGGGTTTTTCATTCTGAATTTGTGTGTATTCAATATCGAATGATTTTCATGAAAAATGCTTGCAATAATTTGATTCCTTATTTGGAATATAAATGACGTAAACAGATACATTGTTTGTATCTCGGAACGGATGTTAAATTTTATTCCCTTTCTGTCCTAGGTTTCCAATCAAATTCATCAAAAATCCACAAACTCTAATGAAAGTCAACAAATTTTTATAAAAATTCAACGAATCGAATTCATCGAATTTCATGGAGAATTATTGAATTTTACTGAAATTTTGTTGAATTAAGTTGAATTATTCAATGAAATTCTTCCACCAGGGCTATAATATCTGAAAAAACCATGGAATTCTTTTGAGATTTCAACTTGCGAATACAGATAAAATCATATCGAAACATCAGACCGTTGAAACCAGATTAGTTCCAATAACTATTCCAATTTCAATCCTATCTGGAAGAACCGACCCAGTGAACATTCTGAGATCCTCTTCTGGAAGTTTAATAATGTTATCAGAAAGATGTCGAAATGATCTCTCATGCGTCAATTTCTGTGAACTTTCGGATATCTTTCTCAAGAGTCCTAAATGCTATCTAAGAGTTATCCATGAGATCTTTCAGACAGCATTAAAAACTCTAGGAAAAAACATCAAAAAGATAACAAAAATGGACGCATGAGATAATTTCGACATCTTTCTGATAACATTATGAATGCTCCGAATGTTGGCCGAAGAATTGTTCGCTGAGAATGAATTCCTTTGAGGCTGTATCTGCGAATCCAGATAAAATCATATTGAAATATCACTTCGTTGGATCCAGAATGGTTCCCATGAGTATTTCGATGCGTGAAGTTACATAAAAATTGATTTGAACATGTTCGATGCATATGCAGATAAAATCCATTCAATTTTCAGCCAGGAAGTACGAATGAAATCTCATGATTTTTCATTGGTAAATTGATATAGTCAATCCAGATGGAAGTGATGTGTTGTGATGTACAAATCAATTCCATTAAAAATCGAATCGGTAATATCCCATAGAATCTGATACCATTCTGATTTCATTCCTATTTGCAAACTCCATGTATCTGTCAAAGTATTCGCTCATTGAAACTGTTCAGAACTCCCATTGAATCTATGGGTATTTGCTGATTGGGGACATTCCAATTGAAACCCTATGGGAAAACAGTGTGCTAGTGTCACAGCATTTCCAACTATCCTCTGATGAAAACTCGTATCAGTAGTTACTGATCAAATCTTATAGAAACTGATAAGGAAATGCTGTTCAATTACAGTGGATCGCATTTCCGATTCATCCCATCGATACATATCGACTCCATACTGTGGAACCTCATAGAAACTGATGGCATTATGAGATATGGGAAAACCTAATGGATACCAATGAGCAAGGTTTATCAGCAATTCCTGATGGGTACGAATTATGCGTGAAATCCAAATTCAATCCAATAGATCCCTAATCGTAATTGCGTATAAAATCCAATCAATCCTGCGGCGTTATACATCATGACACTTTCCGATAAGTTTCCTGTAATGATTTGCGGATAAGAATACAATAGTGGTAAATGCAGATAGAATCCCATAAAATGCCAATCTGCAATTTTTTCAGTGCAGATAGACCTCATAGAAACCGATAGATCCCTATCGGAATCCATGGGATTCTATTGGGTTCTTCGGACAGGGATACGTTCACACTCACACCAATGGCACCATCATAGTGTGAGTGTGAAAGTATTTGTGGTATAGTTGTGTGTGTGAGCTGTAGTTGCCCCGCCAGTTATAGACAGCGCTGAAACTCGTATTTTTCATTTATATTATACCTTGGGTACCCTGATATGGATGAAGAAGTGAGATATTGGCTGGAAATGAATGACTTAGATGAATTGAAGGCACGATTTGAAAGTAAGTACGAAGAAAAGTATATACTATGCTTTGCTAGAGATTCGCTGATTTGCAAATAACGCACAATTCAATGTGAATCACACAATAACAGTTGGATGAATCAAGTTAATCGCGTGGTCATCTTATGTATATATTTCTTTCTACATCCAATAATTCATTTATTGTGTTTGTATGCAATTTCTGAAGTGAATAATTCCTTGCAAAAATGTCATTTGTAGTTTGTGAGGTTATGATGTGTCGAAGTTTTCAATTAATTCAATACTAAATGAATAATTGCCGAACCATTTGGTGCATGTTTTTTCATCTCTAAAAACTGTTAGAAGCTGGCATATTTGAATAACGAGAAACCTTGGATTGAATTAAAATATTGAACGTCGAAGAAAATAGAAGAAAGATTTTATCAACAACTTTTTATCCTCCTTGTCACTATTAGAGCGGAAGAAGAGAAGGAAAAGGTTCGTGGCCGTATTGATAGTTTGACAGTGAGGGGATTATTTGGTCCTGTGATTATTAAATATTGAGGAATACTCTACGTTTATTTATAAATGCACTCAATTATCAATTTTGCAAAAATTCTGATCGAAAGACATGGTGGGACAATATGATGATTTTTTCAGAATTTGCAACCGGTACAACTGTGTGAAGTATAAAAGAAGATCAATATAAATGACGTGCTCATCTGATTCAATGATCTATAGGTTGAACATGACAATCAATAGATTGATGGATTTCATTAACCTGTGTGAAAATCGCAACTCGGTTGTTTTTTATGTATGGTGTTTGTGATTACATTGAAAGTCGAGTAACTAACGCAACTCGATTGACAGATGTAAGGTTAGGTTATTGACATCAAAACATAAATGTGAATTATTTTGATAAAATTCGCGGTCGTTCTTCAGTCATTGATCAGAATAAATATCAAAAACATTCATTATTAAGTCCAAAAGGAATGATTGAATCACCCTGGCGAAAAAACGGCGTGCACATAAAGTTCAAACAGCATACCAATAACGTGATTCTGGCCAATATACGCTCAATGCACGCTTACTTCAATATAAGCGTGAGTACAGCGTGCATTAACGTTTTCCTTCACGCTCGATCCACGCTCAACTGCGCCAATTGACTCTTAATACACTCTCATGTGACGGTAATAACACTCCTATGCAACGCTCCAAATGCACGCTTCATCTTCACCAGGGCAGTTATAGTTGTTGTGGAATAGTAGAAATCATACCTTGTGGGTTCGTTGACAATGATTCTACTCAAGTACTGAAATCAATATTTCTAAAAAAAACTCAAAGGTCTCATTCATTTGGTAATAATACGAGGCATGGAGAACTCGTTTGATTGAAAATATTTCAAAAGAATAGAGGCAAATGAATCTCAAAAACTTGGATTATTCACTTGGAGCGCATCGGATGGTTCTACTCTTCAAGTTGAAGAGTACTATCGAAGTTGGAAATTGGAAATTGCCAGAAAAATTCTTATTTTCTCAGATGAATTTCTGGTTAGAGTGGTGATATACTGGTGGAAAGAGTTTGAGGTTTGGGTGGAATCTATAGTGATAAGAAAAATCCAAACCGTGTTGAAAAAATCAGAACATCTGCCAACTTTGCTTGCGTCTTTTGGGTAAGGAATCAAATGTTCTTTATCAAACTAAATTTATGTAAAAGACGTCGAAATGAGTGAATTTAGGTTGAAATGAAGTGAGACAAGAAAAAATATTGATTGGAATTCATTGTTTATCATGAAAATGTTAAAAAATAAGGAAAGATTATAGAGGATCTAACTGGTTGTCTTCCAATATTTTTGTTTCAACAATCTTGTATTATGTGCCCTTGTGTATTTTTTTAGTAATGAGTTCAGAAACATGGTTCTTGAACCTGTTCTGTAAACATATCGGTATGAAATAACATGTATTTGTAGAAACATCACATAAAATTGTTGAAACAAAAATATTGGAAGACAAGTTGGATCCCCTATAGTCTTTCCTTATTTTTCAACATTTTCATGGTAAACAATGAATTTCAATTCATACTTTCCCCTGTTTCACTTCATATCCACTAAAATTCACTCATTCTTATATGTGTCTCTGATTACCTCAATTTGGTTTGATAAAAAACATTTGACTCCTTACCCAAGAGACGCAAGCAAAGTTGGCGGGTGTTCTAATTTTTTCAATACGATTTGGATTTTTCTGATCAATATAGATTCCACCCAACCCTCGAACTCTTCTCACCAGTATATCACCACCCTAACGAAAAATTCACGGGACAAAATGAGAATATTTCAGGCAATTTCCAAATTTCAACTTCAATAGTACTCTTCAACTTGAAGAATGAAACCATCCGATGCGCTCCAAGTGAATAATCCAAGGTTTTGAAATTCATTCCTCTATGCTTTTGAAATATTTTCAATCAAATGAGTCCTTCATGGTTCATATTATTACAAAATGAATGAGATCTCAGAGTTCTTTCAGAAATATTGATCCCAGTACTTGAGTAGAATCATTGTCAACGAACCCACAAGTTATGATTTCTAACATTTCACAAGAACTATAACTGATTCAATCATTCCTTTTTGACTCAATAATGAATGTTTTTGATATGTATTCTGATCAATGACTAAAGAACGACCGCACATTCCACTAAAATAATTCACTTTTTTGTTCCTTAATGATAAACCTAATTATTCACATTTATGTTTCGATTTCAATAACGCAACCTCACATCTGTCAACCAAGTCAAATAATTTCATAAATCGATCATAAAGTTCCAGTCGCAAATTCCATAGCTTGTCACAATAAAATATTTCTCTATCCCCAACTATAAATTACTATTTCACCTCAACCCAGGTTCGTTTCAAAAAAAGATTCAAATTTCAAGAACTTCACCTCTTTAAGTTTTTTTAATGAAATGTACATCAATTTCACGTTTCATGTACAAAGACGTGAAAATTCAATAACATGTGCACGACAAGTCATTTCAGTTGTGAAATATTGAAAATTCATGTACATGTGTACATGAAAAGTACATGAAATTTCAAGAAATTTTTAACAGTGTAGTTAATTTTGGCTCGTCGTCGCACAGAAAGTGAAACCACGGAAATGGAACACTTCGCGTTCCAAACAAGGAATATGGTGCGATATTCACGCTACCTTTTACATAATTTTCAAGACATGTAGAAGATATCATTTAGAAATTGTTCCGAGATGTCTTTTAGACCATGCTTGATGGACATCTAAAAGATGTCTTTTCGGAATACCTTCGAGATATTTTTTCGACATTTCTGGGAGATGTCTAAAAGATATCATTTCGATATATCTTGGAGATGTCTTCAGTAAGATGTCTTTTAGATATCTGAAAGAAAACTCTTTTTGGACGTTTCTGAAATATGTCTTCCTAAAGATATCTCTTGGATGTCTTCAAGACCTATGGTGTTTGTTGGGCATTTGGTTTTTCCGTGAAAGCTCATGAAATATGATAGAATCCTATTCTCCTCAACCATATAGATTATCATAGGCCTGATACTGGTTGGGCCCGCGCGGATGAATGTTATACATCACAAAACTGCATAGGAACGAATTGGGATTAATATGATCGCTTATCATAGCGGAACTACTCCCGCTATATCGCAAACATTGTCATATGACCTCCTTTCGACGGATATTATTGAAACAACCACCCATTTGGTCTTTCCGTGAAAGCTCATGAAATATGATAGAATCCCATTCTCCTTAACCATATAGATTATCATAGGCCTGATACTGGTTGGGCCCGCGCGGATGAATGTTATACATCACAAAACAACGTAGAAATGAATTGCGACTAATATGATAGCTTATCATAGCAAAACTACTTCCGCTATATCGCAAACATTGTCATGAGGCTTATTTATGTCACATATTATAAATTACCACAGCCCTTTGACGCTTACGCAGTATCTGATAAATCATGATGGGGTTCAGTACTCCTTTTTCAACACAGAATGTGACTTCAGTTCGGTTTCCTATGTATAACATCATTTCGGATAGACTGCCTTGTTGATAAATATGATGCACCTTCCAATCTGAGTTATTCTGTTTCTCGCATCAACACGTATTACAATTGTTTATGTATCAGTATCATCCAATCTCCTCCATCTCGGGTAACGATATAAGACAGGCATGTCCAAATCTGCGCTCAATTTCACTCGATCATGGCAGTTCGGTGTACACTTCCGCGTACTTCCGCGAGGGCAGAGACGTAGCGTGCGTGGTAGTGGGGTGGTCACGTGGTACATGAATTCAGTGCCGTAACGTCGTGCATTCATGTTGTGACCCCCGATGTATTGACATCATCATGAAGTAATCAGTCTTACGACTGGTTTGATGAAACCCTCCGCCCCTGTCTATTATCCGCCAAACGTTTAATTTCCACATATCTACTACATCCCTTGTCTTGTACGATTTGCTTCCATAACTTGCTCTAGGTCTACCTTTACCAGTTTCACCATTTATTTTCCCTTCCAATATTGCTTCCAATAAACTCTCATGCCGTAATGTGTGTCCTATGAGATTGCTTCTCCTTTTCACGATGTGTTTCAAAAGATTTCTTTCTTCATTTATCTGCTCGAGTACTTCTTCATTTTTGACTTTGTCTATCCATTTTATTCTGAGCATCCTCCTATAACACCACATTTCAAAAGCTTCAAGTCTTCGCTGATCAGTTTCCCCCATTGTCCAAGTTTCGCAACCATATAATGCTGTGCTCCAAACATGACTTTTCAAGAATTTCTTCCTTACTTCCAAGCTTATATTTTTGAGCATGATAACTGTTTCTTTTGGTAAAAAGCCTGTTTCCCTTGTGCTATTCTCGCTCTCATATCTCTCCCGCTTTTGCCGTTTTCTGTAATTATGCTTCCTAGATATTTGAATTCTTTCACCTGTTCAATTGTCTCGGTATCTATTTTGATTTTCGTTCTTCTAGCTGTTTTCGCTGCTGTACACGACATGAATTTTGTTTTGTCTTCATTTATATTAATCCAATAGTTTCCCAATAATACCGTTCTCATAGTGTTGATGATATTTTCTAACTCAGTACTACTCGTGGCAAGTATAACTATGTTATCCGCGAATCAACATACTTATATTCTCTCCCCGAATCTGTAATTTTGATTGAATTTGCTCCTTCACTTCGTTCATTGCCTCTTCTATATATAAATTGAAAATCAGTGGCGATAATGAGCATCCTTGTCACACCCCTCTTCTTATTTGTGCTGCCCCTTCCTGACCCTCTATGTCTATTATTGCACTTTGATTCTTATCTAATTCGTATATTATTCTTCTATCTTTATAATTCATGCCCACCTTCTTCAGGATCGCGAACATCTTCTCCCAGTCCGCATTATTGGAAGCCTTTTGTATATCTACGAAACCTATGTACACAGATTTCTCCAGCGCTATCCTTTTCTCTATTACTGCCCTAAGTGCTAAAATCGCTTCTCGCGTTCCCCTATTTTTTCTAAAACCAAACTGATCTCCTGCCAATCTACTCTCTATTTTATTTTCCATCCTCCTGTATATAATTTTGGTCAATATTTTCGGAGCATGTGAAGTTAAACTGATCGTTCTGTGATTCTCGCATTTGTCTGCCCCTTGTTTTTTTGGGATATCGACAATTTTATTCTTTTGGAAATCTTCCGGTACTTCTCCTTTTTCGTACATATCTCTGACCAATTCAAACAGTGCGTCACGAGTTCCTTCACTGGAGGCTTTTATAAGGTCCGCACTTATGCCATCTATGCCTGGCGCTTTATTATTTTCCAATTCTTTCAAAGCCTTGTCGGATTCTTATCTCAATATCGAATGTCCCAATTTTTCCTCATCTACATCCTCCTCCTTCTTTGAAAGTGCTATATCATCGTTTCCTCTATACGAGTCTTCCAAATGATTGATCCACTGTTCTATTTTCTCTTCCGTCTTCATCAATTGTCGTCCTAGAGAGTTTCTAATCTTATTGCTTCTAGGTTTCATTTGTCCGAAAAATCTTTCAATAATCCTATATGCTTCATCTATTTTTCCTAAATGCAATCTTATTTCTATTTCCTGGCATTTCTCTCCTAACCACTGTTCTTTTGCTTTCCTTGATTCTCTTATTATTTTATTTCTCAATGATTTGGATCGTTGCTGGCCTTCTTGGCTATCATTATCCTTGTATTTTCTCCTTTCATTTATCAATTCTAAAATTCCTCCCGTTATCCATGGGTTTTTAGGTTTTACCCCATTATTCTTCGAAATCTCATCCGCACATTCTCCTATATTCCCCTTCATCTTTGTCCATCCCCTCTCTATTCCCAAGTCTTTCTCTTTTTGATCTCCCAATTTTTCATCCAACGTTTTCTTGAATGCCTCATGTGTTTGTTTTTGCTTGTGGTTCTTCAAATTCCATCTTTTCTGCATTTTTCTCCTCTTCTTCAGAGATTTGAATTTCAGAGAACATTTCATCATCAACATATTATGATCACTATCTATATCTGCACTGGGATAAGTTTTACAGTTTTTCACTTGGTTTCTAAATCTTTGTTTTCAATATGTAATCAATTTGGCATCTTGCTGTATCGCCTGGCATTTTCCAAGTGTAGATTCTTCTGGGATGATTTTCAAATAAAGTGTTTGTGATCACCACCTCATGATTTTCACAAAATTCGACGAAACGTTGTCCTCTATCGTTCCTCCTCTCTAACGCAAAATCTCCTATTATGTCGGCCCCTTCCCCTTGTCCTACTACCGCATTCCAATCCCCCATCACTATTAAATTCTCTTCTCCCTTCACATATTCTATCACTTCTTCTATTTCTTCGTACGTTTTTTCAATATCTTCCTCCGAATATGCAGATGTGGGCATGTATACTTGGACTATGACTGTGTCTACCGGTTTTGTTCTGATTCTAACCATCATCACACGTTCATTAGGTTACAAATAATTTTCTATTCTATTTCCTACTCTTTTATGCATTACAATTCCTACACCTGCTTGACCGTCCTTTGATCCTGTATGAATCATTCTATAATCTCCACTCCAGAAATCGCCCTCTTGTGGCCATCTCATCTCGCTACTTCCCATTTCGTCTATATTCAACCTATTCATTTCTGGTCCCAAATTTTCTTATTTTCCCGCTTGCCTCAGTGATCTAACATTCCACGCTCCGACTCGAAGAATGTTGTTTCTTTCCCTATCCTATTCTTCGGTTTTCGTTCTTTACTGATGAAGCTTCCTCGAGCAGCCTCCACCCGGAGATTCGAACGGGTGACTAGTTTACCTCCGGAATATTTTACCCGAGAGAGCGCCATCATGTATCCATTGATTTGTTCGTTTGTTCTTGTTACATAATATTCCAGGTTAGGAAAAGGTTTCATTTCCTCGGGAAGTATTGGAACAGGAAGGTAGTTTCCCCTTGCTTCCCTTGCGTTTTTGCCGATGTTTCTGGCATTAGGATGATTTCGTTTCTCTCAGTTTGTATTCCTTCTCTTGAGTAGTTCATTTCACTCAGAAAAAAGATCACGTAAAGGAAGCAGATACTACCAGGGATGGATAAAAAGCATATCAAGGACAGGTATCATGAATATCCTCCTGGAAGACCCGCAATCATCCACGGGGAGGGATGTATTGACATTCTTCTTTCTTTATATAAAATAATATCAGATGACAAGGCTTCAAAATCTGTGAATTGATTATCAAATTCTCCTTGTATCTGATCAGTTATTTCGATCATGTCACAAAAATCAATGTTTCGATCTCCTGTTTGTAGAATTCTGCATGATGCAAAATGGTGTAATCCAGAATTTTCATCTACACATTCACGTCATTTGTTAAAAATATTCACTCCTTTGGTAGTATCATATAAAGGAATTAAATCGAGCATTTCCTCATTCACGGTGGAATCATTTTGAATCGTACGCATGAAAATTGATAATTGACTTATATCTGCTTTATCCGTACTTTCATCCAAACAGAGAGAAAAATATGTACAAGTTGACAACAAATAATGCAATTTTCCGTCAATGTGATTGGCAATATCAACTACCCTACGTGCAACAGTTTGGCGAGATAAATGGACCGACGTAAAATCATTAGCGAGGGTCCCATTTCCGAATGCTTTGGCCATCATGATTGCACAATTTTTTACAAACTCTCCATCTGTAAATGGTTTTCTCGCACGTGCGATTTCCAAAGAGATGGCATAAGATGCGAGAAGTTTTGGTGTTATTTCTTCATCTTTTAATTCGTCATTAGGATTTTTATCCACTTGGTACAAGATCTTCAAGGCAGCGATGAGATGTGCGCGTTCTCCTTCCGTATAATTTTCATACATTTCTTCATGCTTGTGTTGATAATGACGACGAATATTGAAAAACTTCAAGAATCCTATTTCCCCGCAAAGCATACACGAGTATTTATCATCATTGTAAGGAATGACGAAATGATTTTCGAGCCACTCTTTTTGAAATTGTTCTTTTCTTCGAACATACTTTTTTGTATAGACGCCAGACATGGGTTCCTAAGATACCAGGTGAGAATATAAAATTAATTCAGGGAGAGACAAGGAGGGGTTGACGGAAAAAGAAATTGTTGTTTAGATGAGGAAAAACACAATGGAGCAATAGGTGAAGGTTAGATAAAACAATGAAACTCGGAGTAAAATAAATTACCATATTTACCGATTAATTAATTAACGCACTGTTTCGGATGAACAGAATTCACATTGACAGAATTTATATACTGTTGGTAGCAACAGTAATAATAGTCAGATATCGATGTATCCAGTTCATGGAAAATCTCGTATCCTCACTAATCTGATCTGTACAACCAAAGCCAATACTGGAGAAACAGAATTTCAGAATGAATCGCATCAGAGCGCTCGTCATTTCAATTCGAAAATCGTGAAAATCATTCAAACTCTTGTACCAGGGGTCAGAGATCACAATGACGAATCAAGAGGTGTAAAAATGACACGAAAACTTCTCACGTCGTATGCCATATCTTTGGAAATCGCATGTGTGTGAAAACCATCTACGGATGGAGAGTTTGTAAAAAATCTCGCAATCATAATTCTTTCTTCAATTTTTACATTCAATTGCTTTATATAACACCGCCACGAAAAATTGCATTATTTCTTGTCAACTTGTAAATATTTTTCTCTCTGTTTGGATGAAAGTACGGATAATGCAGACATAAGTCAATTATCAATTTCCGTGCGTGTGATTCAAGATGATTTCACCGTTGATAAGGAAATGCTCGATTTGATTCCTTCATATAATACTACCAAAGGAATTGATACTTTCAATAAATTACGTGAATAAGTGGATGAATATGGTGGTTCCCAAAAATAATATGCTATAGTAACAGACGGCGGCAGAGCTATAACCGAGAACAAATCAGGTCTATGGGAGTTGCTTGAAAAGGGCGGCATCAATTCGATACTACTTCACTGTATTATACACCAAGAGGCTCTGTGTGAGAAAGTAATTAGACTGCTGAATACGATGAAAGTTATCTCAAAAATCACCAACATCGATACGGATGGTGCCCAGGCAGAAATATTCTATGAAATCCCATTACGAATGGTGAAATTCCTGGTTTAATACCATTGGAAACCATTGAAACTCATTCATTGTCCCATTCACCAATGAGATTTCACAGAATGTTTGTAACGGGGTAATAATGCACTGTCAAATCGACAATTCCGTGTTTATTGAGAAAAAATCGATGCAATATATCCGAATTTGCCGTTATATTATTTTAAGGTCCATTGCTTGAGTACCGGAAAGTGTCTCGAACGTTCTTGTTCATGGAGAAGAGAAATGGTGATATTAGATTCGTTCAGAGAAGAATTAAAGAATTCTCAATCAAAACATTTTACATCCTGCGAAATTTTACAAGAAGAAGATCCAAATACTGATTCCTGTGACATAATCGAAATAATCGATCTGATACAAAGAGAATTTGATAATCAAAAAATTAATTAGAAGAAAGAAAGTTGCCCATATGATTTACGAATCGTCTTATGGTCGCGGCGATTATTTGACGTTCTCTTTTTTGCGTGCTCAATGTAAATCACGAGCTCGGGCTTGTTATTCGAATTACATTCGCCAAGTTGAGACTAATATTCAAAAGGATGTTAAATCTTTTTGGAATTTTGTTAACAGTAAGTGTTCATTTAATGACTTACCTAGTACTATCATGTGAAATAATGTAGTTGCTGACTCTGCAGCTGGAATGGCTAACCTTTTTGCTGATCACTTTTCATCGGTTTTTGCTTCACATAACTCGGTCAATGTTAACCATTCTAGACATGATATGTCATTCAACATGCTGTCTGATTTGGATATTACCATAGGAGAGATCTACTCTGTTTTTGATTTGTTAGATACGAGCAAGGGCCCAGGATTTGATGGCCTTCCGCCGTTGCTGTTCAAGTCTGGCAAATTTATTCTTTCTCGACCGCTTTGGATTATCTTCAATAAATCTCTTTCTTCCGGATGTTTCCCTGCTGAATTGAAAACGAGCCTGATCTCTCCCATTTTCGAGCATGGTAATAAACTGGATGCTAAGAATTATAGACCTATAAGTATTTTAAATGTTATGTCTCAGATTTTTGAGCGCGTGGTTGTATGACAAGATTACTCCTTTGTTGTCTCCTCTTATCATCTCGGAACAACATGGTTTCATGTCAATGAGGTCTACTACTACGAATTTGGCTGCTTTCTGTAATTACACCGCCATTGCGCTGGAGAATAACTCACAAGTTGATGTTATTTACACTGATTTCAGTAAAGCGTTTGATACTGTATCTCACAGCGTTCTTCTATCTAAGCTGAGGAGCTTTGGAATATCTGGCAATCTGAAACTTTGGTTCCAGAGTTACTTAACTGATCGGGTGCAGATGGTAAAAGTTCGGAACTGTTTTTCTGAACCGATTATACCTTCTTCGGGAGTGCCCCAGGGATCCCACCTTGGTCCACTTTTATTTTTGCTATTCATAAATGACATTGGGCAGGTTCTCAATGATTGTGATTTCCTGTTATTTGCTGATGATCTGAAAATCTTCAAGAACACAAAATGTCTTGCGGATGTTCATCACTTACAGTCAGTATTATCGAGATTAGATTCTTGGTGCACCCGTAATCCTCTGCATCTGAACTTAGAAAAATGCTGTGTAATGAGAATCTCGCGGTCAAGGAATCCTCTCATATTCTCCTACAAGATTGCAAATGTTACATTGAATACTGTTAAATCTTATGTTGATCTTGGTGTAACTATGAATGATGAATTGGATTTTTCTGAGCATTCTGTGAAAGCTTGTGGTACTGCGATGAGAAATCTCGGCTTCTTCAAAAGATTTTCTAGTGATTTCAAAGATGTTAGGGCATCAAAAGTACTATATTCCTCTTTAATTAGACCCCATCTTGAATATGCGTCCCTTATCTGGTCTCCGTACTTGAAGAAGGATATTAGAATGATTGAGAGTGTGCAACACAAGTTTTTACGCTTTGCTGCTTTTAGAATAGGCTGCCCTATGAGATATTTTGACCATGATTACTCCAGAATCCTTCACAGAATGAATTTAACTACCCTTGAAGAGCGGAGACAAATAAATGATCTCCTATTCCTTTTTAAATTGATTAATGGTCTTCTTGATTGCGAATCATTGCTGAGTAAAGTTAATTTTAACATCCCCGGTAGACCAGTTAGGAGAGCGCTTTTATTTAGACCTGTACAATTTAAATCTAGATTTGGAAATTATGATCCGATTTCTCGCATTTGTGAATTAGCAAATAATTTCGATCGGTCGATGGAATTGTTTGGTGTTTCCTTGAAGCGGTTTAAACTGTCGGTTAATGCATGATCATATTGTAATTGTATTTTATGCGTCTTTGGACGCTGTCTTGTATTCACTCTGTATTTACTTTTTATATCAAAGGGTGCTAACCCGTGTATTGCAATAGATAAAATAAAATAAAATAATCGATTCACAGATTTTGAAGTCCTGTCATCTGATATAATTTTATTTAATATCCCTCACAGTGGGTATGAAAGAACATCCAATACAATATCGCTTGGCATTATGCGAATTACAAGCAGATCCATGCGCTGCGATACGTGATCGAGGTGAAGAATTTCTCAAAATTTATCGGAATATGAATATCCTAAGTTGAGAGATTGCGGCTCACGCATCTGTTCGATATATGCTTCAACGTACGCTCACGAGAGCTGCTTTTCAATTATGATAAGAGTAGAATCAGCATACCGGACTCATTTTTGTGAAATATGATTACCCTCCTTAAGAATGAATTAGAAGTACCATCACATCCACAAGTTCATGAAAAGGGAAAAAACATCAATGAAATAATGCTGATAATTGAAAAATGAGCGAATGGCGATTTTTCTGATGGATTGAGTGAAAACTCTCAACATTTGATATGATTCTTCGACCAAAGTTGATAAATCTTTTCCAAAAGTTATATCGAAATTACATTTCAAAAATTGAGGTTAACTGTAGAAAAACCATACTGTATCAACGTTGGTGAAAAAACTATATCACATTTGGTAAATTATGATACAGACTATCAGATGAATCCATTTTTGTCTACTTTTCATTTATTTGCAGCATTTTATCAATCATTTCCTCTCATCATTGACTTTTAGTAGGTGTGATTCATCCCAATGAGAATCGCAACAAGCAAAATTCAAATCGATGTGGAAGAAATGTTGAAAAAAGAGAAGAATGTCAATACATCGGGGTTCACAACATGAATGCACGACGTTACGGCACTGAATTCATGTACCACGTGATCACCCCACTACCACGCGCGCTACTTCTCTGCCCCTGCGGGAGTACGCCCAAGTGTACACCGCCGAACTGCCATGATCAAGTGAAATTCAGCGCAGATTTGGACATGCCTGATATGAGATATGATAGGCCCTATGTATTGTGAATCTGAAGTATTCGTATAGAATAATATATATGATTGAATATTAAAAACATCCTATCATTTGTGTTCCAGTTTATTATAGAACGCATAGAATATCATAGGATGGATAGTAGAAAATAATTATTTTCCTGTCATATCTCATCACACACTTCAAGCAGGGATGTTCCTCAACTTTACTGTGCACGTTATGATTCAGCATTGCACATGGGGAATAACGACAATGGCAGATAAAGTATTCTATAAGATGGTTTTACCCATATGTATATATTAGGGTGTTTCAAAAAAAAAATTGTTTTCGAGTGAAGGGTCTCAAACTCTTGATTCTGACCCCAAATTGTTCCTCCTGCGACCTGGGGTCCCTGCTTTAGATTTAGAGTTTTATATTGCGATTTTGATGCCAGTCTGAAAAAACACTCAAATTGGGCATTCAGGAATTTTGTGTTCATAATCTACTACAGGTCGTAATTCTTGACCGATTTTGATGATTTTTTTTTTAAACGCTCAGAATTGAATTCTTGAGAGAACTGTCGTCCCACATTTTCCAGTCCTTTCCCAATTTTTTCAATAAATAGACGAGTAGTGTGGAAAAAACTTCGATTTCAGGTATTCAGCTTGTATCTTCCGAAAAAGTCTTGGGACAAAGCTGCTATACAGCAAGATCATTACAGGTCTGTTCATTAAACATGAATAATTCGAATAATTACGAATTCAATAATTATAAACAGTTTCATGAACGATTTCCATTAGAACATCAGTAATCGGGATAATCTGATGTTTTAATGAAAATTGTTCCTCAAATTGTTTTTAATTATTGAATCCGTAATTATTCGGATGATTCATGTTCAATGAGCACTCCTGTAGTAATCTTGCTGTATAGCAACTTTATCCCGAGACTTTTCCGGAAGATACAAGCTCAAATACCTGGAATTGAAGATTTTTCCACACTTTTTGTTCATTTATCGAAAGAATTAGGAAGGTACTGAAAAATATGGAACAACAGTTCTCTTAAGAATTTGATTCTGAGCATTGGAACCCGTTAAAGACCAAACGTCCGTTTTCTCAACACCTTTTTCAACAACATTTTACGCTGTTGCATCGATTGTCGAAAAATTTGCGGATAATTATTTTCAATGTCAAATTATCTGAACTCTCAGGATATGGAAACAGATTTTCGGAAGAATGCGAACTGGGAATGTTATAATCGTTTGAATAGGAAAAAACACGAACTTTCGATTGCGAAAAATTCATCATCATCATGAAGTAATCAGTCTTACGACTGGTTTGATGAAACCCTCCACCCCTGTCTATTATCCGCCAAACGCTTAATTTCTACATATCTACTACATCCCTTGTCTTGTACGATTTGCTTCATATAACTTGCTCTAGGTCTACCTTTACCAGTTTTACCATTCATCTTCCCTTCCAATATTGTTTTCAATAAACTCTCATGCCGTAATGTGTGTCCTATAAGATTGCTTCTCCTTTTCACGATGTGTTTCAAAAGATTTCTTTCTTCATTTATCTGCTCGAGTACTTCTTCATTTTTGACTTTGTCTATCCATTTTATTCTGAGCATCCTCCTATAACACCACATTTCAAAAGCTTCAAGTCTTCGTTGATCAGTTTTCCCCATTGTCCAAGTTTCGCAACCATATAATGCTGTGCTCCAAACGTAACTTTTCAAGAATTTCTTCCTTACTTCCAAGCTTATATTTTTGAGCATAATAACTGTCTCTTTTGATAAAAGCCTGTTTCCCTTGTGCTATTCTTGCTCTTATATCTCTTTCGCTTTTGCCGTTCTCTGTAATTATGCTTCCTAGATATTTGAATTCTTTCACCTGTTCAATTGTCTCGGTATCTATTTTGATTCTCGTTCTTCTAGCTGTTTTCGCTGCTGTACACATCATGAATTTTGTTTTGTCTTTATTTATATTCATACAATAGTTTTCCAATAATATTGTTCTCATGGTGTTGAGAATATTTTCTAACTCAGTACTACTCGTGGCCAATATAGCTATGTCATCCGCGAATCTCAACATACTTATATTTTCTCCCTGAATCTGTAATTTCGATTGAATTTCCTCCTTCACTTCGTTCATTGCTTCTTCTATATATAAATTGAACATCAGTGGCGATAATGAGCATCCTTGTCTCACCCCTCTTCTTATTTGTGCTTCCCCTTCCTGACTCTCTATGTCTATTATTGCACTTTGATTCCTATATAATTCGTATATTATTCTTCTATCTTTATAATTTATTCCCACCTTCTTCAGGATCGCAAACATCTTCTCCCAGTCCACATTATCGAAAGCCTTTTGTATATCTACAAAACCTATGTACACAGATTTCTTCAGCGCTATCCTTTTCTCTATTACTGCCCTGAGTGCTAAGATTGCTTCTCGCGTTCCCCTATTTTTCTAAAACCAAACTGATCCTCTGCCAATCTACTCTCTATTTTATTTTCCATCCTCCTGTATATAATTTTGGTCAGTATTTTCGAAGCATGTGAAGTTAAACTGATCGTTCTGTAGTTCTCGCATTTGTCTGCCCCTCGTTTTTCGGGATAGCGACAATTTTATTCTTTGGAAATCTTCCGGTACTTCTCCTTTTTCGTACATATCTCTAATCAATTCAAACAGTGCGTCGCGAGTTCCTTCACTGGAGGCTTTTATAAGGTCCGCACTTATGCCATCTATGCCTGGCGCTTTATTATTTTTCAATTCTTTCAAAGCCTTGTCGAATTCTGATCTCAATATCGAATCTCCCAATTCTTCCTCATCTACATCCTCCTCCTTCTCTAATAGTGCTATATCATCGTTTCCTCTATACAAGTCTTCCAAATGATTGATCCACTGTTCTATTTTCTCTTCCGTTTTTATCAATTGTCGTCCTAGAGAGTTTCTAATCTTATGGCTTCTAGATTTCATTTGTCCGAAAAATCTTTTAATAATCCTATATGCTTCATCTATTTTTCCTAAATGCAATCTTATTTCTATTTCCTGACATTTCTCTTCTAACCACTGTTCTTTTGCTTTCCTTGATTCTCTTATTATTTCATTTCTCAATGATTTGTATCGTTGCTGGCCTTCTTGGCTATCATTATTCTTGTATTTTCTTCTTTCATTTATCAATTCTAAAATTTCTCCCGTTATCCATGGGTTTTTAGCTTCTACTCCATCATTCTTCAAAATCTTATCCGCACATTCTCTTATATTCACCTTCATCTTTGTCCATCTCCTCTCTATTCCCAAGTCTTTCTCTTTTTGATCTCCCAATTTTTCATCCAACATTTTCTCGAATGCCTCATGCGTTTGTTTTTGCTTGAGGTTCTTCAAATTCCATCTTTTCTGCATTTTCCTTTTCTTCTTCAGGGATTTGAATTTCAGAGAACATTTCATCATCAACATATTATGATCACTATCTATATCTGCACCTGGATAAGTTTTACAGTTTTTCACTTGGTTTCTAAATCTTTGTTTCACTAATATGTAATCAATTTGGTATCTTGCTGTATCTCCTGGCATTTTCCAAGTGTAGATTCTTCTTGGATGATTTTCGAATAAAGTGTTTGTGATAACCATCTTATGATTTTCACAAAATTCGACTAAACGTTGTCCTCTATCGTTCCTCCTCCCTACCGCGAAATCTCCTATAATGTTGTCCTCTTTTCCTTGTCCTACTACCGCATTCCAATCCCCATCACTATCAAATTCTCTTCTCCCTTCACATATTCTATCACTCCTTCTATTTCTTCGTACGTTTTTTCAATATCTTCCTCCGAATATGCAGATGTGGGCATGTATACTTGGACTATGACTGTGTCTACCGGTTTTGTTCTGATTCTAACCATCATCACACGTTCATTATGTTGCAAATAATTTTCTATTCTATTTCCTACTCTTTTATGCATCACAATTCCTACACCTGCTTGACCGTTCTTTGATCCTGTATGAATTATTCTATAATCCCCACTACAGAAATCGCCCTCTTGTGGCCATCTCATTTCGCTAATCCCCATTACGTCTATATTCAACCTATTCATTTCTAATTTCAAATTTTCTAATTTTCCCGCTTGCCTCAGTGATCTAACATTCCACGCTCCGACTCGAAGAATGTTGTTTCTTTTCCCTATCCTATTCTTCGGTTTTCGTTCCTTGCTGATGAAGCTTCCTCGAGCAGCCTCCACCCGGAGATCCGAACGGGAGACTAGTTTACCTCCGGAATATTTTACTCGAGAGAGCGCCATCATGTATTTATTAATTTGTTTGTTTGTTTTTGTTACATAATATTCCAGGTTAGGAAAAAGGTTTCATTTCCTCGGGAAGTATTGAAACATGTCAAGGAAGGTAGTTTCCCCTTGCTTTCCTTCCGTTTGATTTTGCCGATGTTTCTGGCATTAGGATGATTTCGTTTCTCTCAGTTTGTATTCTTTCTCTTGAGTAGTTTATTCCACTCAAAAAAAAAGATCCAACTCTGAGATACTTATCCTCCCCACCACGTAAAGGAAGCAGATACTACCAGGGATGGATAAAAAGGATATCAAGGACAGGCATCATGAATATCCCCCTGGAAGACCCGCAATCATCCACGGGGAGGAAAATTATTATCCGTTTATTTTCGTCTCGAATTAGGGGAGACATACATCTAGGGGATGAAATTTCTGCGTCCATGGACCCTAAGCTTCAGAGTATGTGAGATGGTTTTCCGAAATTCAAGATGACGACACTCAATATGGTGGCTAGAAACCAAAATATTTTTGCCCTTCCTTATTTTTCGTATTTGAGCAATATTCCTGAATTAAGTCGATCTACACACACGTATTATTAGGTTTTTGAGGTCGCTGATCACGAATCCGGGGTCAGATTTGCCAAATTCAATATGGCGGATCGAAAATGGCGGCCTAAAATCGTTGAAACTGTACGATTCCCATGAAAATCAGAGTACATGGGGGTTTTCGGGATCCCTGATGACTAATCGGAGCTTCAGATTCTATGAATTCAGAATGGCGATTTGAATATGGCAGCAAGAAGTCTCAATTTTCGTTCCTCCAGTTTCTTGCCAATTTATCGATATTTTCCTCTTCACATAGATGGATCTGAGTATTCTCTGGATCGCTGAATACAAATTTGGTGTCGGATCTGCCAAATTCAATATGGCGGAGCCAATATGGCTCCGGAAGAGTACTGGAATTGTCTCATTTTTTAAGTGTTTCCTGCCGTTGATGTGTTGATCGCCGTTGCCCAACTCTAACCACGTGGAGGTGAAGATTCACGGGAGTTTTTTTCCTCCAATTTTTCCTTATTTCACTCATTTTTTTGTGTTTTTCCTTAATTTTTTTCTTGTATTCTCTATTTTTCCTTGATCGTTGTTCGTCCAATTTCTTTTCAAATTCCAAAACTCTTTCACAGGACTTATCTCTGATTTGTGTCGATACAGTAGGAAAGAGCACCAAATTCGGTGAAACGATTACACGTGTGATGTTTTGAAACATGTGAGCATCATAAACTGCGCACATTTTCTGCGTTCCTGTTGAGCATTCCGAAAAGTTGCTGCAGTTTCTTTCCTTCTCTGCAACTACAGTCTTATGTGCTACTGCTCCTCGTGCTGGAGCTTCCACAAGAGACTTCCGGCCGATAGCTAATGCCATGTCTTCCGTTCCAATCTCACTCGTCTTATCACGTACCAAATTTTCTAGTACTGTTGCATTTGTGACGGAAGCTTGGATTATTCTCAAAAAAATCACCCGAGTCCATTTTTTGGATCTGAGAGGAGGCATCGAGGTACTGCAATGAAAATCATGCTGGTCCACTGCACCCATGTGCTTGTTCTAAGTAGCAAAAGCTCTCGGGAAAGGTGATTCCATCTTTCCAGCATGTCCTTCGGATCGGCGTTTCATCGAAGATAAGGGTGTTACTCCTGCTGCTGTCGAAAGTAATGAGATTGGTTTCGAATCCATGATGGTGTTATAATTGATACCACTATTTTTCTCATGCTTCACGATGTAAGAACCACGTGGAGCTTTTTCATCCATGTCATTGCTGACACCAATGATTCCACTCACTCTCACCGTGCCTGTAGCTCGTACACCAATATTCTTCACGTGAACCAATGAATCGGGATTGCAAAAGAAGTTATCAAACTATAAATGATAGCGAACTATCTTCTTCACTACATTCGTAAAGAGAAGTCCTTAGATCATTTTCAAGACTACCTGACTACCCAAAGCACATTTTCCCAGTGCTGTGTCTTCTTGTCCAGAATGAGGATTGGTCCCTTTGCCACAGTGAATGTCGCAGTCGAATGAATATCCTTCGGGATTACATATGGACCACTTTTTTTATGCCAAACTGCACTGGTTTATCCTTCATATATTGCTTCGAAGAGCTTCTTCCGTAAAACTGGATCATCGAGTCATCAATTGATAGGGCAGTCGAGAAAGAACCGAATTGTTTCATATTTCTCCTGAAAATCTCGAAAAGATCACGTACCCGCCATGCTCGGTCATCAAGGTTCTCATCACTGGGTCGTGAGAATTTTATTTTTGATTTGATCGTCATGAAAGTTTTACGGTAGCGATGGGATTGCAAGCTAATGGAGGATCAGTAGACCAATAGTCTTTTTGGGATTTTCTCGAGTTGAAAATCGACATTATTAAAATCCCTACGAATATATTTAGTCCATGAGGAGAGAGCTCGTAACCGTTATTGGCAGTACAATCAATACTGTGATTCTTCGAATCATCGGAAAAGAAATATTCAGAAACTTCCGTGAAAGATGCGTCCTGAATTTTCTTTCTCGTTGATTCAGACATGAGAAATTCATTCTCAGTGATGCCAATCGATTTCTCCTCAGCATCCATCAATTCATGAATGTGATTCGGTTCAATTTTTGTTTGACTGTCTGTGTAACTATCACGGACTTCCTCATACGAGATTTTTGGGATTATGTCTGCTTCGTGGATGAGAAAGTCATTATTATCATTCTCAAAATCGGATTCTCCCGATATTGATTCATCGGAACTTTCTGTTTCAGAATTCATACCTTCTTCAACATCATCATTGTCTTCATGAATTTCTGTACACCTTGAGCGTCTTGGATATTCTGCAGCCGAAGGACCCGGCATTTCGAATTTTTTTCTCACCAATACAGGAAGCATTCCTGATTGATCTCATTTTCGATTCGATTCATAAGTCTACCGTCCAATGCGACTGAGCTTCATGCGGAAATAGTGCAGAGGAAGGGAGATCAAATTGAACTCCGATGTCGAAAACGAAAAATTGCGAATCTGGAACAATTGACGGCTTTGATTACATCCTGAAAGAGAACTTGGGTTCCCCCTCAGAGTGCTCTCAAGAACAGATGAGGATGAGAATCTAAGAGGGAACAGATGAAACTTTGAGAAATTGGAGAGACAGAAGATGTGGTGACAGTTGAGCAGCTGCAATGAATATATAGTGCAGAGGAAGGGAGACGAAACTGAACTTCGACATCAGAAACGAAAAATTGCGAATCTGGAACAAATGACGGCTTTGATTACATCCGAAGAATGAACTTGCGTTTCCTCCAGAGTGCTCAAAAATAACATATGAAGATAAGAATTTGAAAGGGAAAAGATGAAACTGTGAAAAATTGCGGAGACAACAAAATATGTAATGACAGTTGAGCAACTGCGGAGGAAACACATCGACGGCAAAAAACACTTGAAAAATCAGACAATTTCAGTACTCTTCCGAAGCCATATTGGCTCTGTCATATTGTATTCAGCAGATCTGACACTAAATTTGTATTCAGTGATCCGAAGAATACTCAGATCCATCTATGTGAGGAGGAAAATATCAATAGATTGACAAAAAACTGGAGGAACGAAAATTGAGACTCCTTGCTGACATATTCAAACCGCCATTCTGAATCCATAAAATCTGACCTCCGATTAGTCATCAGGGATCCCGAAAACCCCCATGTACTGATTTTCATGGGAATCGTACAGTTTCAGCAATTTCAGGCGGCCATTTTGGATCCGCCATATTGAATTCGGCGAATCTGACCCCAGATTTGTGATCAGCGACCCCAAAAACCTAATGATACGTGTGTGTAGATCGAATTTATCCAGGAATGTTGATCAAATACGAAAAATAATAAAAGGCAAAAATATTTTGGTTTCCAGCCACCATATTGAGTGTCGTCATCTTGAATTTCGAAAAACCATCTCACATACTTCGAAGCTTAGGGTCCATGGACGCAGAAATTCCATCCCCTAGATGTATGTCTCCCCTAATTCGAGGCGAAAATAAACGGATAATAATTTTTTGCAATCGAAAATTCGTGTTTTTTTTCTATTCAAGCGATTATAACATTTCCAGTCCGCATTTCTCCGAAAATCTGCTTCCATATTCTGGAAGTTCAGATCATTTTACATCGAAAATAATTATCCGCAAATTCTTCGACAATCGATTCGACAGCGTAAAATGTTGTTGAAAAAGGTGTTGAAAAAACGGACGTTTGGTACTTAGCAGATCAAAAAAAAAATCATCAAAATCGGTCAAGAATTACGACCTGTAGTAGATTATGAACACGAAATTCCTGAATTCTCCACTATGAGTGGTTTTTCAGACTGGCATGAAAATCGCAATATAAAACTCGATTGAGCGACCTCTAAATCTGAAGCGAGGGACCCCAGGTTGCAGGAGGTTCAGTTTGGGGTCGGAATCAAGAGTTTAAGACCCTTCACTCGAAAGCAATTTTTTTTCAAACACCCTAGTATATATATGGGGCATTCTTTGTGAAATCGGCCAACCCCCCCCCCCCTGCACATCTCAATTTTGAAGATAGAGATCTGGGAGACCAATCAAAATTTTCGTTGAGGTGTCTACTTTTCATTGCCGTATGGTGTTTTTTGAACATGGTGGCCATTTCGCCAATATGGCGGCTGCAACGAAGGGGAAACGTGTTGAGAATAATCAAAACCAGTCCTAGGAATATAATACGTGGGTGTTGGATAGTTCTGTGGACTGGGGCATGTAATTCGAGCCTCCCGGATCGATTGCATGTGGTTGGAATACTGAAATTGCAAATGACGGACCCAATATCGCGGCCGGAAATTCAAAATTGCTTCGAATTTTTTCAAACATGTGGAAAGGGGGTTTTTCGGGTCGCTGATGACGAATCAGAACTCAGATTTCCGGAATTACGAATGGCGGATCCAATATGACGGTTGGGAGAATTATAAATCTCTTGGATTCGTGGAAACATTGTCATACTGAAGTTTTTGGGGTCGCTGATAGACATTCGAATCCGGATTCTCGGAATTATGAATGGAAAATTCGATATGACGCTCCGGATATGAGGAATCATCCATCCTCTGACGTAAATCTTTGTTCCGAGGAAGTTCTGGTCGCTCATTATGAACCTGAGGTCAGATTCCGGAAACCAGAACGAACGCACCACGTTCAATGATCCGCAAGCACATTTGATATGATGGAAACGATTATTATATTAATTTCGGGAATTATTTGGGGTCTGGTCACACAAATTCACAAACTTTCAATAGACTCCCTCCCAATGAAACTCCTTGCAAATCTTTCTCGAACCAAACCATGAATACTGCTGGTTTTTGACTTGTGAATTTGTGTATTCAGGCTCCAAGCTGTCGGCATTAGCATAACCCAATGTGCACCACGGGAAGGTTGCGCGATCAGACTTTGCACATCGAGTGGCCCTGAAAAGGGCCGTTGATTGTCACATGTCTCTCAATTAACAAGTTTCCAACCACGCGTACATTACCTCATGGTTGTCCATTTGGCCACCATACTCTGTTTTGTTCATCGTTAGAGTACCTTGTGATGAGCACTTCATTATCGGATCCTATCAAAAACCCATGGTTTTTCAGAATCTCAGGTACAGGTTGGGCATTCTCGAATCGTTTGTTGAGTTTTCGTCTCATCTTTTCGTGAAATACTTTATCATAGTACATGATGCTTATGGTGTCAAAATGACTCTTTGCCCAGCTGTAGAGTTTTTGGGGCGTCGATAAAGCATTTTGGGGTTTGGCAGTCAGACTCGCTCTGTATGCTTCTCTTTTGGAAGTAGCACCGATCCCGTCACAAGCACCTCTACCATGAGCAGTTGCATTGTAACGCCATTCAGCGTCAATATTGAAATTTTCTTCGTGATGAACTAAATTCGCGATTTGAAATTCATTTTCGAAGTGCTGCTTTGCTCCGTCACTGGTATAAATAATCTCATTCACTTTTTTCACATTGCGTTGAATTCCAGGAATTAACAAGGTCTGGATAGCATGAACAGCGGGAGTGTCGTGTTTTAAACTCCCAGATAAGAATACATAACTCTTGTGCTTAATATCGCGCCCTCCCTTTTAATAATAAATGGCAGGGAACACAGTGCATTGGTCGTTATTGGAATGAAATGCTTGTGAGGCATCCTGGCAAACATATGCGTAGTTTTCAGAAAAATCAAACGTACTAGTACTTCGCCATCGCGAAGATGGTGTTTTCGTTCTTGGATACAGAGACTCTGTTGCTTAGAGATGAATGAATGAGGTTTGAGGATTGTCAGTTTTTCACACAATTCAAGTATAAAATCATCAATTTTCATTACTTCTGTTTGTAGAGTTGAACGATCCGTTGCTGTCCAAACTGAATATTGAATATCTGTGATGAATGAATTCTCCAGTAGATTATGTAATTCCTCCGAAAACTGTGAAACTCCTGGACAGTCATCACATGCGTCCAGATAACAATCAGCACGAGGTCTCTCACAAACAATTCCATTGAGGCAGTCTTTGTAATTAGTAAGTGGCTTTTGTGTATTCAACGTCAGCTTTTGAATATCAATTGCATCCAACATCAATTTCGGATTTTGATGTATTGTGCAAACACAAACTGAATGTAGTCCACAAGCCCCAGGGAGTATGCAATTTTTTGATCTCAGTTAAGCGAACGCGCTGAAGCAGATAATATGTTCTGGGTGAGACTGTTTGAATACGGTATAAAGTTCTTCCAAACCCATCAGTGAGAGATGTTTCTGTTTCAGCGTTCGCTCTCCATCAATTCTTACATGAACAACATCTTTCGATGCAGGCATTATCCTGCTATTCATGTCACTTGTATAAAATCCATGTACTTCTCCTAAAGTTGTTTGAGAGAGTTTTCTCCCCTCCCTTGCAATACTATCGGGTAAAATACCAGCTTTCATCCTTAATTCCTTTGATTTGTGGGCCAAATATCGCGTTGTAACAAATTCTTGGGCGATTTTCCTCGCACTCCAAGATGATGGGGCGATAGTTAAAATTTGTAATTTCAATGGATTGTTGGGTTCCGGAGTTGAAAATTTCTCCTTGAGCTCATCCAGCATTCCTTCCAGTTCAATTTCCCTGTTCGTGCGTGTATCATTGAGACCTCCGTGTGTCTCATTCTTCAATTGAACATCTATTCTCATAGAACTCTCAATACTACAAATATTTTCACCGCTATCATTCGATTCATGAACCACATCGTCATTTTGTAATTCGTCCGATGAACCCTTTTTTATACATGCAGCACAAATCCTCGAATCCGCGCATAAGTCAGGAAATTGCTGTCACATAACCTCCGATATCTTTCGTAAATTTCTACCGACGTACCCGGCAGTTTTGAACGGATTTGCACATCGGTCCGTTCGAAGAATTCGCGGCATCGTGTATTAGATGATCAGATAAATCAGATGAAAATATGCGAACTCCTGGTACGGTTTTATGAGTTGAAACACAAAAACTTTGGGGTTTGAACGTCGCGAACATTCATAAAGTAACAATGTAAAACGATAAATAACAGGAGACGAGGAAAACAATTGACGTTACAATGAAATCACATGGAATTAGGTGCAGACATTACTGGACAATACACTGTCAGTTGATAAGAATCGATTCCACGCATTTATTCGTTCATTTTCAGCTGATTCATCCGACATTCTGATATACGGAGCCGCGAATTCTTCAAAAAAGCCAATGATTTATTCACTCAAAACAGCCGAACACAATGGTAGAAATAGAATAGAGATATCGGAGGTTAACTTACAGGAATTTCCTGACTTATACGCGAATTCCGGAATTTGAGCTGCATGTATGGAAGAAGGTTCATCGTACAAATTACGAGATGACGAGGTGGTTGATGAATTGAATGATAGAGGTGGAAATATTGGAAGTATTGAGAGTTCGATTGTCCAGGAGTTTCGCAGTTCTCGGAGAAATTACATGATCTACTGGAGAATTCTTTGATCACAGGTATTCAATATTCAGTTTGGACGGCAACGGATCGTTCAACTCTACAAACAGTAATGATGAAAATTAATAATTTTATACAACAGTTGTGCAATAGACTGACAATACTCAAACCTCATTCATTTATGTCTGAGCGACAGAATCATTCCATCCAGGAACGGAAACACAATCTTCGCGATGGCGAAGCACCGATTACGTTTGATTTTTTGAGAATCAAGTATATGTTAGCCAGGATGCCTCAAAAGCATTTGAATTTCGATACCGAACAATGCACCATGTTTCCCGCTATTTATTATCACAAGAACGCGATGTTGAGCACAAGAGTTACGTATTCTGATCAGAAAGTCTAAAACACGACGACTTTGCTGTTTATGCTATCCAGACTTTGTTAATTTCTCAAATTCAACGGAATGTGGGGAGAATGAATGAGATCATCCGTACCAGAGACAGAGCGAAGCAGCACTCCGGAAAAAAAATTCCAGGATGAGTATGATCAGGCCCCAAATAATTCTTGAAATCAATATAATATCTGATCCCATCATATAAAATGTGCTTGCGGATCATTGAACGTGGTGCGTTCGTTCTGGTTCCCGGAATCTGACCTCAGGTTCATAATGAACGACCAGAACTCCTTCGGAACAAAGATTTACGTCAGGGGACGGATGATTCCTCATATCCAGAGCGTCATATCGGATTTTCCATTCATAATTCCGAGAATCCGGGTTCGGATGTCTATCAGCGACCCCAAAAATCTCAGTATGACATTGTTTCCACAAATTCAAGAGATTGATAATTCTTCTGACCGCCATGTTGGATCACCCATTTGCCATTCCGGAAATTCGAGTCCAGATTCTTGATCAGCGACCCCAAAAACTCCAGTATGCCAATGTTTCCGCAAATTTAAGCGATTTATAATTCTTCCGAGCGCCATATTGGATCCGCTATTCGTAATTCCGGAAATCTGAGTTTGGATTCGTCATCAGTGACCCAAAAAACCCCCATCTCCAACGTTTCAGAGAATTCGAAACAATATTCTGATTTCCGGCCGCCATATTGGATTCGCTATTTGCAATTCCAGAAATCTGGGTTTGGATTCTTGTTTCGCGACCCCAAAAACCTCAGTATGACAATGTTTGCACAAATCCGAGGGATTCATAATTTTTTCGACCGCCATATTGGATCCGCCACTTGTAATTCCGGAAATCTGAGTCCTGATTCGTCATCAGAGACCCGGAAAACCCACTTTTCACATGTTCAAAAAAATTCGAAGCAATTTTGAATTTCCGGCCGCCATATTGGATCCGCCATTTGCAATTTCAGTATTCCAACCGCATGCAATTGATCCGGGAGGCTCGAATTACATGCCCGAATCCACAGAACTATCCAACACTCACGTATCATATTTCTAGGACTGGTTTTGATCATTCTCAACACGTTTCCCCTTCGTTTCAGCCGCCATATTGGCGAAATGGCCGCCATGTCCAAAAAACACCATACGGCAATGAAAAGTAGACACTTCAACGAAAATTTTGATTGGTCTCCGAGATCTCTATCTTCGAAATTGAGATGTGCAGGGGGGGGGGGTGGCTGATTCCACAAAGAATGCCCCATATATATACATAAAAGGAACCAATCGTCATTCATACTCAAACATATCTTAATAAAAATATCCCAGCAGTTACGGATTGCTTATAATAAAACTTCAATAGGATCAAACGATTAGACGTTGATTCCATGCGTGAACTTTAATTTTGTGAAAAAATCATGTATAATTTTGTTATACAGGTTAAAACTTCAACTCTCAGTAAAGACGATATATATATTGATTATAATACCAGTTGAGAATTGAATGGCTCTGATACAAATTATATCATCGACTAAAATGCGCAAATACAAGTATTGCAAGTGGTTCCAACTGAGGAGGTAAGTAAGGAGGTAAAACATTTCGGAGTGTCTTATGCAGATGATCACGTTTGTTCGCTTCTCAAAGAAATTGTAGACTTGTCTTCAATGGACCTCCCTGTTCTTTTTTTTCTAAGATTCCTCCACTAATCACACGAACGGATTTGCATGAGGAAAACTCAATTGAAAAAGCACATTCTAAGCCTCTTGCCTCACAATTGAATCCAACCAGTATCGCACTTATCACTAGTGAACAAACAGAACAGAGTTGTTCTCCCTCTCATATATGTGATAGTGACACCCAACCTACATCCATCCCAAATCATTCCAAGAAACGGAAGTGGGATGATGATACTTCGACTCAGCGTAGTAATATCCATATAGCGTCCTGGAAAGCTACAGAATTCATAAAAAATTTGGTGAGTCATGTTTGGATCATTTCAATCACCTAATGTTTGAATATTCAATGTACTTTTACTACAAAAAGATCAATTTGAATTCATTTCATTTAATTATATGGGGCTTCGACTTTTTTTAGGATTTTGAAGAACATCTCAAAACATTCAACGTATCTTTTGAAGCTGCTATACTCAACTATGAAAGTAATGGTATGCTAACAGGATCAGATAGATCAGCTGTTACCTTTGCTATAGCTCACGTACTTCTTAAACAAAATTACTTGTAAGTGAATTATTATCTTTTTCGTTCACATAATGCTCATCTTTCATGTACGATGGAATACTCTGTAATTGTGGATTTGGAATTTCTTATTCTGACAATCCTAGCTCATTCGAATATAAAGAAGCTGCTAAGGAAATTTGTGAAATTTTTCCAACAGAAAGTGAGGTAATGAATTTTGATAAATTTTGTTTGCTCATTTATATTTTTGGAATCAATTGGAATTCTAATTAAATCTCTCATCTCGTCGGGTATTGAGAATGAATAAGTAATTCGTAGAATTTGTTGACAATTTCTCGTTATTAGATTGAATTGTCTTGAAATTAAATTCTGCATAGGTTGTAATAATTCTGTCTCCATTCTAATACCTAATCTGTGAGTATTTCAGGAAATTCACTATAGCGTACTAGATGGAACACATCAAAACGCATTTGGGAAACTCCCTCACAAAGTATAAAATATAAAATTCACTCTGAAAAAGACAACTGCTGGTTCTTTTCCCACCTTATGAGGTAGTGCATCATGTGGGACCAAAAAGAATAATACTTTACCTGTACAGCTATCAGGTAAATTTCTATTACTCTACATGGCATTGTCCTTTCCACCTGCTTTCATGTAACTCCTATTGTTTGAAACAGGTAGTACCGACAAGACTAATGGAGCTGTACAAAGAGCTATAATATGTTTGAAACATGAAAGTCGAGATTCTTGGCCAAAATTACTCGAGAGCTGGTCCATTACCCACGCTTCAAGGTTCCATAATTTGAGAAACAGTATGTTCCGAGCCGAATCTTGTCCACAAACAAGTTCATTGGAAACAGTGACTGATTGTGAAAACGAAGTCGAATTATCAATTCATGAATATTTCAAGGAATGGAATGTCCTCTCTCTTCCAACCGCTTATCTCCTAGTGAAGTATTTATTCACTCATGAAGTGCATCATATCAAATCCAACATTATTCAATGACAATTATATTTTCCATTCAGCTCCATCAAGATTTTCAAGAATTGTTCCCAGGGAAAGAGAGAGGTTTATTGGGGAAATGGGATAGTACCAAACCTCTAATAATTGATCTTGTACGTGGAGAAAATGCAAAAACAACAGATTTTGAGAGAAAATTGTTAACAGATTATGATGATGCGTCAGAAGGTGCGTGATTTACAGTCTTTTCACTTTGATTCATGTTTTTAGTGATTTTTAGATAAATGTAACTCCATCTCCACTTCCAGATAAAAGTGATGCTATTGTGTTGCACATTCTATCCTGGTTATGTACAAAGAGAATCCGCGGAAGAAGTCCAACCAATGTCATTTCAACGCTGGAAGAAAGGAAAAGTTCCATCCTTCATGTGACTGTGAATTCCATTACATTTTCTATTACTTTGATATCATTATGTGCCTGGGTCTTTCGTAAATAATTCAAATTTGCAAAACTTGTTCATAATCAGGAGGTTTCCTGTCACGTATTTCTAGATCAAGGTTCAAATATCTTTCAGCATCCAATTTCTTAGATGTTTGAAGCAAATTTTTACATTTAATATGAATTTCTCCAGGCACACAAGTATGTCGGAGAAGTAGAGCGTAGTTAATATTTGTATGATGCATTGGATCAAGTGAAATATTATATTTCAGATTCCCGGACATCTTAATCGGATTTTGAGAAATCACGTAATGTATATGCAGAATCTTGGATTGACACTCCAACCTATACTTATTTTAGTAGGACCTACATTGACTGATATCTCCGCATGTTATGTTCAAATCAACAATGTGCGTTATGAATCAAGAACGTCAATTGCTGCGCTGAGTACATGTTTCAGAGCTTATTTCGCTTCCGACGCTGCTTATCCAGTTATGTGCAGACCTGTGCGGTATTTCATTCAAAAGTACTTTTACAACTTAAACCTCAAAGAAGACGAGAACATTCCCGAAGTAACGTCTATCATTAGTTCTCTAGAAGGGTTGGCATCGGAAGAAAATTAATTACTCTTCATTATCATGTATGTTTGCAATGAATGTCGAGTTATTGTTCCAAGTATCGACTCACTCTGTACTCACTTACGTATCATTCATGCATTCGACGTATTCAGTGAGTATACCTGTGCTCAAAATGGTTGTGATAAAAAGATTTGATTTGAGATATAGCACCTGAATCCTATTCCTAATCAAGTTCAAAATGAACAAGAAGGTCCGAATGACCAGTTCGACGATAACAGTCCTGATGAATTTGAGAATGAGAATATTCTCCTTGAAATAGATAATTCCGTCAATGCCAATAATGCTACACTGGTAACATTTGAGGCCTTTAAACAAGCATTGTACAACTCATCCTTAGCTGTATGTGCTAAACTTTGTGCTTGTGATACCCCAAACCGATCTCAAATACAGGAAGTAATTGATTGTATAAATTACCATGCTTCAAGTGGTTTTCTAGACATTCTCAAATCCAAAGTTCCTTCGATGTCACAGAATGTGAATCAAACAGAAGTAGATGATCTCAATGATATGTTTACTTCCATGGGAAATATGTTTGCAGGCTTAGAAACAGAGCGACTGAGAAAAAATGCTTTGGAGGCTCATTCATGTTATATTCCTCCTAAACCCTACATAATTGGTGTCGGTGAGAAGATGAAAAACGTCAATAGTGATGCTGTTCTGAGTAGATATGAATTGACCGGCCAATACATCCCTATAAAAGCAGTGCTCAAAACCTATTTTGGATTGCCTGGAGTTTTTCAGGCTACGCTAGATAATATTGCTAGTTTGAAAAATTCTCAACGCTCTACTAATATTATCCAAAATCCCTCATGGAAACTCATAGAAGAAAATCAATTCACAGGCAAGACAGCGTTTCCTATATTTTTGTATTATGACGATGTGGAACCAGATAATCAAACGGGTTCGCATTTAGGAGATCACAGTCTCGGTGCGGTATATTACGAAGTACCATGTATTCCACGATATCTTTCTTCTACTCTTGAAAATATTTTTGTTGCGGCTATATTTTTAAGTGACGATAGACATCTAGATAATGCAAAAGCTTTTAGTCCAATTATTGATGATTTGAAAGATCTTGGAACAAACCGCATTGTTATTGAAACTGACACTGGAAAACACCATATATATTCCGGGCTTTGTTGACTTCAAGGGGATAACGTAGGGATCCATTCCATGACTGGGTACGTTGAGTCATTCTCCGCGAATCATTTTTGTCGTTTTAGCATGGAACACGAAGGAGTAACTGAGAGACAATCGAAGGAAAATATTCAGGCATTACGTGACCCCGAAAATTATGAGGCAGCTGTCTTTATGGATAATGTACCTTTAACTGGTGTCAAGAATAGATGCATTTGGAATGATCTAAAAACTTTTGACGTAACTGTTAATCTTTCAGTAGATTTGCTTCATGATTTTTTAGAAGGTGTATGTCATTTTGATTTATGTGTTGTTTTGCAAGACCTAATATTTGTTCATAAATTCTTTTTTATCAATACATTGAATGAACAAATACAATTTTATAATTACGGACCTGATTCAGGAGATAAGCCAAGTGATATTACCGTAAATCATATTCAACAACAAAAACTGGAAACCAGCGGATCAGAAATGCTGTTCTTATGTAAAAATCTTGGCTTCATGATAGGTGATTTGATCCCGGAAGGAGATGAAGCATGGAAATTATATGAGATAGTGGTTGATATTTCAGATATTATAACAACCCCAATTGTTATGGGAAGTTGTACCGATTATTTGACAACTCTCATCGCTGAGCATCACGAGCTATATTGTAAAATATCGAATAGTACATCGAAGCCTAAGCACCATTTAGTGGTGCAATATCCACGATTGATGAATGAAATTGGCCCCCTTATTCATATTTGGTCCATAAGACTTGAAGCAAAACATCGTCCTGTGGTCAAGCAAATAGCAAGGGGGATGACTTGTCGGGAAAAATTTCCGTTAACCATAGCTACTCGTCACGCATTGAGGGATTGTGCACGGTCCCATGTGGAAATGTACACACGGGCCGCTACTGGCGCGGTACTGTTGCCAGAGTTGCCAGTACTGGCAAATCCAACGTTGCCTTTATGGGGCCAGTGGTTTGGACGGTACTGGCAAGGAGTCGGAATTAGGGCTGTGCGGTCAATCGATTAATTGTCAAACACGATTAATTGATGAGCAATTAATTGGTTAACCGGCGCCTTTCGATTAATGGATTCTTCGATTAACCAAATAATCGATTAATTGATTGATTTCAATTGATTGATTTTTCGATTGAACAAATGATCAATCAATTGCTCGATTTCAATTAATTGATTGATTTCAATTGATTGATTTTTCGATTAAACAAATAATCAATCAATTGCTCGATTTCAATTAATTGATTTTTCAATTCATCGATTATTCAATTGATTGCTCGATTTGAATTGATTGGAATTTCGATTAATCGACCGATCAATTAATTTGTTTTTCGGTTGATTAATTGACAGATTACTCGTCGACGAATTCCAGTTGATTAATCGAACAAATCTTCATTTGATCAATCGACATAAAATTGTGAATAGTTGGTTTGCCTGATTCACTCAACGTACAACAGGGTGGATACACGGAGAGAAATTTGTAGTTAAATTTACTATGTGATTATAGTTTCCGAAGAACAGACTGACTTTCCAATGGAATTCGTTGTAAAATATTGTCAATTTGATCATTCTTCTATTGTCTCGTCATAGTAAATTTCATCTTAAGTTCAGTTTGTTCCTCGGTTACAAAGTCCTATAATAAATTCAACTCTAAATTTCTCTCCGTATACAATCACTCAAAAAAAAAGGCGAATGAAGTCATAACTCATTATGTGATCAATAGGAATGGTAAGTTGCTCAATATTCGCGACTTTGATAATTTGAACCATTAATTACGAATTCATTCAGCATCTTCTTCGTTCGTGATCTCATTCATCCCGTTTCACGGTACTTCAAGTGAATTCCATTCCAGTGATCCCAGAATGCGGGAGCTGGAAACCTCCACCGTTCACCTTCCAGAGACTACTATAGTGCTATCGCACATTAAACTGCAGCACAAATACAGGTCGGTAAATAGAAATATGGGCATAGAGGTTTTCTAACGTTTGTTGGGGAAGAACAGTTGGACGTGAAGGGGATACTAGCCATTGTGTATTGGCCAGTTGATTTGAAAAACATTGAATCAATTCGTACAAAACAAGCGTCCAAAGATTGTTGCCTGTGGAGTTGTGACTTGAAAACTAAAAACTTCAAAATTTTTCAAATTTCACTGAGTTTTCAGGAGATCTACTGATACCTCAGACAGGACAATGGTCCCTGATGTATTCATGGGGAACTCCTTATGAATTCTCATCATTCCAAAAGTTTTTTCGATGCCGTTTTACACGCGTAATAGTAAGTTACATCGAACATATGCGAATCATACCTATTCTGACTCCAAATAATATTCTTAAGCGGGCGATATCAAAGATGATCCATAGCTCAATGGATAAGACCCTCGCCTGCCATGGTGACAGTCACTGGATCGATTCCCACGAGGAAGTTCAATTTTTATTATTATTTGTTTTTTATTGTCTACGTTTTCTTTGTTTCAGTTCCCGCTTCGCTCGCCCTTTGTATTCCTTACATTCAAGCTCCGTATACTTTTCATCAACGTGTGTGTTACGTTCCAGCATATGTTCCGGTTACTCTTCCTTCCCACTTCCATGTTCACCAGGGATACTTGATATCAAATTTGGAAGATGGAAATAATAAATTATTGGTAATATATACCGTCAACTGGAGTAACTCTATGAAAATTGCGGGAAATTGGCAATCATCCATGGCAACGAAGGAAATAAATAAAACATGCATGTCCTAGCGTTACTCCGAGCGTCCTACAGTTACCCCAGTTGACGGTATCGTCATGAGAATTACCATGAAATCATTGTGTGAATTTTCCGAATCCAATAGAATGACCATATAGTATAATGAAAATATACATGAAACTGTAAAATTTTCATGACTTATAAACAAATATTCTTATGATTTATTGTGTACTTATACATTCTGAAGAACACAAATTCGGGTCATTTGCCATATATTTTTTACAGTGTGGAGGTACAGCCTAGTGAAAATTTGATGTGAAATTACATCATTTATAAACGAACTTTTTCAAGAAATTGAATTGAAACAATACTCGGTTGACAATTCCCGGATGGACGGGATCGCGAAATTCCCACGCAGACTCGGATTCCCACCTGAGACCTGGGGAATCGGGCTTCTCCCCAGGACCTGTGATGGTGACGCAGATCCTGGGGAGAAACCCGACTGGTCCCAGGTGGGAATACGAGTCCGCGTGCGAATTTTGCGATCCGGCCCATCCGGGAATTGTCAATTAGGCGATGTTGCTATATCGTAACAATGAATTTGAGAAATGAGATAGTATGAGAAAAATTGATACAACAATGAGGAGGGAATCATTTCAATAAATTACGATTTCGATATAAAAAAACTAAAGCATCAACATTATCGCTGAAAAGGCAATTGCGTTTGGCGCTGACCAAGTTACCAGCTGTTGAGAACACTCTCTCAGATGGCGTCGAAGTTGCTGGCAATGTTAAATATTTTTTGGCCAACTTCGCGATATGAGGATATAAAGTTTCGTGATCCTGCCACCACCTTAGAGGATTCATATTGGAATTAATAGGAGACTCGGACAAGTATCGCTCAACTTCCGTTGACCGTATATCCTTGATGTTGGAATCTCGATCGTTGAATAAGTAATCCCAATCCCTCTGCTTTGGCTGCGACTCGTCAGTCTCTGTTCTCATTTCCTCTACCAATGCTGATAATTTTTCTTCGACCAACAATTTCACGTCACACTCTTCTCCGGGTGAATTCCTGTACCTAGGATCTCTAAAGGAATTGAAAGGGTTGAAATAATGAATATTTCATATGAGGGATCAAAAGCAGATGTTCGATTAGAGTATTGATATGTTTTGTGGAATCGTATCCATTTCAACTCACCTCAAACCGTGGCCAGTTGAATCACGCTGACTTCATCTCCCTCACAGCTTATGTTCAGAAACCATTCTTGTAATTCTGTGGTAACGATAGCCTTAAATTTTTTTGTGAACTCACTATCGTTATCTTCTGCCTTGACAAATCTTGACAACATTTGATGAATCAAAGGGCGGACAATAGATATCGTAACTCCATTCTCTGTGGACATCACTCTCGTAGCACAATCAAATAGTTTGAGAAGTGCGTTCAATTCATCCACGTTGACTAAGTCAATCGGTGCTAATGTTTGCTCTAGGACCGCTCGATTCCTAGTGTATACCGCTTTGTCCTGGATCGTACCCTGTAAAAAATTCCCCTCTGAATTCCATAGGAATGTATGTGGAGCAATGAACATATACATTTTGTATTGAATATTCAAAACTTCTTTGGCTTT
Source organism: Gonatopus flavifemur (assembly GCA_018340375.1). Classification (NCBI taxonomy): domain Eukaryota; kingdom Metazoa; phylum Arthropoda; class Insecta; order Hymenoptera; family Dryinidae; genus Gonatopus; species Gonatopus flavifemur. The sequence continues at coordinate 2,246,157 of JAFFJZ010000034.1, forward strand.
TCATATGAAATTTTATGATATCTCATACAGAATTATGATTTATCATGCATTTTTATATGTATTTTCACACATTTCGCATTAAATTTCATGAATTCATGATTGAACTCGATCTCAATTACAAGTTTCAGATTTTTCATATACATCTAATATCGGAAATTTCAGGATATTTTTTACAGTGTAGCTGTAATAGCTCTTTTTTGTTCAGAGAACCTGTTAATCATGTGAAACGTGGAAATCCTTGTAGGGCAGCTCTGTATCAGTCTATGTTTTGGGAGTTCAAATTGCTTCTGACACTGGTTTAACGATGCAGTAGCTGCACTTGGATACTTGAAATGGCTGATCAGCTTCTTGATTTTACTGATCAACTCTGAGGTGCTGTCTTCGGTTAATGCAGCATTGATGGCACATTGTGAGGTGTGTGTGGAACATGGAATGCTTTCTCCTATCACTTTGGACCCCCTGACAACAGCAGTGATATTTCTTGCATTATGCACTACCTTCACTATTTTATTTGATAATCTCCAACGTTTCGTCACATCTTTCAAATGTGCACGTAAATTTATTGCCGTATGCTCATTTCCAAATTCCTCCGTTTCAAGTGTGCATGATACAGCATAAACAGTTTTTTCGATTTTATTGTTTTCGAACAAACGCTAAATTCATTCCATAAACGAATGATCTGCGTTCTGCGTGTCGCATTCGAATTTAGTTCCAGAATCGATGTTCAGATGCTAATGAGAAACTCTTTGATCGTAAGATCAGATCGGACATAAGCGATTGAACCTCATCACGTTGAATTATGCCTAGTTTTGTTTGGGAGTATTTTGAGAAATCGGAAGACGAAAGCTTTGCGCAATGTAATAAATGCGGAACGTGGTGAGCTTGCCAAAAGTCAACTCCGTCGCTGATTCATCATTCAAAAATGAAACACAAGATCCCTGGCAGCAAGGAAAAAGTAATCGAACATTCTCAGATACCGCATAAGAAGTAAGTCATTCAGAATTTGAGCAAAATGTTGATCTTGATAACTCAGAATTCATTTGAATGTTCCAAAATTGTATCACAGCGGATAGTTTTCAGTTTCGTATTATTCAAATTCGTTTCCTTGCATGAATTTTCAATAATTCCTATGAAAATACCCAATTTCCAATCTAGAGCTAGACGTTCGGTCCACGAATCCACGGCTTGTGAATCTGAAGTGTCGAATCGAACGTGATCCTGTGAGAGTGATTCTAATGACGATGGTCCTGCATCGCCCGATGAAGGGAGGAATGTTCTCCAAGTAACGGCCAGTTCGAGTAGAGAAGAATTGAGCGTTTCTAAAAATACAAATCAGTCGATACGAATTTGTAAAACAAAACAACTTATATTGCGTTTTGGTTCAACGCCTAATCGGAATGAAATGCTGCAAGACGCAATCGCCAAAATGATAACCACGGACATGCTACCTCTATCTTTTGTAGAGAATGAAGGGTTTCTCGGTTTTTCGAATGTAGCGATACCAGGTTATAACGCACCTGGGAGGAAAGCCATTACGAATCGGATCATGAAACTGTACGATGTGAGCGAGAAGAAGGTAGAGAGTGTAATAGAATCCTTGCCTCTTGTGGCTCTTACGACAGACGCATGGTCTTCCATGAATATGGTCCTACGTTACCGTAACTGCCCATGGACTTGACGTTGATTGGAAGCCTGTATCATGCACTCTTGAAACGGCGAAATTTGAAAATAAGCATACGACAATAAATTCACGTGCACATTTGCAAGATGTGACGGAATGTTGGAGATTATCGAATAAAATAGTGGGAGTAGTGCATGATAATGCAAGGAACATCACTGCTGCTGTCAGGGGGTTCAAAGTGATGGGAGAGAGCATTCCATGTTCCGCACCACCTTACAATGTGCCATCAATGCTGCATCAACCGGAGACAGCACCTCAGACTTGATCAGTGGAATCAAGAAGCTGATCAGCCATTTCAAGCATTCAAATGCAGCTACTGCATCGTTGAACAAGTATCAGAAGCAATTTGAACTCCCGAAACATAGACTGATACATAGCTGCGCTACAAGATGGAATTCCACGTTTCACATGATTAGCAGGTTCTCTGAACAAAAATTAGCTATTGAAGCTACGATCCAGGACGAAGCGGTATGCACTAGGAATCGAGCAGTCCTAGAGCAAACATGAGCATCGATTGACTGAGTCAACGTGGATGAATTGAACGCACTTCTGAAACTATTTGATTGTGCTACGAGAGTGATGTCCACAGAAAATGGAGTTACGATATCTATTGTTCGCCCTTTGATTCATCAAATGTTGTCAAGATTTGTCAAGGCAGAAGATAACGATAGTGAGTTCACAAAAAAATTTAAGGCTATCGTTACCACAGAATTACAAGAATGGTTCCTGAACATAAGCTGTGAGGGAGATGAAGTCAGCGTGATTCAACTGGCCACGGTTTGAGGTGAGTTGAAATGGATACGATTCCACAAAACATATCAATACTCTAATCGAACATCTGCTTTTGATCCCTCATATGAAATATTCATTATTTCAACCCTTTCAATTCCTTTAGAGATCCTAGATACAGGAATTCACCCGGAGAAGAGTGTGACGTGAAATTGTTGGTCGAAGAAAAATTATCAGCATTGGTAGGGGAAATGAGAACAGAGACTGACGAGTCGCAGCCAAAGCAGAGGGATTGGGATTACTTATTCAACGATCGAGATTCCAACATCAAGGATATACGGTCAACGGAAGTTGAGCGATACTTGTCCGAGTCTCCTATTAATTCCAATATGAATCCTCTAAGGTGGTGGCAGGATCACGAAACTTTATATCCTCATATCGCGAAGTTGGCCAAAAAATATTTAACATTGCCAGCAACTTCGACGCCATCTGAGAGAGTGTTCTCAACAGCTGGTAACTTGGTCAGCGCCAAACGCAATTGCCTTTTCAGCGATAATGTTGATGCTTTAGTTTTTTTATATCGAAATCGTAATTTATTGAAATGATTCCCTCCTCATTGTTGTATCAATTTTTCTCATACTATCTCATTTCTCAAATTCATTGTTACGATATAGCAACATCGCCTAATTGACAATTCCCGGATGGGCCGGATCGCAAAATTCGCACGCGGACTCGTATTCCCACCTGGGACCAGTCGGGTTTCTCCCCAGGATCTGCGTCACCATCACAGGTCCTGGGGAGAAGCCCGATTCCCCAGGTCTCAGGTGGGAATCCGAGTCTGCGTGGGAATTTCGCGATCCCGTCCATCCGGGAATTGTCAACCGAGTATTGTTTCAATTCAATTTCTTGAAAAAGTTCGTTTATAAATGATGTAATTTCACATCAAATTTTCACTAGGCTGTACCTCCACACTGTAAAAAATATATGGCAAATGACCCGAATTTGTGTTCTTCAGAATGTATAAGTACACAATAAATCATAAGAATATTTGTTTATAAGTCATGAAAATTTTACAGTTTCATGTATATTTTCATTATACTATATGGTCATTCTATTGGATTCGGAAAATTCACACAATGATTTCATGGTAATTCTCATGACGATACCGTCAACTGGGGTAACTGTAGGACGCTCGGAGTAACGCTAGGACATGCATGTTTTATTTATTTCCTTCGTTGCCATGGATGATTGCCAATTTCCCGCAATTTTCATAGAGTTACTCCAGTTGACGGTATATATTACCAATAATTTATTATTTCCATCTTCCAAATTTGATATCAAGTATCCCTGGTGAACATGGAAGTGGGAAGGAAGAGTAACCGGAACATATGCTGGAACGTAACACACACGTTGATGAAAAGTATACGGAGCTTGAATGTAAGGAATACAAAGGGCGAGCGAAGCGGGAACTGAAACAAAGAAAACGTAGACAATAAAAAACAAATAATAATAAAAATTGAACTTCCTCGTGGGAATCGATCCAGTGACTGTCACCATGGCACGCGAGGGTCTTATCCATTGAGCTATGGATCATCTTTGATATCGCCCGCTTAAGAATATTATTTGGAGTCAAAATAGGTATGATTCGCATATGTTCGATGTAACTTACTATTACGCGTGTAAAACGGCATCGAAAAAACTTTTGGAATGATGAGAATTCATAAGGAGTTCCCCATGAATACATCAGGGACCATTGTCCTGTCTGGGGTATCAGTAGATCTCCTGAAAACTCAGTGAAATTTGAAAAATTTTGAAGTTTTTAGTTTTCAAGTCAATAACTCCACAGGCAACAATCTTTGGACGCTTGTTTTGTACGAATTGATTCAATGTTTTTCAAATCAACTGGCCAATACACAATGGCTAGTATCCCCTTCACGTCCAACTGTTCTTTTCCAACAAACGTTAGAAAACCTCTATGCCCATATTTCTATTTACCGACCTGTATTTGTGCTGCAGTTTATAACCCCTCCGACGCGTCTTCTCCATGCTGGTTCCATCTAGTTTTCACAACAGTCTTGCGTCCGAATGAGATTTTGATCAAGAGAAATTCCAAGCCCACTCCTTCATATACGAAATGAAGAATGGAACAATGATCCCAGAATGCAGTTGCTGCCGGCCCCCATCATATCACCCTTTGTGACTATTCCTAGCTCACTGCACGTCCAAGTGAACTAATGGAACTAATTACACTGTACTTCACTATAGTCACTGTACTACAATGTAATTCTCCTTCTTGCACATTAATGTGCGATAGCACTATAGTAGTCTCTGAAAGGTGAACGGTGGAGGTTTCCAGCTCCCGCATTCTGGGATCACTGGAATGGAATTCACTTGAAGTACCGTGAAACGGGATGAATGAGATCACGAACGAAGAAGATGCTGAATGAATTCGTAATTATTGGTTCAAATTATCAAAGTCGCGAATATTGAGCAACTTACCATTCCTATTGATCACATAATGAGTTATGACTTTATTCGCCTTTTTTTTTTGAGTGATTGTATACGGAGAGAAATTTAGAGTTGAATTTATTATAGGACTTTGTAACCGAGGAACAAACTGAACTTAAGATGAAATTTACTATGACGAGACAATAGAAGAATGATCAAATTGACAATGTTTTACAACGAATTCCATTGGAAAGTCAGTCTGTTCTTCGGAAACTATAATCACATAGTAAATTTAACTACAAATTTCTCTCCGTGTATCCACCCTGTTGTACGTTGAGTGAATCAGGCAAACCAACTATCCACAATTTTATGTCGATTGATCAAATGAAGATTTGTTCGATTAATCAACTGGAATTCGTCGACGAGTAATCTGTCAATTAATCAACCGAAAAACAAATTAATTGATCGGTTGATTAATCGAAATTCCAATCAATTCAAATCGAGCAATCAATTGATTAATCGATGAATTGAAAAATCAATTAATTGAAATCGAGCAATTAATCGATTATTTGGTTAATCGAAGAATCAATCAATCGAAAAGCGTCGGTTAACCAATTGATTGCTCATCAATTAATCGTGTTTGACAATTCATCGATCAACCGCACAGCCCTAGTCGGAATGATAACATCATTTTACATCAGGGCAGTAAAACGGCGTAGTCTATTTTTGTGAGAAAAAATTTTTTCCAACAAATTTAGCGAGTTTAAAGTTATTTTCGCATTTTTTTTTTCAATTCCGACAAGTTTGAAAATTTTTTAAGCTAGCTCATCTGAAAGCTGGATTCTTCAGCTTTAGAATCGCGTAAGAGGAATTATGGGAAGAAAATTTTATCTGGCATTCGCAACGGTTTGAAGCGCGCGTGTCGCATATTCCCGTTAGCTACTGAACGTTCTGATACGGTTTGTCATACCGTTCACGTGGAATTGATGGGAAACGAACTGTTTCTCAATAAAATATGATTTTTCAATCATGCCAATGATTTCATACAATTTTACCGTACCATCATATCATCAAACTTTATCAATAACAGCTTTTGAAATTGTAAAACATATTCATGAATAAATACACATAATATAATAAATATGGAATAATTCTGCTCGAAGCAATATATTCAGCGCAATTTCTAATTCGTATTAATTTTTTTTCGAATTTTCAACTTCGGGAAAACATCTACATTCAATGATGACGAAGACACTCGTAAATGCAAAGTCATGTTCGAAGTTGGGATGAAACAATGATATTTGAGCTTTCCTAGGATTGTTTTTGCAGTTTCGGAGCGAGTTTCGAGCTCTTTAGCAGTGATTTCATGATTTGTTTTCGAACTAAAAAAAACAACAGTTCCTAATAGATTTCTCTCTGCCCATTCGTACAGCGCATCAGGGCTTAAAATTTGCTCCTTATACCTCGCTTGAAGACTCGCTCGAGCTGCCCGTTGTTTCAGATTACGACCGATACCGTCACAAGGCCCTTTTCCATGAGTATGGAAATGCCATTCAGCTGCTATTCTGAAATCTTTGTAATGATACAAAAGATTTTTGGAATTATATCTATTCTTGAAGTGCTGAGATGCCCCATCCGTAAAATAGAAAATTTTTTTCGGTTGAAAATGCTCTTTCAGGTACGCCATTATAATTTTTTGGAATTCGTACACAGCGATTGTATTGTGATTCAAATTATCCGATGAAATAGCAATGCTCCGATGACTGAGTTCGTTCCCTCGTTTGTAATGAATGACAGTGGTGGAAATTGTCGTTTGGTCGTTGTTCCAGTAGAAACCCTGTGCACCATTCTGGGCTACAAACGCATAATTTTCCGCGAAATCGCATAAAACTAAAAATTCTCCTTCTTGTGAATTATCCTTCAAATTTCTGAGGAAAGATGACTGCGGTTTCGCGATGAATGAATGGAACTTGAGTTCCGAGAGGCAACGAGAAAGTTCTTCTAAAAAATCTTCTGCATCTGCAACTTCGGTGCGCAAAGTGCTTCCAAATTCACGTTTCCGCTACCAGCAGTGCTAGTGGTAGCAACGTAGTAGCTTCTCCATTACTGTGAGACTGCATGCTACCATAACATATATATGATTTAATTCATAACGTAGCACTACCTCAGCGCTACCAGTATTATCAGGAAGCGCTACCAAGTAGTGCTCCTAGTAAAAATACTACCAAGTCGCTCCTATTTCCATACATAAAGAAGCCATATATGTACAGAAGATTTTCAACTGTATAAGTGAATGGTAGCACCACTGCCAGAAGCGCTGCCTTGATTTTGTTGGCTGGGTTGCCAAATTTGATATTCGAGTTTTTCGACGCAATTGTCTTCGAAAACTGTTTGCAAAAAATTCTGGAAATCCTCTCGTGATCCGTCTTCTTTTTCAACTGAAACGAAATCTTTCATGCCCGGCATTATACGACTTTTTTCGTCATCATTATAGAAACTTATGATCTTGTTTCTTATTTCAAAAGCTAAAGCATGACCCTTTGTTGGAGATGGTGACGTTAAAATACCATTTTCTTTTACCAGTTCGATAACTTTCCTAGCTTGGCATTCAGAAGTCTCAAACTCGTCAGCAAGTCTCTTCCGACCCCAGGATTTTGGCGCAAGCGTGGGGAGTAATACTTTTCCCGAAGCACTCGGGGGAGTTTTATATTTCTGCTCAATTCGATCAAGAACCTCTATAGCCGATCCATGTTCCTCAATATTACAATCTCTTGGTTTCTTCTCTAATGGCTGGTAACCATTGTCATTACCATGTTTATCAATATCATCATCGTCATCCTGAATTAGGTGGAACATATTGTAGTAATTAATTGTCATTCGCATGAATGTATTGTTCATTTCCATTGATGTACAAATTGTCTTTTTAGCAATTGAAAATATGATATTAATACCTCGAGTGAAACATGACCGAACGAATCATCTTGTGCATCAATTGGAGGTTCCTCTCCAGAACAAGCAGCAGCTTCTTTTCTACCTAACCGACATACTTTTGCATCGAGGAAGATACTGGGAAACTTTTTTTGTAGATTCGGAGAAATAGTTCTCAAATCTCTTGATTTGAATTTGTGATGGATTTTGTGCGAAGGGTTACAACAGCGATCAACGAAACTTTGAGTTGCAGACATTTTTGAGAATCAAGGAATATTGTGTCGATAATGCTGTTTTCATCTATTAATTGAATTGCCTACAAACAAACACAATCAAACAGTTGGAAAAGAACAAATTGATTTTCATCACGAATCGCGAATCATATGTAGAATTGAAACAATTTTACTTAAAATTCAAGATCGTGTCATGCGATGCGATTTTTCGTGCGACATCGAGTTGTATGAAGTATGCGTATAAACAAGGAAAAACAAAAGAACATCGTCGATATGTTTGATGTATTATTCCATATTTATTATATTATGTGTATTTATTCATGATCATGTTTTATAATTTCAGAAGCTGTTATTCATAAAGTTTGATGATATAATGGTACGGTAAAATTGTATGGAATCATTGGCATGATTATAAAATCATATTTTATTGAAAAACAGTTCGTTTCAGATCAATTCCAACGGTATGACGGACCGTATCAGAACATTCAATAGCTAATAGGAATATGCAACACGCGCGCTTCAAACCGTTGCGAATGCCAGATAAAATTTTCTTCCCATAATTTCTCCTACACGATTCTGAAGCTGAAGAATCCAGCTTTGAGATGAGCTACCTTAAAGAATTTTCAAAATTGTCGAAATCGAAAAAAAATGCAAAAATAACTTTAAATTCGCTAAATTTGTTGGAAAAAATTTTTTCTCACAAAAACAGATCACGCCATTGTGAAGAACAAAGAAAAAGCTACGAAAAACGATATCGAAAATAATTTTGTAAAAAAATGTAATTTAAGAAATTATATCTTCAAAAGAGCTTATCAAACGAAATCTGTGAATTTTGGACCGCTGTAGTTTGATAACCAGAAGTACCAGAGCAAAATCCTTTACAGGATCAAAAGTCACCAACTAGTACTACATTCCAATGAAATTTCCGAAAGATTGAGGAGGTACACATTTTTGAACTGGTACGCTTGAGAAATTTTGCCCCAAATATGATTTAGACCCGAAAAACGGTGAAAAAAGGCGAAAAATGCATGTTTCCGAGAGAAAAATCGTTTGTGCTTTTCCGCCGTCACTCGAAACTGATTTTATACCTATTAGATATTCTTCAGGAATGTCCAGAGGATAATTCTATGCAGGGTTCATCGTTTGTGCGAGTCACTCATAGGACTTAGACCCGAAAAACGGTGGAAGAGGCGAACGGTGGAACCTGCATGGAATTATTCTCTGGGCATCGCTGAAGAATATTCGATAGGTATGAGTCGAGTTTCGAGTGACGGCGAAAAAGCACAAACGATTTATCTCTCGAAAACATGCATTTTTCGCCTTTCTTCACCGTTTTTCTGGTCTAAGTCCTATGTGTGACTCGCACACACGATGAAACCCACATAGAATTATCCTCTGGACATCCCTGAAGAATATTTGACAGGTATAAGTCGAGTTTCGAGTGACGGCGAAAAAGCACAAACGATTTATCTTCCGAAAACATGCCTTTTTTGCTTTCCCACCGTTTTTCGGGTGTGACTTTTCACCGTTTTTCCTATGTGTGACTCGCACAAACGATAAAACCTGCATAGAATTATTCTCTAGACATCCCTGAAGAATATTTCACACTTATACAAACGATCCCGGTTAATGTCACCTTGACACGGTCATGTATCCGGGAACGTACTCTTTTCGCGTATTTTTCCAGGGGATTTCAGTGTTACTCGCGTAAATCGATATCTCCCAACCACAACCCAGTGGTATGGTATTCCCCTTGTTCCCGGTATCCCCCACCCTTTATCGACTGCCCATTGTCACTTTCAGAATCCACTCGCTGATTATTTGTCGTAACCTCATCCGCGCTTTCCGTTTTCTTCATGTTCCCCACATTTTCCTCTGTAACTTTTTTCCCTTAGGTTTCAATGGAAAACTGTTCAGCGCACAATCATCTACGCGTCGAACCCTTTCCAATGAGCATGTGGCTATCGAAATCGGAGCAAGTCGCCGGCAGGTCATTTTTTCAATCGTGCATGGCCGCTATACCCGAAGTAGCACAAACGAAATTTTTTATCGCACAAACAAGCACAAACGAAGCAGATTCGAATCCCATAGAGAGAAAATTATCTCCAAATTTTTGCCGGCTGAGTTCACAGAGGTACGGAGGAGCTTGTATCGATAGATTTGTTAAATTACATTCGCATCTCTTCAATAGATTGCGTGTAGTGAAATTTTGTTCCCGGTCAATTTTGAGGTTATGTCCCAGATAGCAATTTAACCTTGCTGCAATGTTGTCAGGCAAGCTTGTGACAAGGTTGATATAAGCCTCCTAGTTGACAAACGACAAGGGTACAAGCTTACAAAACCCTTGCAGCAGGGCTGTAGCAACCTTACACTGACAAGGTTGTCAATAACAAGCCAAAAACAATCGAATGACAAGTGTGACAGGGTTATGACAAGCCTACATGTTATCTGGGGTGAATCTTGATATATTGACTTAATTTTTGATGACTCACATTTTGCCAATAGTTTTGAACTCCTGGAATGGAATCTCCCCAAATATTCAATACAAAACTTTTTTTTTCATTGTTGTTTGGTGCTTTTTCTCCTAGTCACACTATGAATAAACACTTGTGTATGTTGGAGATAAAATACTTGGTTCTTATATAAGGTTTCGAGAACGTTCTGAAAACGTACCAAAACGTGGCGTGTGTAAATGACGTCCTCAAAACGTGTTCTCCAGCACGTTGAATGAGTGTTCTGGAGACGTTCGGGAAACGTGCTTTTTGAAACCAACATCAGTGGGCCTTTTGACACGTTTATAAACTCTCGGTGCTGTTTGGGCAGAGAAGATGTAGGATTTGGGAGTAGAAAGTTCTGCAATTTATTTGGAGTTATCATCTGGAGGGGATACAATCAGCGTTGATTCTGATTTCAGCTGCGAATAGTATATATTGGACCATTGGTGAAATCGTTCTGAGAATTGATATTCATGTTAATTGAATCAGTGTATAGTTCACGATTATTGTTGGATCAACATCACATCGATTACTAATCAGTGCTTGAAATACTGATTCAATAATAATCATGGAATACTGCGTGGAATATGTTCCGGCCTCAATGATAAGCGTGTGTAACTTCGACGTTTTTATCCGTACAACAGAAAACTTGAACTAAAGCTGGGAAATAGGACGGAGCTCATAAATACGGAAACAACATTGTTTCAACATTGTTTTCAGCATAAAGATGTTTCAAAGCGTGCAAAACTTTTGAGACACCTTCTTCATTACAGTGCATAAGTCTCCAAAATATTTTGTACTTACTGATTGTGAATGGTAGAATGTAGAAA